>OX411553.1:31526118-32126118 GCA_948146395.1 Fragum whitleyi
TACATGTTGAAACGGGAAGATGGAACAAACCTGTCAGTATACCATTTGATGATAGAAAATGTACCTTTTGTGATAGTCTTGAAGACGAATATCACTTCGTCATTCAATGTCAGCTATTTGTTGAAATTCGTAAGCAATTTCTCCCAAGATATTTCTGGAAAAATCCAAATATGCAAAAATTTCTAGAGCTCATGAACACAGAAAATTGCAACCTTATTAAAAGGCTAGGTAACTATGTAAGTAAAGCTTTTAATCATAGAAATGAAATACTATATAAATGAGTTAAACATGATACTTTTAAAATAAAATCAACCAGGTAGAGCGGAAGCGCAATGTTTATCAGGACCATTCACCGATATGCACTATAGGGTATAGCACTGCCTTTCATCACTTTTGAGTACAATGAATGTTCAAGCAAAACATTTGCATTCTGGGATAATTTGATAATTTGATAATTTGAAAATCACGTCTAAATCTACTTGAGATCCCATAGAGTGTATTCTCAAAGCCTTTATGATCTATTTAAAACTGGCGTGATCATAACAGCCATTTGCCTTCAACTCTTTAACAATCGCAATAACTGATAAACTTTCAAAAAAGATAATTCTTATCATATACACCGTGATAAGAAACACATTAACGTTGACGGTCACAAAATAAGTTGTTTGAATTAGTCAATTTTATGTTTCTGTTGGTCATTTATAAATAAGTATTGAATGCGAGTGTATATTTGTATGTATATGTACACATGTATGAATATGTATTTTTCACGTTTGTCAGGACGGTCACAAAATAAGTTATTTGCATTGGACAATTTCATGTCTCTATTGTTCATATATAAATAAATATTTAATGTGAGTGTACATTTTTGTGTATTTGTACACATGTCGATGGCTCGGCGCGGGGCAGTTGTAACTCCCTATAAAGATATAGGGAGATGCAGCGGCTTCGCCCTGAGGCATCGATATATGAATATGCATTTTTCACGTGTGTCAGGATAGATGTTCCTACCATACATATTTTTCCATTGACAAATATTTTGTATGTATGTAAATTCTATGTTATTTGCATTAACTTACCAGCCTTTCACGTGATGCAAGGTGGATGTGCGACCGGACTACGTAAACACAGTGTTATTTGTTTGCGTTTTTCTGGCTGCCTATCCACTCACTTATGTACGTAAAATAAAGATTTGATTTACATGTGTAGAAATACATTAATTGATCTCCTAACAACCCATTTGTCCACCTTGTTCTTTCGTTTCAAACAAGGCGACGAAAGATGGATTGACAGGAGATTCATTAAATAATTGTTTTACAGGTTTGTCGTTCACTAAAGCTAAAACTGAATTTCACACTTACAGGTATATTTGACTTTACTATGTTCGCCATGCTGTATTTGTATGTCCGTTTTGTACCTCATGGGTCTATGACCTTCTGGTTTTGAAATAAAACTATCTATCTATCTATTTAAGCTGTATAGATAGCTTCCTATTCTTCAAGAACCTATGAGACGCTAACGCTTTAAATTATGTCACTGAAATCGCGATTTTTCTCTATTAAGATTAATTTTGAATGACGTTGTTGATTCTATCTTTTTCAATGGGTTTGAGCGTTTTTGAATGGTTTGAGTGAGTGATTCGAATGAATGAATGGAGCGCTGAGTGAGCGATTTAGATTGGTTTTGATTGACGTGAATGTCAATTTCACGATGTAACTATCTGTAGCGGGTTAAATATTTGAAACCCGTCACGCGAACAGGAACCATCTGGGTAGTGCGTAAATGTTGGACCCCGGTCAGACTGCCCGGACTGATTAGGGTCGAAAATTTCGCACATTGCTTATTTTCTGAATCTCCAATGATCAATTTATATTCCTATGAAAGAATGTTTAAATTGCGACCTCTGGTTGATATATGCTGGACTCAATCTCTTATTCAAATATTTGTCTCACAGAGTTCCCAGGTGGTCCCTTTTTGCGTGACGGGTCAGATTTGTAAAAAGTCTAAATGGATGTTTAAAAGGCGTGTAGATTTTTCAACGGGGCGATAAGGTAGAATTTGTGGATTTAGCCTCACAAGTACATGTTGCGAAAACTTCTAAATATATTCTGGTATTCGTTCCAAAATGATGATACTTATATCATTTCATCAATTAGTTGAATGCATGTCAATTTTAGATTTATCAAGAAAGGGACCAATATCCTTTATTCAATAAGTTCTTTAATTTGCCGAATCGCTTAAATCTTACATGATGCTTCATTTGCTCAATACTTTAGTTCAAAAGGAATATAGCGTCCGTTACATTTTACCCTAGGATGTACTTGTACACACGCTTTTATAACATTACTTAAATCATCAGTATTTCCAAGTTTGTGAAATATATTGCGAAGAAGCTGAAAGGGTCCAATACGTTTTGGGTCCAATCGATTAGAAATAAGAAGTCTCCTCTCTGCTTTCGCATAGAGTCCAAAACTGACTAGCCGATAACCTTCATATTCTAAAATGGTTGCGTTTCTTCCAATTGGAATAATATCAGCTAGCTTCGTCAGGGTTTCTTCCTCCTCAACATCAAACGTTCTCTGTAAAACACTAGTATTTCTTACACTGAACACTTGTCGGTAACCTACTTGAATAAAACTATTGCTTGATGGAACGATTACATAATTAAACTGTTCATTGTTAATAAGTGTTTTCGCTAAATATAGACTATTTTCTTGAGATATGAATTCTGATATTCTTGAGAACAATGTCAAACTCTTTAATTTTCCGTACGGATCTATAGAATTTACACGTTTAGAGATCGAAAATTCAACAATATCACCTTGGTTTCGAGCAATTAGTGAGACGTTTTTGTGTAAAACTGTATAACCGCCAAACATGTAAACTTCGTGTTGAATATATACACCTCTAACGTCCTTTTGTTTGCGTAAAAAATCCAAACAAATATTTATTTCGCTTGTGCCCACCTTGCCACCATACGTCCAACTTGAAAGACTTGAATCTCGAATGGTTAAGAAGTTATAAATATGACTAGATGTAAAATATATAATAAACATGTAGATTAAATATGTCTTCAAACAACGATTTTGATTCGTAAATAATCTCATTATAGCGTGGATGACTGCTAAAAATGACTTGGAATAAGCTATGTACAATAATACTATAGCATTGTGTAAAAATCTGTATTCCTTATGTCCCAAAAGACTGTAAAGAATTAAGAAAGTTGTTACCATTAGATGGACAGAGTTTTGATTTTCAGAATAGGATTTTGACCTGCATGCTTTTAAGGTAATCACAATGTCTAAAATGAATATAAAACATGTAGAAACTGTCCCTGGTTCTAAATCTAAAAACTTTGTGGGATAAAAGTGCGAACTTTGTGTCCCGAAAACATCGCTGGAGCCGTTTTTCCAAACATTGAAGCGAAACCATTGTACTGGTGACAGAAAGCAGACACCGTACATCACGTGATCTATGTATCCACCAAACAAGGTTCCGGTTAAGAATCCAAAAAGATAACATTTTATCTTAATGAGAAACGTTTTGATATGAATCAAAACTAATGGATTAACCACAACTACGCACAAAGCAGGTAACACTGCGCAATCTGGCCTCATATAAACACAAAGGGAAAGCAGTAGACCAAGGATGTAGTTTTTAAAGGGATCACGGCATCTATTTACCGACAATATCATGAGAGAAAAGCTATCATATTGTTGCTGATTTTCAGCCGTAACATTTATGTTGACATTTTCAAAAACTTTGTGGTTTGACTCTAAGTATTCCTTCGCACCATTGCAAATCCCATTCCTATATACATTTTTTCCATGCTTAGAGTATCCGTTTCGGCCAATTCGTTCTTGGTCCAATGCACGCAGTCTATGTTTCAACGAGTTTCCATTCTGGTCCAAGCTTGCAATGTACTCGACAAGATATTCACGATCAATATGTCCATTCACCTGACAGTTAGATATACATTTAGATTCGTTGATTCTTGTTGTTATTCTGTCAACGTTAACAGTGTATCCATTTTGATAATATCGGTTATTCTGAGCGGCTTCGGATGTTGGGCTATTCTTGATGTCGTTCAATTTTAATATTTTAATAAGTGGGACTAGGGTATAAAACAATACTGGCGCAATGAAGCTGTTAGATAATGTATGCGTTCCAAAAACATTCAAAGTCGTGGAAGAGCAAACCAATATGGCCGACAGCATAGCAGAATCACGTGACTGGTATACGGCCAATGAGAATTTAAATACCGTAAGCGGTAATGATGACGTCACCACAACATGGAATAACTTCATAACCTGAAAGTATAATAAAAGCAAGTTGTCATTGAAAACAATATCAAGAACGATGTCCTTTATTAACTTACAACTAAATTACAAGCAATCATATGTCAATATTTCAGCGTATATGTATATTTACAAAGACGTATAATGTCTTATAAACATACTTTACACCTTAACAATGCAGTTGACACAAAAAGCCTCATTCGGAACATCGCTCGGACTTTTCCGTAACTTGAAAAGTACCTCGGACGTAAGTGTAGTAATTTTGGGTCATTTTTTAGGTAATTCGGCTCCTAGTGGTACTTCGGTTAATACGCATAAAGAAAATCACATTTTCTTAATTCTTTCCGATCGTCTTTCGAGATCTTTTGGGCATATAATAATTTGATGACAAAACGCAGCAAGACACTGCGTTTTGTTATCAAATTATGATATGCCCATTATTCTTCTTTCGTTGATTGTGTTTTATGCAACGTCATCCTTAGCGGGATCGTTTATGTTTGTGACCCCACGTGCGAAATGACGCGCTTTCATGGCTGCGCCCGTATTATTCCCGAGGTCTATTCCGTAGAATCGCCGAAGGTTCCCGATTGAAAAAACCCGAGGTTCGTTCAAGACGAAGACATTCGAAAAATGTTTTGGAAATGATATCCCGCTTTGCACGTGTATATGCGCGCTAAGCAAGGTATCATTTCAAAACGTCGGAAAACCTTTTTGGCGTCTTGAACGCTAGGTCGAATCCTTCGCGACACGTCCATTTAATACTCGTATAATTGTGTGTTGATTAAACGTTTTTTATTGTACCGCCCTGGCGTCTTAAAAACGTTAAATCCGTGTTCGCTTATTACAGCATAGCCATTAATTTCACATTAATCCTTTCCTTCATTTTACTGTTTACGGTGTTATTTTTTTTTCCAAAAATAGCAATCACCTCAATCGAAGATTGGCCAATGGCAATAAAATGCTGAATTTGCGAAGATCAAATTATAAATCGGATGTAAACATATAACACCATTGCAGCCAACTGTTGGCACTCGGCTCATCTTTCCCAAGAAAAAAAAACTTTTGAAATGCGACCTCTGGTTGACCTATTTTGTAACAAATCTCTCTTTTTCAAAAATTTAATTCACAGAGTTTCAATATGGTCCTTTTACGCCTGACGGGTAACACTTTTATCAGAGTTATTGAAAAGCGGTAGCATAGTCTTGCATTTTTTCCTAAAAAATGTCAATCAGAATTTCATTTAAATGTTCTTGTAAACTATTTGCGTTTTGGTATGTTTCGAGAAGATCTCAGTTCAAGATAAACCGACTTTGTGCTTTCTTTTACAAGCTATATTCCAATTTCGAGACAAAATTGTTGAGAAACTAAACTATGAAATTAGCCTTCTTTACACATTTAATTTCTTTGGGAAAGTGTTAATGTTACAAACGAGCTTTTAACATTTTATGATAACATTTTATGACATCTTTTGATTAATTGATAAACTGAGATGACAGCGAATCTCTTATAAAGGGTGATTCGTATATAGCTAAAATGTACAGTCTGATATTAAATGGATGCGGTTTTAGGTTATTGAGTATTGAATTTGTATGTAGATAATGCTGAGGAAACTGGAACATTTTTATTGGTATCAATTGTTCATGTTTGTAACAAATAAATCCTATCGGGCTTAATCTGGCTATTGTGAAATACTTTATTGTGCTTATACAATTTCCAATTTCGTTTTAAACAAATTGTCAGTTTTGGGGCCTTTTCAGGCAGTAATTTTTCACACAAACAATAAGTAGAAAACAGATCGTGTGGACTAAAGTCAGAGATTACTTTTGCGGCGTAGACTGATCTTAGTCTATATTGACTTGATTAGAACGGTAGAAAATCACTTGTGTCTAAAAAAAACTCGTTTATGCCTACCGTAAAAATCCATTTTCCTTATATATTAGTCTCGATCCGGACACCAATATTCAATTGAATATTCAATGGAAACAAAGTCTTTCACAAAATTTATACAACGCGAGAGCACTGTATTTCAGATCTTCAACCCGTTCCTGTTTTATAAAATTTTGGACCTGTCCAAATTCAAAGGTTTTGCAGACGAAAATTTAAAGTGGGTTTAATTTGAAAAATAACCATTCAGTAGGGTAGAAAATAGTGTGGAAAAAGAAGAAATTGCTTGTCAGAAGCAATTTCTGCTTTTTTCACATTTTTTTCTCAATCCTAAATTCACAGGCACGTAAAAAGCAGGGATTAAACAGCAAAGGGTTAAATGTATATGGCACTGACTTAACCCTTGTCATTAGTGTTGGGCAATCGGTTTAAAATAACAATCGATAATCGTTTTTTAGTTGGAAGAGTAAATCAACTAATGATCGATTGTGTAATTATTTCTTATAAAATAATTCAGCACTCCCAGTATCATGACTTTTACGAAAAAGAATATGACAGTTTAGTTAAAACTCATGACCCAAAGACTCATCCTGCAGAATTTTCCTACCAACTCCATGGCTCAGCATGAAACAGTTGTAACTGCCTATAAACATATAGGCAGTTACACCTGTTTCATGTTGAGCCAATTAACTGATGTCAGTTTCGTAAACAAAATAGGAAAAGATGTATATGGCTTTCATTTAAATGTTGGTAACGTAACTGAATAATCGATTATGAAATTTCTTAGTCGATTTTCACGATTGGAAGCCCAAACCAATAACCAGACCATCGATAATAATTCATTCTTTAATGCTTTTCGGTGGTTTATCGAGGAATAACCAATAGATTATCACTTGATAATCTCACCGCAAAAGCAGTGAAATTATCAAAAATTTATACCCTGCTTTTGTGCCTTTCACCCTATCTGACGTCATCTATGCGGGGCGAAATAAGTGACGTCACAATGAACGTTGCATAGCAACCACGTGCAAAATGACGCGCTTTACGAAAATATGTCCTAGAAATTTCACATTTTGTCACCTTTTTGCATTAAAGAAATAGAATAATCGTTTGTTTTTCGAGTAAGATCGATTAATATTTCATTTCGTGAACAACAAAAGCTATATTTTCACTCGTGGCTCTGCCACTCGTGAAAATATAGCTTTTGTCGTTCACTCAATAGAATATTAATCGATCTTACACTTAAACAAACGATTTTCCTCTATTTAATCTGCCCATCGCTACCTGTCATGCTGAGCCCGTAATATTCCTGTTCTAATAGGAGGTATAGACAAAGATGAAAGAATGCAAATACGTCTAGTCTGATCTAAGTCTATCACACCAGCCCTGCGTTCAGAATGACAAAACGGTACAAACTGTCGGCCAATTTCGCCCCGCTTTGAACGTGAACTACCGTGTAAAGCGGGGTAAAATTGACAAACAGTTTGCCCCGTTCTGTCATCCTGAACTGGGGATTGATTTTAAGCACTTTGATTTGAATACGATTTTGACACGATTTTGGTCAGCATGACAAGGGTAACCAAAAATATACAGCTTTTGACATGTGGAATATGCGTGCAGTCTGATCTTTGTCTCAATCACTTGAGCCTGTGCGTGACATTTCCAACAATTTCAAACGTGCGCCAAGCAAAGACTCGGGCCAGCCTGTGCATCTGCAAAGTCTGACCAGGGTCTTCACTTTGTGCTGTGTAAAGAGAAAGGGTCCAAAAGTGCCTTTAGAAAGTCAAGCAAACTTCTTATTATACTATAGGGTAGTCAAGGTTTGTTAATGTTGGCCCTTCATGCAAGTGACAAATTGTTGGAAATATCGCGCACAGTCTCACTTGATTGTTCTTTTTAATCAAGAAATTTATCATTTTGCGTGATATAACTTTATCACCTGCCAGCGAATTGTGTAGGCTGAGCAGGGTCAACATGTTTTGAAGATTGAAGCCATTTCCTTATATTGAAACCATCGTAAATGTCAGACATATCCGCGAAGAAAGATAAATTTCGCTACTGACATTAATGATTATGGAATAAGATTTATTCCCGTTTAATTTACAAACACGTGCGTGAAGGTTTAGCGAAATTTTAATGTTAATTTTGATATTGTCAAAGATTATTTCTGTATCGAAATGTATGGAGTTGTAGTTGGAGAAAACTCTTCCTGGTTTAGAAATCTTTGTGATCTTCATGCAAAAAGCCATCTTCGCATGTCAAGGGTTCTAGCTCCACTTAGTTCCTTACGAACCGTTCGTAAGGAACATAGTGGAGGTTGAATCCTTGGCTTGCGAAGATGGCGAAGTGCGACCATTTGGCTTTTTTTTTATTATTTAGCAAATGTAGATAAAAAGAGAGATCCATTTACGAAACAAAGCATATCATTAAGGAAAAATAACTCTGAATTATTCAGATATTATAACACGAGCAATAAGTGTGGGCATAAGTGCAGACTGCATCGTCGGCACTGTCTGGCCAGGACTGACACATTAGGCTTTTCCAAAATAACCCAAAAATTGTTGGATAACTGTATGTAAACCTACGAGGGCTGAGCACAAGGAAGACCAGATAGGATGTCATGGTACAGTTAGTAACACCATTAAATTGACATTAACAACGATCAATCTAAATCGCCCCATTCATTCATTCCAAACACTCACCCAAACCATTCAAAACACTCCAAAATCGTTAAAAAGAATTCGAAACCATTCAAAGCGATCATGATTTTATTGAAATCTAGACAAATAAGTCAACTATTTTATTGGCTAGTGTGGAATTTAAAATGTTTGATTGGTCCGTAAAGACAAGAAAATAGGAAAGCACATGTATACATTTTAAAGGGAGTTAATATTTATTGCTTATCCCGTCCAATTTGGAAGAAATAAGCGATATTGTATTACCTCTCTTAAATTTCATTCAAAACTCCATTCACGTACACATTTAGTATCATCCCAAAATCATTCCAGAATAATTCATCTTGTCAATTTCACGATGTCACTAACTGTAGTAGGCTCCTTGTGTGAAAAATACTTATATTCATCGTAATGTGCTTCAGCCGCCGCAATACGAATGAAAAACTACTGCACGCCAAACACACAAACAAACAAACTGATAAATAAAAAACGAAATTACGAGCAAATTAACCCTTTGCTGTTTAATCCCTGCTTTTTACGTGCCTGTGATTTTATGGTTGGAAATACATTGTGAAAAAAGAAGAAATTGCTTCTGACAAGCAATTTCTTCTTTTACCACACCATTTTCTACCCTACAGAATGGTTATTTTTTCAAGTTAAATCGACTTTGAATTTTCGTCTGAAAAACATTTGAATTTGGACAGGTCCAAAATTTTGTAAAACAGGAAAGGGTTAAAAGAAAAAAATACCAAATATGGGGACATATCAGGCGCGACGAAATTCCCAGCGTACATCACGATTGCCAATATCTTTGGTAGAAGAAAGGATCGCAGAGAGTACATTCCCTTGCTGATTTCGTAATGACGTATTTCTGACGTCACGTTTTCCCAACCGACCTCTGGTGGCGGCAAATATTCGTACGCTCGGAAACCGTATCCGTATACTTCTGAATGGGCCACTGAAAATAAAAAAATGACGAAATTAGACTTACAAATCACCATCATTATAACTTGAAAATGTAAAATGATGACGATTCTACAATAGCTCTCTGCCAACCGAATAAAGTTGCTATGTACGAGCAACCCCAAATATCTTAGGCGGCACACAAGCAGGCCATGGGAAACAACTCGATATCCCGGAAATTGCATAGGAAAAAGATAATCGAGTCAAAAACCGAACAACGTGTGTACTACGTAGCTTTTTTGTGCTCACGCGCGCAAAAATAGGTCTAGTTTAGGTCGTCAACTTTTGTGCGACACGAAGTGCTTTGTGTGTTCAACGCAGTGCTTGCATATCCATACGCTGTGCTAAGTCAAAGTACTGATAGTACTGAATGCGAGGGAAGTGAATAGACGAAACAACGGTCAATTTTCTGGAACTTAACTTTAATTATTCACCTTGTTCTTATCATGTATACCAGATTTTTTTTTACTTATCACTGCCAAAATTACTGCTGCTGTAAGATACATAGCTTTTATATTTGATCTTGACGGATGCCATTGCTAATAGAGAAAAGAAGAAAATGCTGCTAACTAACACTTTCTCCTTTCTCCCCAATATAATCTACCCTTTCTACTACAAATTTAATTAATTTGCCAACATATTGTACGTAATCTGCAACCCTTTACGATTTGGACCTGTCTAAACAATCGTTGTCTTGTAATGGATAAATCTAATAATAAACAAAATAAAAGCCTTGTCCCATCCTTAAGACCTTAAACAGACGATGAAATTTTAAACTGGGCCAACTTGGAACAGGTTGCACACAATAAATCAACATTAGTGTAATTTGATATTTATCTAGGGTAGAATTTAGACAATAATCGGGTATGAGTATAGGGTGGACCATATTGTGGGGAAGGGGGAAATTGACCCTATCAATTTCTTGTGTTCCCACAGTAAAATTCAACTTCTAGTGGACTTCAATTCAATGTAAAAGAAAGAGCCGACGCGCTTGTGCCCCTAGAAAAATAGTATTACTACGATTGTTAGACGGAATGATCGAATGGATAAATTAACTAACTAGTAGCAAACCAATCAACTGAACTAAGATTATAAAAACGCGAGTTGTGCCTGTTCAAAAAGCGGTATTGGGTGTAGTAATCTATACCTTGGGAATTAGTTGTTTTTGGCTGACACAGCGCTATTTAGTGAGAATACCGTTCGACATATTTCCTTTGAAGTGAGTTTAGAATGTGGCTTGCAATCCCTATAAGTAAATGGAACCCTTGGTTTCCCTCGCCTAATAAAGCCTTGCTAAAAAAATTAAAAAATGGAATGCATGCCATCAAATGTCACCTTGCCTCTTTAGAAACTAGGCCTTCAGCGCTTTTAATGCTTTGATTTAAACAAACTGGTGGCCCGCTGTCAGATAGATTCTAGTGGTCAGCTGTCTGAGAGATCTGGTATCTATAGATCTAGGGGCATTTGCCAAGAGTCTTTGGTATTTATGTATTTATATTTATAAGAAAAATGTAACTGTCTCTGTCCGTTTTTTATTAGATGTTGTTATCGTATTAAGTTATTAAAATATTCTCTTCTGCCTTTGGTGGCCAAGGGCTGAGAGGGCCTCATTTTTCTCTGAAAACGTAGCTGGATTTAGTTACATAAAATACAATTTTGATTCCCAGATTTTCAGAGAATGCCCCCCCCCCACACACACACACACATACACGCACTATCTCAAAGATAATATCAGGGCTATTGTTAAAAAATTTGGGGGAAGACGAAATGTCATGCACCACTTTGTAAAGTAGATATAAATTATGCAAATTTGATTTAATTTAAAGTTTACAGATTGAAAAATATACTGATTTGTTATGTCTAATTGTAAGCCAATTAATAATTCTGTCTCGGATGCATATCGTAAATCAATGCAAATAAAACATAAGTAATACGACAATAATTATTTCTTTGTTACGCACTGTAAAATTAGCATGATTTTTTTTTATATTTTTTTATTTAATAACGAAGACCAAATTTAACAAATCAAGCAATACGTTCAGGAAATAAAAACCATCTGCAAACGCTTTAAAACAAGCCCGTGTATTTCATTTCCATCAATTACATATGTGCACATGTGCCACTTGACCCAAAGGTCCCGAGTTCGTTCCCGGAAGCAGCTATCGTTCTTGGTTCTCACAATGACCAACACATTCGATGCGAGTGCTGGTGAATTTTCCATGAAGAGGAATCGATAGGGATTTATCTATGCTTTTAGACCTTATTTCCAAATCAATCTAAAATAACTAGGTTTAAACCAAACAGCCTGACCAGATGCTTTACTTTTAGCACATTTGAAATTGTTGGAAACGTCACAGATAGGCTCGCAAAGTACACTGTATCGTATGAGGGTAGGCCTTTACCTGCAAAGTGGAACACAAAGGTTAACACTAGCACATTGTGCTCGGGAACTACAGTTAAAAACATCGTGAAATTGACAAGATGAATAATTTAGAATGAATTTGGAATGAAATTGAATGAGTGTGTGGAGCGAGGTTTAAGTAAAATTAAAGGGAGGTAATCCAATATTGCTAATTTTGTTCATCATGGATAAAATATGCATAAAAGTTCTGTTCATTGCTTCATTTTTCTTCAAGAACCAATAAGACGCTAACAATTTCAATTATGTCAGTGAATTCGTGTTTTTTCCATTTATATTTATTTTGAATGTAGTTGTTGATTTTATACATGTACTTTTAGTCATTTGTAGCGTTTTTGATCGATTGAAGTGAATGTTTGGAATCAGAGAATGGAGCGCTGTGATTGTGATTTAGAATTGTTTTGATTGAGATGAATTTCAATTTCACGATGTAATTAACTGTAACTAAGTACTTTTCAACCCTAAAAATGAATCGATGCAATCCGTTAATGAAAGGACATATCACATCGATTTTGCGTGTTTGTTGGTTACATAAACGAATGGAAATAGATAAATGGGAAATCTTAACTCGAGAAAAGAAATTGAAGAAAGAAGAAATATTCGATCTATGTACGATAGCAAGCCTATGTAACCGTATCATGCTTTTATTTTACCATCTTCAAGTGAAAATTTATCTATTCCTGGGGCAATAAATGTTGAATAAATCTCATTTTTGTGACACGCCATTTGAATTGGGGACACAATCGAAAACTTGACAATTCAATTGAATGGAGTTTTTTTAGTTTTGTACATGTATAATGTATATCAAGTATAAGCAGGTTAAATTGTCAAAAAAATATTTATCCATAAGCTTTAAATAAAATTAAGTGTCTATCTTAAAAAAAATGCCCCCCCCCCCCCCTCCGAAAATGTTATACTTCTTTGGCTTGATTTGATGAAATAATGAAAACTGGAGAAAACAATATTTGTTTCATGAAGGTATGAAACGAACAATATAATCCGACTTATATATGAATCAGCCTCGCGCTTTTTTACCTTAACCTTAAATCGTCAACATTTTGTCGGTTTTCTTGGTTGCCATCAACTTTGTCCTCAACCGAAAACGCAGTCGTGGCATTCATCAAATATACAATAAAGTATATCACCTTGGAAACCAAAAGAGAATATTGTATTTACCTATTTCGTGATGCCATTATATCTTATATCAGAAACGATTTTACCCGCAAGTTGGGGATCATGTATCATATTTGGCACGCGTAGGATGACTTGGCAATCCTACCGTCATAGAAGTGAAAAAATTAATTTGACAAAGTTTTTTTTTTTTTTTTTTTTTTAATTTATTCATTTTTTTTTTTTTTTTTTTTTTTTTGGGGGGGGGGGGAGGGGGGCAAAAATATTTGTGACCCGTCACGCGAAAAGGGACCAACTGGGAACTCCGTTGAATAAACATTTGAAAAAGAGATCAGTCCTAGTACAGGCCAATCATTTCAAAAATTCCTGCACAGGAATGTAGATTCATCATTCTAGAGTACAAAGTATGAAAAGTATCGATCCTAGTCAGTCTGCGCAATCCGCGCAGTCTGACCAGGATCGACACTTTACACTCTATCCAAATGGTCCCTTTTCGCGAACGGGTCGCATTTAAGAAGCGCATTTTATCCTATTCGCAAAATGACTCCAACACGTCTAATATTTTTAACGGCAACATTAGGTCTCCGACAATTCCGCTATTTTTTTTTTTTTTTTTTTTTTTTTTAATATTTTCGTAAAATGAGCGCCTTCAAAGTCGTAATTTACAGCTTCTCCAGCTGCAGATACTGTGTAAGGTCGCCTACTAGTCTGGCCACCAGACTCTTTTTGACAAATTTTTTCCAAAGGGAATTAAATCATTAAAAATCTAACAATTACATTAAAAATTAACTTCCCTATCTCCGAAAAAGAAGATTTTGTTCAGCTTTTGTTATTACGCGCTTGGATTAAAGAGGCATGTAATAGAACTACAGGAAAAATATATCTGAAAATGCAAATCAAAACGACTCATGCCAGTGTAGGATTTCGTCGGTTTTCTGCTAAAATCTCGTAACTACAGCTTGTTTAAAGCTGTATTTACGAAGTTTTGGTAGAAAAACGACAATTTTATCTTTTTTGGGCGGTTCTATCTTTAAATATTTTGCAGATAAAAAACGTTCAATATCCCGTCATGAGAAGGACTAGGGGGCGGAGTAAGCGTTGGATTTGTTATGAACTGACGGGAGTGAGAATAGACCTTTACGGCAAAATATGGTACAGTTAGTTACATCGTGAAATTGACATTCACCTCAATCAAAACCATTCTAAATCGCTCACTCAGCGAGTTTAAATTTTTATAACGAGTGCACAGATTGGATAAGACCTTCATGAATAAATAATAAATAAGATAACAGTTTATAGGTTGATGAATATTTTCAGACTCTGTTGTTTTGTTGTTGTTATTTTTGGAAAATAAAAAATAATCATAATAATTGTTGATAATGAGAAAAAAGCTTTCGACAAGCAATTTTTTCATTTCCTACAATGTTTTTCGAAGGCTAAAGTTTTTTTTTAAGTTTTTTTTAAGTTGTTTCTTCTTAATTTTCGTCAAAAAGTGAGATTGTTTAAGGTGGTTTCAAGTCAATTCTTTAACCCTTTGCTGTTTAATCCCTGCTTTTTACGTGCCTGTGATTTTATGATTGAGAAAACATTGTGAAAAAAGAAGAAATTGCTTCTGACAAGCAATTTCTCCTTTTTCCGCACTATTTTCTACCCTACTGAATGGTTATTTCTCAAATTAAATCCACTTTTGATTTTCGTTTGCAAAACCTTTGAATTTGGACAGGTCCAAAATTTCGTAAAACAGGAAAGGGTTAACTCAATACGGACCATGACGGTTACTCTGTATTTCCTCTTTAATGAAAAAGGATTTCAGGTTTGCAAAGAAATTTTCGTTGATCTTTTTGATCCCATTCAAAATTAAATGTTTGTTTAATGCTTTTCCCTCCCAACATATTTTTCACGGAATCAATCGCAAATCGTTTGAAGGGCGTTTTTATTTGACTTTTATATCAGAATATATTCGTTTTATATTTTCCATTTCATTTTATTAATGCTTTTTCACCTTATTGATGTCATACCTATCTATTGACTTCTGACCTCTCTATGTTTAACACTTTCCTGTTTTACAAAATTTTGGACCTGTCCAAATTCAAAGGTTTTGCAGACGAAAATTAAAAGTGGATTGGATTTAATTTGAAAAATAACCATTCAGTAGGGTAGAAAATAGTGTGGAAAAAGAAGAAATTGCTTGTCAGAAGCAATTTCTTCTTTTTTCACAATGGTTTCTCAATCATAAAATCACAGGCACGTAAAAAGCAGGGATTAAACAGCAAAGGGTTAAGCACGAATCTCTTTTCCCATTTGGTACAAGGTATGTTATATGGTTTTCATTTAAAAGCTGATTAAAACAGAATTTAGAATAAAAAAGAATGAATAAATATCGTTTAATTGCATCATGAAATGGACAGGGTGAATGGTTTTTTTCTTTGCGATTTCATAAAATGCTTAGAAATGTGAGAATCAAATGATGTAAGCCCTCATGAATGTGTTATCAAACACATAAATACGCTTACGTTTGAATCCCATTCGCGTATTTATACAGTTTTAGTAAATTACTTTTCTTTCAAGCATCCACGAAAAATAAAAGAATAGATTTACGACAGAGGATGTGACTTAATAACCCACAAGTGCTTTCAGAGAATGAGATACTTGTTGACGATGGAATTTTTAAGCCAAGAAAGTTGGTTCCATTGAACTTTGAAACTTCGAAGAATGAACGTTACGTCCTTTTTATTACTTAGTTATTGAAATATAACGAATGTTAATGGGTACAATGGGGGGGAATGTATAAATTCATGGGGAGATCATTCTTGAGCCAGAGAAATTTGAGACTCTAAAACTATGTCTTTCAAAATTTGAAAATTTGATCTATCTTTGTATTAAGTTTCAATACTATTAAGTGAAACCGAGTTAAAAGTTTGCGACACAAAATGACAAGGATATTTTGTACAAAGACGAAATTGTGCCCAGCAAAATTTCGTATGATGGTCAATGCTTTTATGCAGATTAAGGTAGTGGACCCGTAATGGTTTCGCAACATTTCGGCACTCACGAACTTTCACAATGTTGACCGAGGTTTCCTAATGGAAACACCGTTAACGTTTATTTCTTCCGAAACGTTGCAGAACTATTACGGTTCCACTATCTTAAGTACTATTGAAAGAAAACTATAGGAAGAGCTCGCGACACAATATTACTAGTATATATTTACAGAGAGGGGGGGGGGGGGGGGGGGGGGGTAACGTCTTATTTAAAAGGGAGATGCTTCTTGGTTCGGTGGAGATGAGAGTCCAAAATGTTGTCTTGCAACACTTCAAACTGTGATTAATGTTTGTATGACGTTTCGTTAAAAAACTGAAGGAGGAGATTGTGACAAAATATTACTTGTATACATGTACGAAGAGGTAAAATAACTTTTAAGTTCAAGGAGAGATAATTACTGAACCAGGGGGTAGAGGGAGGGGCGGTTGAAATCCGAAATTGTGTTTTGCAAAACTTAAAGACTTGATGAATGATTGTATTAAGGATTTAGTGACAAATACTAGTATATGTGTACAATTAGGGAAACTAACGTCTTAGTTTAAGAGGATAAGTCTTGAGCCAGAGGGAGTTGTGAGTCCAAAATTGTGCTTTCAAAGCTTCAACAAATGATCAATAATTGTACGAAGTTTCATTACCATTGAATGAAAACTATAGGAGAGATTTGAGACACAAAATTGGTGGTACTATGTTCACAGACAGACAGACGGACGCACGGAATGATTCACAGACAGGCAGACGGACGGGATGGCTTATTCCAGTATACCCCCGGAACATTTGTTTTGCGGGGGTATGAAAATACAATAATAATCTTCATCTCTTAAATAACTTAGCTATTTGCTGCAGATAACAAGTGTATGTATACATGATCACTAATGATTCCGCATTATGCCATGAGTTCCTTCAGAAGCCTATAAAAACAGACCGAAAGAGTCTTCGACTTGTACAAGTAATAATATCTTGAAATTGACAAGGTGAATGATTTTGGAATGAAATAGGAATGAAATTGAATGAGTGTGAGGAGCGAGTTTTGAGTGAGTTTAATGGGAGGTAATCCTATATCGCAAATTTTGTTCAGGATGAACAAAACTAGCGATATTGATTACCTCCCTTTAATAAAATATGCATATAAATTCTATAGATAACTTCCTATTTCTTCAAGAACCAATTAGATGCTTACAAATTGAATTATATCAGTGAAATCGCGATTCTTCTCTATCCAAGTTTATTTTGAATGACGTTGTTGATTCTATATTTTTCAATGGGTTTGATCGTTTTTGAATGGTTTGAGTGAGTGTTTGGAATGGATGATTGGAGCGCTGGGTGAGTTATTTAGAATGGTTTTGATTGAGGTGAATGTCAATTTCACGATGTAATTAACTGTAATTAAAAATGCACCAAAAAGAAATCTGGTGAGCGACCAAACTTATGCAGGTTGTATGTCTAAAACTTTTGTCGTCCGTCGAGGATTCCTTTACCTCAGTGAACAGCATACACCTATTTTATATCAAACACATATTGACTATATATCAAATTTTGTACATCAATTCAAAATTGACCAAAACCTTCCTTATTATTACATAAAAGTTCGTAAATCATAACCCCAATTGTGATACAAGTTACAGGTCGCATATTTCAGGGGTATCAAATTGCTTATTATCATTTTAACAACGTTTATTTTCGCCAACAAATCATTGTTAACCCATAAATCAGGGCGTCATAAAATTTTCGTTAATGGTTTAACTACATGGTGACATGAGGTGAATATAGATAACCATCATTAATATTAATATATATGATCATTAGCCTAAATGTCCCCGTTTTGTAATATATTGGCTCCAAGTCACACGACTAAATCTATAGCGTGGTAAGGCGACTAAACCATCGCATCTACATCTTAGATATGAGCCTTTGTGTAACAATCCAAAACATTTCATGTTTACGTGATTTGCATACATTGCGCAATCTAGACAATCAAACAAATCTATAATAATCTTTGCTGGTCGCTTTAAGAGATGTTAAGACATTATATATCTGCAGACCGCATATTGTAAAGAATCTTGGGCCTGTTTTACTAAACATCTTAAGATCATCTAAAGTACTTCTATAGTAGTAACTTAATATGGAATTCTGGCGTGCATCATCTCATTAGAATCGTCTTCTAAAGACGATTCCAATGAGACATTGCAAGGCAGAATCTAACAAGGAATGAAAACATCGGGTACGCTTTGTGAATTTGACTTACGATTATTTTTTTCGTAAGAAGTTTGGGAAAATGGGCCCATGATCAGACTGTTCGACTTTAGAGGCTGGCCAGACACTTTGCTTTGCACACACGTGAAATTGTTGGAAATGTGACGGACATGCCAATATACCATTTAAGTCGAACACTAAAGATAATTATTATCAAAACAGAATGTCTTCTTATTTAGGTAATGGAACCGTAATAATTCCGCAAATTCGGAATTCATGATCTTTCACAATATTGACCGAGGTTTCCTAATGAGATCATTAGGAAACTCGATTAACACTATTAAAGTTCAATACTTCCGAAACGCTGCAGAACTAACTATTACGGGTCTACTACCTTAATATACAATTTATCATTAGCCTCTACGTCCCCGTTTTGTATTGACTCCAAGTCACTTGGGTAAATTTATTTCGTCGTAGTGCGACCAAAGCAAAGTATTTATTTACATCTTAACCCTTGCCATGCTAAATAAATTTTGGTTAAATATTTTCATCAAAATCAAAGGGCAAAAAGCACTGAAGTACCAACTTTAGGTCAATTCTGGTTTGAAAGTAAGAAACAGGTGGTGAAGACTAACATCAGACTGCACATATGTGCAGGCTGATGTTTGTCTATAGCTCCTGGCAAAGTAGAAATATTCCGGGGTCAGCATGACAAGGGTTAAACACGCCATTTACGCCGAACACTAATAGTACATTATATTTAAATCATAACTTGTATTCCTATAAACGAACGTAGGATCTTAAAAGAAGTATGAATGGCCCTGTTTTTGAGATTTATTGATTCAAAATAAAACGATTAAATTATTTCGTCTTTGATAGAAAAGATGTTTGACTTAAAAAAAAAGTACATTTAATGAATCTTCAAAATTCACTTATTTTTTCAGCCTGGTTTGCGACTGTAATAAATGAAGTTGTAGTACGTTGTTTATATCTTAGTCATAAAGTAACATAACACTGGCGATAATTACTTTTCCATCAAGAGGGTTTTTAAACTCCTCGAAACAAGTCTTTCATTTAAAGGTTCTTTATCGAAACATCATTACATTATGATTTAGGTGAAATTCCTGCAGAATAAATTACATTTGTTAAAACTTGATATTAAGGCAAACGCCCAATAAATCATTTTGAGACCATTTGTTATCTTTGAAATTTATGAACATAATAAATTAGCCTATGAACTATTTAATATGTAAACGATGTTTTTTCGGTCGTAGAAAGTAATTTTTATTCGAGTTGAACGCCAACGCACATATCATATCGGCCATGTGTCCTTTTAGTGATGGGCGTTTTTGAATAAAGCGTTGACGAGTACGCGAGTACCCAGGTATCGGATAGGGTAACGTTTCAACCTGGCTGCTAATCATTACCCGTTTCCCGAATTTTCTTTAAGTACTGTGAACATTTTGAAATCAACCACAGAAAAGAATTGAAGACTGTTTAAAACAGTCTTCAATTCTTTAATGAGGTTGATTTCCAGATGGTCCTATGAACTAACATTAGCTAGTCTTAAGAGTCCTGGCTACTTATTTGCGAGTCACAAACTCGTAACACCCGTGTCCCTCAAAAACCATCTCGGAATTCTTATGTTCGAAACCCCTTTACAGAAATTCTGGACCCGCCTTTGTATTTAATTGATAGAATAAATATATGGACAGTATAAAAAATCGTGTACTCGAGGTACTCGGCTACAAAATTTTTACTCGTTCAATCTCTATTATTGAACATGTTGAATCCGTTTGCTTTTTAGACAATAATTGTAATAGATAGATAAAACAACGGAAGAAAACAACAGCAATTATACATATACGTATGTGGTATTACAAAGCAGAAATATCACGGTAGTGGAAAGCAAACGTCGAAACTACTGCTAACATTCCTTCACTAACCTACGATAAGAAATAGATATTGAATGGATTTTTCCATTCTTTCAACATTTTTTTCAGTTATATCGCGGCGACTGGGGCACCTAACAATGAATTCCTAGTATTTCTCACCAGTACAACCATCACACCCTTTCCTAGCCTCTAGCTGCTATCTCACATAGGTCTACGATTATCAACCCATTGGTGAGAGAAAAAAGTCGGAAAGAATGAGTGCCGTCGGTGATCGAACCCGGGACCTCTAGATTGACAGTCCGACGCGCTACCAACTGTGCTATGATTACGGCTAAATAGTGGATTCCTCGGTAATCGACCCGGGCGGATAAGAAATAGAATGAGAGACCATTAATACAGCATCAATATCCTGGTTGCCCTAGGGGTGTTATTATATTCACCCCGCATTAAACGATTTCATGCCCTGAATGAGTTTTATTATGGTATCAAATACCCGGTAGCCTAAAATCATAGTGATATCAACCTATATAAGTACCCATTTAATGTCTCATTTTTTACGCCATGAATATAAATAAGGTCAGGCTACCCTCCGTGAACTTTTAAAGCTCGCCCGAGTTGACATGGGTTGGACTAGACTTACATTGCAGTGAAAAAAATCTAGAATAGCTAAAAATCAAAGCACTGAAGTACTAATGGTGGACGTTTCTGTTGGCATACTAGAGTGATTCTTCCATTTGTTGAGAAAAGATAAATTTTACATGTGAAATTACGATAAAAGGAAAATGACCTGACCCAAGTTCGCATCTTGCTTCAGATATACATTTCCCAACATAAATCGTCGATCGTCAACCAAAGTCCTGTAATTACAAGGTTTCGATAACTTTCGGTATTATGCCAGGTGTAGTTAAAATAGTGATTGTCTGATCCATTGGGTATAAAAGGAAAGAAATGAAAATAAGATTATCTAGGTATCATTATTTTTTGCAACACTAATCGATTCTCCGTGGTCACAATCAAAATTCTGTTGTTATCTGCTTGAAAAATTCAATAAAGGGATAATCAATTAATGTTCCGCGATTTTCATTTTCAAATGAAAAAGAAAAGGTAAGCACGTACAATAATTGCAGACACTCGCGCGGTTGAATGTCGTGTGTTGAAAAGTAGTGTAAAACCCCATTGCATAAACCTTTATCGCATGTCCTAACTGCTTTACAGTACCTGCTCGCGTTGTACCCGTATTCATGTGTGTGATATAGGTTATTTTTCTTTTATTAGTAGTAGTGCCAGGGGAGGTTACCATTTCAGTAATTCCATTTACCAAGTGACCTCCCATAGACCATTGGGAAAAAAGGGCAAATTACTCACTCTGACTGAAAAGTAGTTCTACGCAAGTAAAACATTCACCCGATCTCAGAATTGCATATGATTTCGCACTAAAAAGATGTCTTTGAGGTTTCAACAAGTTATGTAGAATCCTTGTTTCACTCCATTTTTAAAAAGCATAATTGTCAGACGGACACAATTCTTGAAAAAGAATAAATTGAATCTTAGTGAGCACTACTGTTTTGAAAACCTATTAACATCTGACAGGATTGTTCTAACGCGGTATTAACACTGGTGAACGTAAACGTCCACCAAAAACTATTAAACATTTCTTAGCAATTAATATTGTACTCGTATTTTCTTAAGAGCATCTCACTTCATTTTCAGATTATTCATTAGATAATCACTTCATTTTCAGATTGTTCATTAGATAATTCTCCATAAAAGGCAAAGTAAACTAGTAAAAGTAATACAATACATACACAATGTATATAATAGAAAAAAATCACATTTGAGCATGTGAGTGACATTTCCAACAATTTCACATTTTCACCCAGATCAACCGTTGCGTATTCTTCCACTGTGATTAGGTTTTTAGTTTCATACCTCTATGAAACCAAAAAGATTCTCTCCGTCTCTTCAATAATTTTGATACAATACATGTCAATTCGGGCTGTTTGATGTCTGAACATCAATAAAACGTTGAATTTCAAAAAATGCCACGTTTAATATTTTCATTTAAAAAACGCTATATACATGTATATTCAAATGAACTAGAAAAAAAGTCATGTGACATATATCATTTTAATTATCTCAAAAATTGATAATATTAAATATAAAAAATAATATAAACTATTGGCAAAAAATTAAGAGGAATACTAAGGAGTGAGCATTTAGGTATGTTTTTCGTCCGTATGTATGTATTCAAATTTCATTGTATTCAAGAAGAAAAAAACGCCCACTTTCCGTGTCTACAATGTTAAGAAAATACAAATATACATAAGGCCGTCGTAAAACATGGGCGATTAATGGATTACTTTTTAAGTACGGTTAATAAAAAACTAATTTAGCGTCCTTTTCAAAAAGAGGATAAAGCTGTTTATATTCCCTTTCCGAAATGTGACTTAAATTTCTTTTTTCTAAACTACAAAATGATTTTACCACACCGAATTCGTAGCGCACTTGGTATATAGTAGCATCAGGAAACCAGTCCTACGTTAAGGATGACAAAACAGTGCAAACTGTTTGCTAATTAAACCCCGGTTTACACGTGCACGAACGTGCAAAGCTGGGTATAATTGGCACACATTTTGCACCGTTTTATCATCCTGAAGGCAGGGCAGAGGTTTGACCACCTACCGAGGCCAGTATTATTTTCGAAATCTCGTCCGGCAATCCCAGGCTTCTTCTATGTTTTGAGAAAAATAAAAAAGGCGGCATGACTTGAATCCTTCGAGACGCCCAAGACGGTCAAACAAAACACGTTTTTCTTGTACATTTTTTACTTTTAAACAACTTTGTTCATAATTTGTAAATCTTTTACACCAATAGAAATAATAAGGCAATATGTTGACGGTGGTCGATTCTTTTTGTCGGTATAAACTTGAATCAAGACTTGAGAGATCCGACCTGATCAAACACAAATACGGATGTTGAAATGTTGTGTTCATCTACTTTTTTCTTGTCCATTTCATTAAAAAAACTTCTAAACTCTACAATTCAGAACATCGTGAAATTCACACCCACTTCGATCAAAACAATTATAGATCACTCTCACTGAGCACTCCATTCATTCATTTTCAAATACCCACTCAAACCATCCAAAAACGCTCCAAAATCACTGAAAAAAAATCAACAACAACATTCAAATCTTTCGAGAGCTCCATCATTTCTCTGACTTAGTTGATTTTCGAAGCCTCTGGTTGGTTGGTGAAGACATGGAAATCTGTTTATGGAGTGTGTGTGTGTATTTCCGTTTATTTTTCGTCGCTACCGTAGCACATGCCCATATGAGTGACGGTTTGTTGTCACGGGGGATAATGCAAGGATACATGATGAAACTACTGCTGAGATCCGCCATGGTTCTTTAACGTGCTCGGTGTAAAGCACCGTCTCACGGGGCCTCGGTTTAACGTCTCATCCGAAAGACAATTAGTTTTTATAAGTGTACCAGCCCGGGAATTGAACCCACGCCGCCGAACTCCGATGATTTTGAAGTCCGGTGCTCTACCAACTGAGCCTATCGGGCTGGTGAGTGTTTATGGAGCTTGTACGCATATCTTATCAAAGGAATGTAAAACATATCGCTAATTTCGTTCGTCTCGAACGAAATTAGCGATATTGTATTACAATCCTTCAATTTCATTCAGAACTCACTCATCCCATTCATTCAATTTCATTCAAAATTCATTTCATAATAATTTAACTTGTCAATTACAGCATGTTTAATGTTTTTTTATACAATGTTATAGAAAGTATAGACTCCCGTCAGCTTACGCAAGATGCACATTATGATCGTTGTCGAATCTTTTCGACCTTCCGAGATAGCCTCTTTTCGCGGAGTCGATAATGATTTCTTTCTGCGTCATGATAATTATCATAACACGAGATTTGGACGTAAAAATAGTTAAATTCTTATGAAATATTGAACAAAGATCTTGTAAGTGTTTATCGTTCGCTCTACGTTTGAAAAAGTAATAAAATCCTTACAAAATATTTCCATGTGAATTTAATAACATAGATTAAAATCTAAATTTGCGTCAAAATGTCATATTTCCTCCTAATCCGTAATACATCTTTTAAGGAAAGTTTTAAATATAAAAAATCAAATCTTTATCGGCATAATAGTATTCAACATGCATAAATGGGACTTGTGTCATTTGAGCGAAGATTTCATCAAATGCCGTGATGCTTTCGCTACTTTATGTTCAGGGTATTGTTTATATATACCGTTCACAAAAAGTAGGGGATAATCTGTTAATCCATAATCTTGTTGTGGTTGCAAACAATTTAGGACAATCTAACTTATTCTTGGTCGACCAGCAGTTGTCTCATGGTAATATGGTAGTTATGGGATTCCCTTTTCTGCTAAGCATGTCCTAAAAATTCAGCATCTAAGAAGAGAGGGGTATAGCGCTTATTTTAACATGGCGTACTTTAGTTGAGCTAACTCCGAAAAAATTATTTGGTGTTTATCTCTATCATGTATTCGCATCACATTTTGTTGGAATAATGTGGGGTCTAATGAAAGCTCACCGTCAGTGAGTCAATGGTATGCTAGAAACCAGAAGAACGTGAGTCCAGACTGTTGTCAAACCCTATGACTCACAGTCAGATATTGTCATAATATCAAACAATTGGCTTCATTGTTGATGATTAAAAAACGGGGCCCTGAAGATGTATGGGTGCCCAAGCTGACCAGAATACCACAAATGAAACTTAAAATATCCTCTACTTTTTGTGAACAGTATATTTTATAGGCACTTATAACGGTGATGCACTGACCCCGCGAATTATTCTAACAAGTCGAAGATTGGAGCCTGTCTGTGACATTTCCAACAATTTGAAAAGTTCGCGAGGTGCAAACATTGAGTAGAGTAGACAGTCAAATACTGTAAATATAAACCTGATTGTTTATAGATATTTTGAGACCTTAACTATCTACTATACGCATAGCGATGACTCTGGTCACAAATGCGCATATTTGAAATTGTTTGAAATCTCACGCTCAGGCTCATTTGTAACAGATTGAAGGAAATTACAAACTGTATACGAAATGATAAACTTGAAACATTTTTTATGTGGGATTTTACTACTTATTTTACAATACTATATTTTCATTTCATTTTTTTTTCTCATAGATTCGCACCATGTTTACTAATAATTTCGGGAAGTTTATGTAAATCATGCACTTATTATTTTGCACTTTGTGATTATCCTTTTAAGTTCGAGTTATCGTTTAAAATCTCGAGGTTTCTATATTAAGCAGCATAATTCGAATAATGATTCGAATAATTGAGCTTTAATGATGTGCAATTTATGAAATTGCTTCATTGATTTCGGTGTTAAACACCAAAATGAGTGCACCAGTCATCAAGTTGCAAGAAAGATTAATAATTGGTAAGATTATTTATTTTTTTTTCAAAAACCCTCATGCATATCACAACATATTCCTACAATACGAATACCAGTCTGATCTTATTCCACACTGCTAGTCTTCTACTCAATTAATGTAGGATATAATTGAGCCAGAATTTGTCAGAAATGTTATAGCAATTTGATAATTAAATATGATCCGTCACGCGAAAAGGGTCCACCTGGAAACTCTGTAAAATAAATGTTTGAAAAACAGATTGGGTTCAGCATACGCCAACCAGATTTCACATTTCAAAAATTATTTCGCAGGAGGGTAGGTTGATCATTCTAGATTCAGAAAATAAGCAAAATGCGAAAAGTTTCGACCCTAGTCAGACTGCGCAGTCCGCGCAGTCTGACTAGGGTCGACTCTTTGCGAACTACCCAGATGGTCCCTTTTCGCGTGACGGGTCACAAATGAATAAAAGAATTCGGTAGGATAATGTTTAAAAGGATACAGTTGTCCAGAGAACATCCCGATAAATATTAACACGCTGAACTTAGATATTTGCGTTATTCTGATTATTGCGGGAAAAGCACGAAGAAATAAAAAGAAATAGTCGGTTTGCGGCCTAAAGTTTCAAATTGTAATTATCAGCTCTGCTTTCGGGATGACAAAACGGCGCAAACTGTAAGCAAATTATATAACTTGCAAAGAGTTTGCATCGCTTTGCAATCTTGAAAGCAAGACAGCTCTGCGTTCCAAATGACAAAACGGTGCTCACTGTTTGCAAATCATACCCTGCTTTGCACGTGCATTTTCAGTTTGCACCATTTTGTCATCATGAACGCAGGACAGGTCTTGAATTCCTTTCCGCTGGATTCAATTACATGTATTTGTTTTCAATCCATGTCCCTTATTTAACCGTTGATATTTTTTCTTTACCTTTCTTTTTTCACAAAATTTAAAAAGATTTGTTTGTTTGTTTGTTTGTTTGTTTGTTTGAATGGGGGTTTACACCGTTTTTAACATTATTTCAGTCATATCGCACCTAACTTTGGATTCCTGGTATTTCTCACACCAATACTACCATCAACTCCTTTCCTAGCCTCCAGCTGCTATCCCACCTAGGTCTACGATTATCAACCCATTGGTGGTAGACAAATAGTCGGAAAGGATAAGTGCCGCCGTTGGGGATCGAACCCGGAACATCTAGATGAACAGTCCGACGCGCTATACCAAAATTGATAAAGATACAAGTAACCATAAGGCATTTTTCTCCTTGTATTGTTTGATAGACCGTTACCTCGTTATAATGAATTATGAATATCAGTGACACGGCGGATTGATTTCGTTAAAATAGTTCGGAAATCAACACCAAACCATGTAACTGCGTCTTTACAATTGACGATTGATTGGCGTTTATCCCGCCCAAAAAACGTAACATTTACAAATGTGACTTGTGTCATCAGATGCTTGCGCTGCTGTATATTCAGCAAGGGCGTAACTTCCATTACGAAATTTACGCAAGTGCGTAAAAGAAATAACCCTCTGTTGAAATATATCGTTGGTGACTAATTATAACATCGAAACTACAGCTTAATGAAGCTGTAGTTACGCTGTATTGATTATTCACCAACGCTCAAATGATAAACTCACAGAGAGCGGACGGAGAGGATTCGTCTTTTGTGACAGTCCGCATATTGCCTTTAGTCAGTGATACGTCGTATTGATTTCGTTAAAAGTAGTTTGTAAATCAAAACGAATGTCGATGTTATCAGCCCCGACATCGCAAACCATGTAACTGCGTCTTTACAATTGACGCTTGATTGGCGTTTATCTCGCCCAAAAACGTAACATTTACAAATAATTGAGTACGTTTGGCAACGGTGTGAAACTATACTTGTAGAGTGAAAGATACATTCTAAATTATGTCGACTTGTGATTTTTTTTAGATACCTTAACCTACCTACACCTAAAAAGAGCTTTTGAAATCGGTCAAATAGCCAGGAAAACGGATCAGCGAATTTGGAATTAGTAGCTAGAGTTATGGCGTAGCTTTCAGACTTAATCATTCCATTAACTAAACTGCATGTAAGCACTATTTCGGGATAAGCCACGTAATGTTGCAATTCTTCGCAAGAGAAATTCGTTTTTTGCATAATGCTAAATCACCATGACATCATAACAACCACTCTAACAATTTCACCATCATGAACTCGTTATGTAATAGCTTACACTTCATTTTCAGAACTATGCAACGCGACTAACAAGTGGTAAGTGAGCTCGACTCGGGATATGATGGTTATGGGTTCGAGCCCCCACAGGTGGCAAGTAGTGTATTGGGGCAGGACACTTCACAAACAGAGACAACCCCAGTCCGAGCTGTATGATAAGATCTGGTTTTAGTTAGGACCATGATGGAAATTAGAGGCAATTGACCTTTAATCGCTATTTCCTCGAGAAGAAAGGATTATTTATGAGCTCAAAAGTTACGGAATTCATCATATTTTGTGTCTTTCCATAAACAGAGTTGGTTCAGTATTTAAGACAAACGGGGTCGCACACAAAGTTCTACAAATATGTCTATTGTGTCTGGTAAAAAGTAAACATGACGGAGTTTTAAAGCTGTTTGACTTCATAATTGAAGCCTAACTAATTCAAATTAGCCGGTCCATATCAAGATGTATTTTCTGTCGAAATCCACCATTAGAATTGTTGGGTCTATGGTCGAGAGGTCAACTAAGCCCTGGGTTCAGAATTTATCTTATAACTATACAAATATCTGTAAGATAACATCCCGTATAATATCTTTTATGTTATCACATAGTTATTTTTAGAACAATGATATAATGTGGTTATTTTTAGAAACTTTCATTTCAGTTAGAAACATGGACGAAAACAAGACAAAAAGAGGTTATAAGATAAATATAATACATACTTAGTGTATTGTATAAAAAATATCTAACTCGGTTGTGAGAATTGATAATTGTCTCGGCAGAGCCTCGGCAATTATCAATTCTCCTAACCTTGTTAGATTTTTTTTCATACAAAACACTAAGTACATATTATATATTTATCTTATAACTAAACAAATATCCGTGTGATAACATCCTGTATGATATTTTTTATTATATCACATAGTTCTTTTTAGAACAATGATATTATTCGGTTATTTTTAGAAACTTGCATTTCTGTTAGAAACATCGACGAAAACAAGGCAAATAGAGGTTATAAGATAAATATAATACGTACTTAGTGTATTGTATGAAAAAATATCTACCTCGGTTGTGAGAATTGATAATTGCCTCGGCAGAGCCTCGACAATGATCAATTCTCCCAACCTCGTTAGCTATTTTTTCTCATACAAAACACTAAGTACGTATTATATATGTAAAACGTTTTGCGAACGTTATGAGATGATATTCCGCTTTGCACGTGTACATACGTGCAAAGCGAGGTATCATACTGAAAACGTTTTGCCAACGTTTTCATCCTGAACCCAGAGCTTAGTTGACCTCTCGACCACAGACCCAACAATTCTAATGGTTTCGACAGAGATTTAAATGGATATTCAATAACCAAATTAAAGACCAAATACATCTTGGAATGGACCGGCTGGTTCCTTGATCAATATGTCTAAAGTTCGATCTCCAGGAGCAGTTATCGATCTTTCATTTTTCAATTTTCTAAATCGAAATAATGAAATAATTAATTCGATCGAAGAACATAAAAATAAACTACGGATATATTTATTTTTTGAATTTAGGATCAAGTTATTTCAATAATACTTACGCAAACCCCGTGTTGTGAGTATTTAATGTCATTTAAATGAGAACCAACAAAATATGATGCTTTTGAGAATTAAATGATTCAGAATTTTAAATCCCCTCGTTTCTGGACCCCTAGTTAGGACGCGACTAATAACACAGAAGCCTTGTATGTTCACACCCGCTTAAATACTTGGCTAATATTGACTCTATGGAATCAAAAGGTGTCAACTTTTTTTCCTGTTTCGTTAGACCTATATCTGTGTATTTTTTCAATTATTCTCATGTTTTCTAGTTCTTTTCGAATGGGTTCATCGAGTGTTTGATAAATCAATAAGCCAAGTTGAAATTCACAGATATCTGTGTTTCAAACTAGAAAATCGTGAGCTTTGTTTGCTTTATTTAACTAAAAAACAGGGGGACTCAAAGTTTATATGAGTAGCAAAAAAATAGGTTGAATAAGCTTTCAATTTTTTTGTTATAGTTGCGTAATTTTGATCGTCCATAATTCATACCAGCGCTGCATTCAGAATGCAAAAATCATGTGGACGTTTGGAAATTGAACCCCTTTTTGCACGTGAATGCACGTGCAAATTGGGATACGATTTCTCAAACGTTTCGGAAATGTTTTCATCTTGACTTCAGGGGCTTTCTCAGCTACTAATGGCGTTTCGATGTTTAACAGGTCACCCAGTTTGCCATAAATAAGGTCACAATATGTCGCGCAATCCCACCCAAGTGGACAATGACCCCCCTTCTACTATTATACGTTTTGTTTTTATTTCGCCGATCAGATTTCATTTGTAAACGTTGGCTAATCAGATCGTGTCACTCGGCTATCTGTTTGAAAGATCTAAACTATTTGTGCCCTATCACAGAGAAAGGGACAAATCGGCACAGTGAAAAAATATACACTGTATTTGGAATGTATAGTGTGATTGAATTGTATGAGGATGTTTTAAATTTGATTTTTCGTTGATTTCTAGTGCAACCGACCTCTTGCTCAAATTCTTTCTTTATGGAGTTCCCTTTTGGGCCCTTTTCGCGTGACGTATCAAAAATGCCTTTTTGGTTCACGTCAAGATATTACATACATTTTTTTCTATTCCATTACCAACTTAAAGGTTGTTAAAATAAGAAATGTATTTTTTATCTGTATATACCTCTATGTGATTACAATATTGTGAGTTTAATTTCCTGTCATTCGTCCATATTCAGTTTCGATCCTGAATTTCTTTTCAACAAAATCAGCCCTGTGCTCAGGATGAAAACGAAAGCTTTTTTAAAATTTTAAAAAAAAATTTTGTGCACGTGCAAAGCGAGGTATCATCTCAAAGCGCTCGCGAAACGCTTTTACATCCTGAACACAGGGCAGTTATTCGAGCTAAGCGTAGTCGACTTAACGAAATAATTCGGATGAAATATTTAACCCTAGGTACATTTCATAACTCATACGGGTGAGTAGGTAACAACATAATGCACTATAAAATATGAAATTTATTCAAACGTAAAATAACAACGATTTTCTCGTTATAGCTTTAATGATGAGGAAAAATGTAAAACACGTCATGAAACGATTTTTTCATATCCATTTATAGGAAAGGTTCATAAAAAGCGACATAAAACAAAATGAGAGGAAATGCTATAATTTCAGTTGAACGGAAGTTATTGCGTCTTTCGGAACTATGCAGCACAAGCAGTTGTTTCAAAATCCAAATTTTATCGAAAAATTTTACAATGAAATACACTAATTATATTGTATCGTACATGACTTAAATTTGATTATGTTTGTTTATTTGATTGTATGGGGTTTTATATCCTTTTTAATAATCATTTGGACATGTCGCGACGGCTGGATAATGGGTTCTCGGTATTTCCAACGCCAGTACTACGTTTATATCCTTTCCTAGCCACAAGCTGCTATCCCACATGTGTCTACGATTATCAATCCATTGGTGAGAGCTAATGGTCGGAAAGAATTACTGCCGAAGTCAGGGATCGAACCCCGTCCTTTTGTATGATAGACCGACGCACTACCATTGCGCTATGGCGGCGACAGTTTGAATAATGAAACAATTATCTGTGACTTACAGCTTATTCAAGTGTTTTAAAAGCAAGTTTAAATGAAGGCTTTCAAAGGTCAATAACTCGACTTTTAAAATACGGATTCATGGAAAAGAGTTCTTGTCCAGCAGAGGTCGACTAGACAAAATAATTTGAAAAATAATTCTATAGGACACTAAGACCTATCCAGTAATAATTCTTGCTTAGAAAAGTGTGTGCAAAAGTATCCCAGCTATGTATTAGCTAAATCTAATGAGAAATTAAGAATTTTCATGAGATTTTTTGTATAAATCGATGGCTCAGCATGAATCAGTTGAAACTGCCTATATAATTATATAGGCAACTGCATATTCAATTATATAGGCGGATACAACTGATTTACATCTAGCCAACAAAAGCCTTCACTAAATGCAAGCTTGCTTTGAGATTTTTTTCTCATTTAGCAAGTTTCAATGAAATTTCTGACAAAAATGAGATTCTCTCAATATCTCACCCAAAAATGATCCCTGCTTATCAGGATGGGAATTATTTATGCATTTTGAATTTGCACGATAAACTTCATTATAGGCCGTACTATGCTGGTATTACATAATATATGTATATGATGATTAGGTAAAATTACCTTTGAATATTTCCACAATTTATAGAATTACATAACCAAGTTCAACAGTTTTCTCACCGAGTCTGAAACAATTAAGATTCGCAATATTTTCTAATTGACTTAAAGGGTGGTTAGTGCGGATAAAAATGGAAAACGCCCCATTGACTAATGCAATATTAAAATCCTTTGTGTGCTTAAGTACTTCTCGAGTGAAGTTGAACCCCTTTGAAATCAATACATAACTTTAATTAATTTTTGATAGATCTTTTGAAAAGCTGTTGGCAATAACATCAAAATCGGCATTGGGAAGTCGTAAAAAATTAGTGACTCAAACGTCCTAGGATTTACGATTTATTAACAAATTTAATTTTTTACCAATTCTGCAACATTAAACAAGTTGAAACCGAGACAAAATTATTTTGTAGATTTAATAAAAAAATCATATTGAGCTCGAAAAACATGCTGAAAAAAGAGAGAATTAACTCGAGCTAAGCAAACCTCTAAAACATCTGCTATATTCTTATAAGAACTAAAGTTTCAGGAATGAAATACAGTCGTTGGGCGATCAAATCTGTATACATTCAAATTAGTTAGTATGTAGGTGTGAGGTTTTAGCCGCTTACTTAGGAAGAGGCTATATCACTTAATGCTTGGTCACAGAAAGATTCATGATTTCCTAAAATATCGAAAAATACCTCCCTTGATTTCTCGAAAGAGAAAGATTTCAGGGTAGCCAAAAGTAAAATAACATATATTTCAGTGAGAACTAATTATTCTGGACAAATAAATAGTCCTATAAATGAAAGAATATAATTTCAACTCATCCAAATTTTATACCATAAAAGTCAACATTTAACGAGCAAGGCATCTCTACAGTGGACATTTACTACCTGAAAAATTAACCCTTGTCCTACTGAATAAATTTTGGCTAAAAATTTTCATCAAAATCAAAGGGCAAAAAGCACTAAAAGTACCAACTGTAGGTCAATTTTTATTTGGAAAATTAAATCTACTGACAATTCTGGTTTGAAAGTGAGAAACAGGTGGTGTAGACTAATATCAGACTGCACATATGTGCAGGCTGGTGTTTGTCTATATCTGCTGCCAAAGCAGGAATATTCCGGGTTCAGCATGACAAGGGTTAACATTCCTTCAGCTGTCTTCGGACATTTGTTGCTTTGCGTTCAGGGCCCGAGATGGTGAAACCTTTTATCTCCTTTTCTACTCAAATTTTAATCGAATTTCATTTTTAGATTAAAGCAGTGTTGCTGTATAATGCTTTAATAAATCTATGAGAATACGTGATAATATTAATAAATTGTTAAAATCTTTTATGTTGATACATTTACTTAAATTTCATTTTTGAGAAAATCTTCAGTGGAGACTAAGAAAAAATTAATAAATTCGGGCCCAGGATTGAAAAACGCTCTAAAATTATTCATAAATGATACAATCAATTTCTCTTCGCCCAATTTACGAATCGAACAAAACCTGATATATGGTACATTGTATTGTGTAAATCAAATCGGTACAATTGCAAATAGTTTTCCAGCCTTTTTGCATCCAGAACGAAATATGAATATGTTTTTTTTTTTAGTTTTATACTTCCATTCATTAAAAAGATACTTTCTTCAGACCTTAAACAAATTCTTACCTTCAATGGTTTGATAAATCTCGTCTGGATGAAGCACCCACCAGTTGAGAGGATTTGAAACGTACCACAGTCGAAATGCTAAAGTCAGAATAAATATCACCCATTCTAAATGCCTCGGGAAAAGAGTATCACTACTTTCATTTTCGTCATTTTGACTAATATTGTCAGCATTTTTATCTTTGTCTATTGTTTCACATTTGTCTTCATTATCATCTTTATTTGTTTTTACATTACCGTTCGAAAGATTATTTGATATATAGCCATCCATTTTGTTTTGTTTGCCTTTTGTTCGACCATTTGGAATTGAAGAGTTTCTAGCACAACAACTTTCTTTTTGACGTATTGAATTCGGGTTGAAATCCAGCAACTTTGAATTAGCACAATTATCATCCTTGTGATTCATTAGATTGCCTACAAATTCTGTATCACAAAGTGTAGGTTTGTCATTTCCCAACGCAGAAGTTAGTTTATCCGCATTTGTATCCGCTGCAGGTTTAACACTGTAAGTAACTAAATCATTGGTGTTTCTTTCGCCTTTCTTTCTTTGGTATTTCAGAACACCATCTGGCTTTGTTTGATCACTGTAAATCTCATCTATTGGCACAGTGGCTGTTTTGAAATCTTCCAGATTGTCATGGACTCGAGGTTTATCCTGTTCTCGCTGGGTTTGAAACACATGTTTTCTTCTTGGTTTTTTACCCATTTTAGGCTGAAAAGAAAAGAAAAGACAAATCAAAGTTTATGCTTGTCTTTTATTTTGTTCGTTTCTTTTCTTTTGTTTGTAATTTTGATTTCATAATCAATCTTATTCGGGGGAAGATGATAAAAACAACATAAAATCTCTGTCTACTTCCATTAGAAACATCTCATCGTTCAGGATAACGAACGCTCGAATCTCAAAATAACTTTGTTGCTGAAAAACCGAGCAAACTTACCAGCCCTGCGTTCAGGATCACCGAACGGTGCAAACAGTTTTTCAATTATACCCCGCTTTGCACGTTCGCTTGCGTGCAAAGCGGGGTATAATTGGAAAATAGCCCTGCGTTCAGGATCACAAAACGGGGTAAACAGTTTTCCAGTTATACCCAGCTTTGCACTTGCGCTTGCGTGCAAAGCGATGTATAATCGGAAAACTGTTTGCACCCTTCGGTAATCCTGAACGCAGGGCTGGTACGTATCATAATGAAGGCGCTCGGGATTACCATTTCATATTTTATACCCGGAATGATTATATGATATATCCGAGATGATCTACTTTCTTTCAACTCTGATTAAACATCAAGCGCACTTACCAGTATAGACCCGCAATTTCGAGTGAGTGATTAAAGGTCAATTTTGTCTATACAGGTATAGACAAAATTGACATTTGATCACTCACTTAAACTTGTGGATCTATAGCTATTCATGTGTCTTAAAATTCATAAACATACGATCCTTAATTAGCAATTTTCCTTCGATTTTAGCCACACTTATTTCCCGCTTTTTGAAGGATCATGAATTACTATTTGTTCATTGCTATCGATCCACGCACATTCATTTGAAATTAATTTAGGAAATAATTAAACGGAAATGTTTCAAATGAGTTGGTTTATAAGACGCATGAATAATCTACTCCTTACACAGCGAGCCTTTCCCTCCTTCTACTTTCCTTTATGCAGTTTTAAAGTTAAAACTGAAATGTGATTAATGTTGCGTTTCACGGAAAAAAATGTAAATGTAGCTATTTTATTGTATAAACGATTTCCAAATTTCATTTACACAATAGAATTTCTTTAGAATGAGAAAAATAAACCTAACTACTCATTTTTGTGCATTATTCAACAAAAAATTCACTGCTTGCAGCCTTATGCACGAAAATTCTGTTTGAAAATAAATAACCGACGGCGGCAATCATTCTTTCCGACTATTTGTCTCTCACCAATGGGTTGATAATCGTAGACCTATGTGAGATAGTAGCTGGAGGCTAGGAAAGAATGTGGTGGTTGTACTGGTGAGAGAAATACCAGGAAACCATTGTTAGGTGCTCCAGCCGCCGCGATATAACTGAAATAATGTTGAAAGCGGCGTTAAACTCCATTCAGTCAATCAATCAATTGAAAATAAATAAATCACTACAAATAATTAATTTTCTCTTTCTACACTATTTTCTTTGATAAATATAGTTCACTTGTAAATTCCCGTCAAATGTTAGTTTGCGAACTTCTAGAAATGTGTAATTAGAAAATAAATTTCCCCAAAGTGAGATATTAAACTAATTTTCGGGCGCACCAACATCCGACTAAACCACAAATATGAACCTAGTTCACAAATCTCCACGTGTAACAAAAATGCGCTCATTTGCATAATTGCATAGAGCTAATTAATTTCAACGTTTGTCGCTTTGTCGTCTGCGTTCATACATGATCCGTCTGCTCTCATCGACCTCTCATTTTCAACGTGACTTTTCGATTTTAAGGATCCACAAAGAATTTTTCATTTACCTATTAAAATTGGATATTGATTCTCCTTTAAATTTCCATTACTGATTTATCCACACCGCCTTGCTGTTTAAAAATTAGAACTGATCGATTTAGCAAACGTTGTTGTTTCTTTTGTTTGAATTCGGTTTTGAACAATCTTTCAGGCATTTCGCGGAGACTGGAGCACCTAACAATAGATTCCTGGTATTTCTCACACCAGTACTACCATAACATGCTTTCCTAGGCTCCAGCTGATATCCTACATAGGTCTACGATTATATAAAGCCATTAGAGAAAGACAAATAGTCGGTAAGAATGAGTGTAGGAAATCGAAGCAAGGGGCCCCGTTTTACTGAACTACTTACGAATAATATGATCAAATCAAAAATCGCTCCTTCTGGTTTCATTGATTGTTATATTCTGCCTTGCAAAATATCATTGGAATCGTCTCTAGAAGACGGTTCCAATGAGATAATGCATGGCAGATTTCGTTTCTTAGTTACTACTGTGGAAGCAACTTTAAAATTTTGACTTACGCAAGAAATTATCGTAAGATGTTTAGTAAAACGGGCCCCATGTGTTTCTGAATGATAGTTTGATGCGCTACTAACTGCGGCTTTAAGCAAACCTAAATAATTATTCTAAATCGGTAAATATGCTTTATTTATAGTTTGTTACATAAAGATTGGTGGAAGAAGTTTAAATTCATCTTTAATCATTTTAGTAACTGTTAGTGAGTCTCTTATCCCCTCACCCCCACCCCAAGTACACACACATCATCGGCGTGTCATTCTATTCAGAAGTTTAAATTCATTTTTAATCATTTACCGTAAGTTTGTGAGTCTCTTATCTCCCCCCCCCCCCGTTCTCACAGATCATCGATGTCCCCCCCCCTTCGTTCACACAGATCATCGGTGTGTCATTCTATTCAGAACAAATTAATTGACAAATAAAATACACGTATTTTTAAAATCGTATTGTGATAAGGTGTTAGTTACATTTTCGATTTTTTACTATTTAATTTCATGCAAAAACGCCTTTAATTAAATCTTAGTTCATAAATAGAAATATAAAGAGACCAATAATAGAAATATAAGGAGGAGATCGGTAAATACTAAAATCCAATTTGCAAGCTTAGTGTCACAGTGAAAATGAGAAGCCCTCAATGCTTTTAACAGAAGACCTAGATCTATTGCGGACAGTTAATAACGTCATGAAATTGTAAAAGGAGTGAAATTGAATGAGTGCAAGGAGTGAGTTTTGTGTGAAATTTAAGAGAGGTAATCCTATATCGCTAATTTTGTTCACGATGAACAAAATTTGCGATATTTATTACCTCACTTTCATTGAATATGCATACCAGTTCTGTAGATAGTCTCCCATTTCTTCAAGAAGCATCCAGACGCTTACCGTGAATTTCAATTATTTTAGTGAAATCGAGTTTTTTCTATTTATATTTATTTTGAATGTAGCTGTTGATTTTATCAATTTTAGTTATTTCGGAGCGTTTTTTAGTGTTCTGAGTAAATGTTTGTAATGAATGAATGGAGTGCTGAGTGAGCGATTTATAATGGTTTTGACTGAGATGAATATCAATTTCATGATGTACCTATTTGTACAAATTCGAGATACAGATGGTTATTCCCGGTAGTATAAGTGACCCATCAAGTGAAAAGGAAAATATTTGATCCGTTCTCAAAGAGAACCTGTTTAAATGACAAGAAAATTTGACAAAGACTTGAAATCCAGATCTAAAGAAGATTTAAATATTTATTATTTGTCAAACAAGAAAATATACTGTTGCTCAAAAAGAAATTAATACTTTGACCTGTTTGTGTTACCATACCACAAACCGTGGGTTGTCCTTTTCAAAATCCGATTGAAAATGTACTTTTATTATGAAACTTTGAATTTGGCTAGATGATTGAAATTAACTGAATTACAAGTGTCCTGGGTAGCCTATTTCTAAAGAAGGAACAAGTTAAACGGCTTGACCACAGAATAGTTTTAGGTATGGTCAATGTTACCATGGTAACATGGGTAATCTTTTTTATTTACAAATGGTTGTTTACAAATAGAAGTACCGGTTGGAAAAAAGGAACACACCAGACCGTTCCTGACAATTCCGACAATGCCATATGTGTTTACAATTTGGCGATTTTACGGAATAGAACTCGGGATAAAGGTAGTTGACCCGTAATAGTTCCGCAACGTTTCGGATGAACTTTAACAGTGAGGACCGAAAGATCATGGATTCCGAAATGTTGCGAAACAATTACGGGTCCACTACCTTAATTAGGCACCACAACATGACGTCAGAAACATCAAGATAACGTCTGATAAAGCAAAATCAACGAAATCTTAAAACTGGGCATGTTATAATTTTCGTCAAGCGTTTTTGGCAAAATTACCACCAAAATGACCCAAAATTTCTTAATCTTAATGTTGTATCAATATAAATTCCTTTGAAATACCATGCAGATGCTCATTCAAAATCTAGATATATATATACGCTAAGTCTTATTTCTGAAAGTTTGATATAAGAAACTTTTTGGTGCCACTTCCAACATTACTGCGGTTAGATCGCAGAGACTTGTTCACCTACCCATGGTTTCCTTTCGTTTCTCACGCCAGTACAACCACGTTTTATGCGAGCAAACAGCTGTTCATCTAACTTAAGCGTCTATACTAAATCATACTATTTTTTGTGTGTACGACGACAAATGCATACCTGGGTTACACATTAAACCTTTTGGCGAGATTCTTTCAACTAGCAACGGTAGGCTAAAGTATATCTTCTTGAAATCCTGGACTATTCACAAAAGAACATGGACAAAGATTATTGCAATGCTTTAAATCTTGAACAAATGCAAGGTAGGCCAGTATTGCATGATCAAACCCCTAGAAGCGTCACGACTCTGTTTATTTCCCGCCATAACCACAGATGGCTTATTAATTTACATTTTGTCTGTAACCGTAATAGTTTGAAATCCCCAAATATGCAATTCATGATGAAAAGGTTATTATAAAGGCTTCAATGAGCTGTGATAAATCTACATTTTGCAACAATTCAAAGTGATTCGTGAATAAAATTCACAAAATTGATCCTTCACGCTACAAAACCGTTTTAAGGTTTTACGAAATTAAAAAAAAAGCAAAATTATTAGAAGAAAAACTAAAACAAAACAACAACAACAACAACAAATAATCGAACAAGAAAAAACTACACAAAATATTATAAAAGGAAGGCTGACGAATAAACAAAAGTAAAAAAGAAGCATATTGTCACACAAAATACATTTAACAACAGCGTGAAATTGAAATACAATTTATCCCAATTAAATTCTTTCTAAATCTCTCACTCGACGCTCCATCCATTCATTCAAAACACCGACACAAGGCATTCACCCACTCAAAAACGCTCTAAAATAGATTTTAAAAAAATCGTTCGCTATGATTCCCTCGGTCCGTGGATACACACAAACAGGAAAGTAAATGGACTTCTTTAAAAAGAGGAAATAAAATATCGCTAATTCCGTCCAATTGGACGAATTAGCGATATTTCGTTTCCTACTTTTAATATCATTTAAAACTTACTGCAACTGTGCATGCATGCTCGTTAGCGGCCTTTAAAACGGCCCTCAAAAACGAGAGCCAAAAACATGGCAACACACACTCCGTTGTATAAAAGCCTCTTAAGGATTCCACAACGTACACATACAGATACAGATACAGATTACTCCTCTAATTCACCCGCCCACGTCTATTCGGGAATCATTCCAAAACGACTCACCTCTTTTTATTACCCGATGATGTTAGCTATTCCTTACAAAAAAACGGAAGGTAATCTATAAAGACCATTTCCGCGCGATGGGTCCCTATTCATTTGGGGCCAGCAGGAGCTTATCAATGTAAACCCATAAAAATGAGATAAAAACATCCACCTTATTTGGCGCGAAAACTTGCAGTCACAAAGAACATGCAACAAAGAAATGCATAAAATGCTGAAGGGATGATATTAGTATTCAGGAATGCACTTGTTAATAGACGTTGCAATTGCATACCTAACTAACCATTACATTATATAAACACGTTTTATCAGGCATTTATCGATCATCGTGAAGATTGAAATTTGAAAAAGCAAACGTGAATTTTACTTGTAAGCCAGACTGCAATTTCTGCTTAATCGGAAACCATCGACTACGGGATAGACCTCGGGGATAATATGGGCGCAACTTTGAAAGTGCGTCCTTTCAAATGTTGATTTACATGACATCATTCACCAAGGTGATGCCGAGAAAAACAAAAATCAACGATAGATAAAAAATTGGCATATTAAAATTTAATCACAAAACGAATTTTCTACTGCCTTTTGTTACCAAATTATGAAATACCCAAATTTTCTCCTTTGATGATTAGAATGCATTAAAAGATTGTTTCTCCTCAAGCGTATTGATCAAAGTACCACCAGAAGCCGAATTACCTAAAAAAATTCCATAAATTACTACACTAAAGTCCGAGGTATTTTTAGTTTTCGGAAATGTACGAGCAATTTCTCCGAATGATTTCTGCTATTCTAGCTTAGGGTTTAGACCGTTTCACTTTGTGCTGTAACTTTGGAAATATTCCGTCAGATACTGTCGATAACCTTGCAAATTTGTGTTTGAATATTTAATTGTTTTAAGTAGTAGTTATGGCCACCAAGATTTGAAACCTTGAAAGTTGGGCAAACCAAGATTGACACCAAAACTCGAATACATAGATAAATTTCATGTATAAAATGGAGGCTAAAATAAGTTTCTGTGATTTTAGCCTATGTAGTCGGAACTTGATTTAAGTGGTATTTAAGTTGCAGTAGTGCCTGACTACAGATAATTTCTTGATTTAAATAGAAAACAGGATAGCCACCAATTTCCAATATGCCCGTCATAGGGAGCAGCTTTCTGTCTTTATCATGTATAGAAAGGCTATTATTCAAAATGATTTAGAATGGTAACTAGCTCAGAAAAGTTATACATTGTATTTAAGATACTTGTGATTATACTACGAATTGAAATTACAAAAAAGCTATCAAAATATCCGAGATGGCAGCCAAATTATTAGTGCTCTAAGGCTCTTAGAGTGGCGGCGCTATCCTTTCCGACAATTTGTCTTCCACCAATGGATCGATAATCGAATACCTATGTGGGATAGCGGTTGGGGGCAAGGAAGTCTTTAAAATTATAACATGAATCCTTCACTTGCCTACGCAGAATGCTATTCCCATTGCACCCGATGGAGTTTCAGAAAGCAGAAGTGGTATCAGGAATTGCTTAACAAGAATCATTAATTGATCACCGCATTAGAAATAAAAACTTGGAAATCAAATTCATATTCGTTCATTTTTTATCGTAGGATATGAAAAGAAAAGGTTGGTTGGGTTACTCCGACCCGATTATTGTCACGATAGGATATTTTTATGAATGAATGTCCTTCTTTTGTGAGTAGGGATTTGATCGGTCACAGCTAATGGACGTCACAGAGAGTTTGAAATAAATATATAGGCACTTACAATAGTTTCCGCTGACCACTCGAATTTCTGGTATTTTATATGTGTATTTTTTCTTCTTACTCGAAGAAGGACTTCCCGGGGAGTTTTACAATAAGTGAAAGATGTGACACTATATAACATTGTAGTAGAATATTTTATGTTAGAATGATAAGATTCCGAAAGACCACCTAATTCAAACGGCAAGGGACTATTTACATTGTGTACCACTTACCGTGCAACCAGCTCTGTGCTCGGGCAAATGAAGCAACCAGCCCTGTACTCAGGGAAATGAAGCAATTAGCCATGTATTCAGGAAAATGAAGCAATTAGCCATGTATTCAGGAAAATGAAGCAATTAGCCATATATTCAGGAAAATGAAGTAACCAGCCATGTATTCAGGGAAATGAAGCAATTAGCCATGTATTCAGGAAAATGAAGCAATTAGCCATGTATTCAGGAAAACGAAGCAATTAGCCATGTATTCAGGAAAATGAAGCAATTAGCCATATATTCAGGAAAATGAAGTAACCAGCCATGTATTTAGGGAAATGAAGCAATTAGCCATGTATTCAGGAAAATGAAGCATTAGCCAAGTTTTCAGGGAAATGAAGCAATTAGCCCTGTTTTTCTAAAAATGAAGCACAAGTAAGCGCCACGAAATGTCACTCTGTGCGGTCCTGGGAAGCGTATCTAGTGCCTGTTTGAAACTCTCAGCGCTCGTTTGTCCTAGTTTGGTAATATATTTCCGATTTAAAGTAGATGCTTTGTAATCATATTTTCAACCCTGCTGAAAGAGCCACCAATTATCAACTCACGAGACACTTCGTCAACGAAAGCTCAGTACCTATACTGATCCATTTGAGCTGTTGCTTGTCGCCTGACAGAACTAGTCCCACAGTGAGCCTTCATTTTGATTTAGCTAGTCCCTCGCCAACTTGCCCCGGACCATGTCAGTTTTAACCCAGTGAGCTGGCCTTAAACGGGCTTCGAATCCTAATAACAGCCACCGTAATTTAGATGATGAATGCGATCCGCTTTGAATTAGAAGTAATGAAAGATAATGAAAAATTACGTCGAGGCTCTGGAATAACGGTCCTATCAAGAAAAAATGAAAACGACGGTGAGGGCCAATGAAAATCCCTTTTTCGAGGAATAATGTGGAAAAGATGGTGAATGGTTGATTGGCTACAAAGTGTTTTAGTCGCCCACAGACAAAATGATTAAAAGATGTTTCGTTTTGAAAAATGTCACATTTAGCCGGTTGAATGAAATAAAGATATCCCTTTCAAAAATCATTGAAGTAGAAGCGCCCCAAGCTTTTTCGTACCTTTAATAAACCATTAGTTGTTTTTTTGTTGTTGATTACGTCGAGCGATTCATCACTGTCTATTCGAAATCAATCTGTTAGAAAACAAGGGATACGTGGGATATCTAGCAAATGGAGACCAAGACATCGTTATTAAATTTCAAAAGAAGCTGTAGTTTCGAGGTTTAAGATTCCCATTGTTGACTTGTTTTGCAAGCCATTTGACCTAGCAGGCTTTTCTATCGTTACAACTATTTCGACTGCCGATTGACAAATTGATTTGAGGAATAAAGATTTTAAGGTAGTGGACCCGTAATAGTTTCTTAACGTTTCGAAAGTAATGAACTTGACAGTGTTAACCGAGGTTTCCTAATGAATTTCATTAGGAAACCTCAGTCAACATTGTGAAAGATCATTAGTTCCGAAATGTTGTGGAATTATTGTGGTTCCACTACCTTAAAATTGACTTTACCTCTCTTATCCGTACCTCAGGATTTGGATCTCTTCGATCAACATGATTCAATTGGGGGATCGTCGAAGATCAATATCAGATCCGTTTAGTTCCACAATTCACCTCAAATTAACCATATTTTATATTTTCGAAAGGCTGTACTAAATAATTTGTTACGGTTAATAAAGTCAATTTGCCATATAAGAATGAATTTCAAGTTCAATTTTAGACATTTACAGGTAATCAAATGCTTTCTGTAACCAACAATAGCACAACTGTCGCAGAGCGGACTTATACCCCTCACAAGCACTTTGTCAAAATGAAAGTGTTTTAAGTGCAGGATATGTTTGTAACAAATATTGAGGTCATATGCAGCATTTGCATGAAGTCTCGTGATTCTAGGTCGTTTGGTTCTTGAGTAAGAGTCCAGGAACGAAAATTGAAAAAAATGACTGTCACCTTGACCTTTGACTTCCTTGAGTCATAAGCAAAATTTGCTTAAAGTTTCATGATTCAAGGTCGCTTGGTTCTCGAGTTAGAGTCCGGAAACGAAAATTGAAAAAAAGCTGTCTGTGACCTTGACCTTTGACATTTGTGACCCAAAAGCAATAGGGCACTTCCTTGGGTCATAAACAACATTTGTACATGTATAAAGTTTCATGATTGTAGGTCACTTGGTTCTTTAGTTAAGAGTCCGGAGACGGACGGACGGACGAATGGATCGACAGACAGACAGACAGACAGACATTGTAAAACCAATTTACCCTCCTCTTCTTCGTAGGTAGGGGGTACAAAAAATCAATGCATGATACAAAATTCGAATAACTCAATAAATGTTTGCGGAAATCGTCGATATGTTTTTAAAATATCGTAGCTACAGATAGACAAAGAGCTGAACTACTCTTTGTCCACCAACAAACTGCGAAACCAGCAAAGCATTCAGGATGCAAAACGTGTGCAAACGGTTTAAAAATGCTATCCAGCTTTACACGTAGACGAGCAAAGCGGGGCATCATTCCATAGACGTTTCGCAAACGTTGAACTTAAACGCAGTGCAGTTAAAAATAACAAAGGTTTAAGTTTTAGGCTATTTGTAATCTCAACTGATTCAACCTTTGAGTTATCCATAGGCGTATCTAGGACTTTGAAATTTATACGCACTCAAAAGACGACAACCAAAGAATATATAGGATAAAGGCGATATGTGGACTGTGACAAAAGATGAATGCCCTCCATCCGCTCCCCTTTTCTATAAGTTGAGCGTTCGTGAATAATCAAAACATCGTAACTACAGCTTGAATAAGCTGTAGTTTCGATATTATGATCATTCACGAACGATATTTTGCAACAGATAGCTATTTCTTTTACGCACTTGCGTAAATTGCGTAATGAGAGCTACGCCCTTGTTATCGGTGTAGTTGGTGTTGATGTAGGCGTGGTTTGCGTTAGAAAATATAACCTAGGACATTTCGCTTATTTTTGAAGACAATTAGTTGAAACCCTCCGTTAAACTACAGCACTGTTCTTTCACGGGGGGATTCCTGTTCTGTCGCAAGAGTAAGGCCCCGCCTATTTCAAACTAACTTTTGCTATAAGGCTCTTGTAGATTAGCAAAAGCGCCTTCATCTTGCTCTTGATTTTTAAATATACTCAGCTTCAAAAGAAAGTGCACTTTTGATTTTTGAATATGACGGAAATTACACAATCTACCATCAGGTAATGTTTTATGACGTTCCATAAGAGTATTTGCAAACGATATTTGCAAAAATCACATGTGCAAATATTTTCTGCTAAGTTGAGACCTTAGATTTTGTATGTTTTGCATGTACATCATGCGTTAAATGACTATTTGGTCCTAAATTACATTCAGTTATATCATTGTGACTTTCTTAATCCTAAAATCACATATTCATTGCAATTGTGCATACTACAACTGCGTAGTTTGACTTATAATTTCCGTGGGTGAACGAAAGCGAACTTTGTCTGATTAAGAACGTCAACAAAATTCACAAAACATTCATGTTCCAACAGAAATCGGGAACTACATGTTCGACGACAAATTACTGACCTAACAACGTAGCAATTACTAACGTTGTCGCCTACGTGACGTCTGCATGTAAAGAAAAACAACAACAGCTTTTGTTTGTAAATGGCTCAGGATGTCTCCTCAAACTCTACAAGCAAGGTAAGCACATAGCTCTTACAAGAGAATGTGCTGTAAGGAGGTCAAATCTCAAAACTATAAGTTCTGTTTGCGCGTTTGCAGTATGCGATGCTTTGTCAAATTCTTATTTGACATTCAATTTTAAAAAGGTATTATCTAAAGTATGACATCAAATTTGCTCCATAAATGTTCTCCAACTTTATAAAAATCAAGAAATATGCAAAAAGTGAAAGTGCACACTTTCTTATGGAACTCAGTATAGAAGGCCTTCTATTATTTTCCATCCGATTTATTAACCTTTGTGCGATGCTGAACCCGAAATAGCTCTGCTTTGACAGGACTTAAAGACTCAAATCAACCTGCACTTGTGTGCAGTCCGGACTTGTCTACAGCATCTTAGTTATCTTTTCAAAACGGAAAAGTTTAAAAAATTGTATTTCAAATATAAATACATAAACTGACTTATAATAAGTGCTTAAATTACTTTAAGCCTCTTTGATTTTCACGCAATTTTGTCAATGTCTCTATTTAGCCTGACAAGCTTAAACCTTTTGCTGTTTAATCCCTGCTTTTTACGTGCCTGTGATTTTATGATTGAGAAAGCATCGTGAAAAAAGAAGAAATTGCTTCTGACAAGCAACTTCTTCTTTTTCCACACTATCTTCTACCCTAATGAATGGTTATTTTTCAAATTAAATCCGCTTTAAATTTTCGTCTGCAAAACCTTTGAATTTGGACAGGTCTAAATTTTGTAAAACAGGAAAGGGTTAAGTCACAGTCTCCTATTTTGTGAAATTCTGCGTCATTCTATTTTAGTCTACCATTGAGAAAATTAATGTTTTTCCATTCTTTCAAAAAACAAACAAACAAACAAACAAACAAACAAACTTCTCGAAAACATACTGAATTTCAACCGTCGTTGCAATTCTTTACTGGTTCAAAAATTGACTGAAGCTGTAGTTATGCGTTTCGAAAAGAACCGATGGCCATGATATCGTAATCACAGATTAAAGAAAAGATTATATGAGCCTGTGCGTGAGATTTCCAACAATTTCAAATGTGCGCAAAGCAAAGACCCTGACCAGCCTGTGCATCTGCACAGTCTGACCAGAGTCTTCACTATGCGCTTAGTAGATAGATTAGGTCTCAAAGTATCTGTAGACAATCAGGTAACTTTATATTTAAAGTTTGTGACTGTCTGGATCGCTAAATGTTTACACGGTAAGAACATTCAAATTTTTGGAAATGTCACGCACAGGCTCATATGTTATGCAATATAATATATATGAAAAAATACTAGTCCAAGTATATTGTGTTAAACTTACCTCAAATAATATGCGACTTATCCTAATTTAAATACATTTATTTCCAATTCTTAAAAAGCCAACGTCCTCCCGCGATTAAATGCCGCGACTGTATAACACAAACTAAAACAAATGGACAATCTTATTAATCAGTTATTCTTTCCCGACTGCCGTTCATATTTGGCGATCAAATATCAATAATATTGATTCAATTTGAAACCATCCATCGTTGATCGCTGATTAAAGTGGGCGAACAATATTGATGACGGATTTTAGACGCGTGAGAAGTTGATAGAACAGTCGACTAATACTGGAGTGGCTCTGTATCTTTTTTTATACGGTTTGTTTGTTTGAATGGGTTTTACGCCGCTTCCGACAGTTTCGCAGTTACATCGCGGAGGCCGGAGCACCTATCAATGGATTCCTGGTATTTCTTTCAACCATTACACCCTTTCCTAGCCTCCGACTGCTATTTCACATAGGTTTACGATTATCTACCCATTGGTGAGATACAAACTTCGGAAAGGATATTTGCCGCCACCGGGGATCGAAAACAAATGGACTTCCAGATTGGAAGTCTTATGCCTAACCAACTGCGCTATGGTGGCGGCTTTTTATATACGGTAGTAAACAAACTAAAAAAACAGGACTTTGCTGCGTTCAGGACGACAAACGTTTGCTAAAATTTAGGAATGATGCCCTGTTTTTACACGTGCAGTAGTTATAGATTCTAGAACTGTGAGGTTGCTGTCAATAAAAAAAACCAAGTCGACTGACCAATAAACACACTCATTTATAATTAGATGACCGGACTCCGACATTTTCAAAATTTTTGTTTGAATCATTCGCGTAAAATGGACGTCTTAAACGTTATATCTACACATTAAATAAGCTGTAGTAACGACGTTTAGGTTTCCATCAATAGATGTTTCATGTCCGTGTTCAAATCCTTTGCAGACAAATGACCTTTTAAGGTAGTGGACTCGTAATAGTTTCGCAGCGTCTCGGAAGTAACGAACTTTAACAGTGTCAACCGAGTTTTTTTTAATGAAAACATTAGGAAACCTCGTTTAACATTGTTAAAGTTCATTACTCCCGAAACGTTGCGGAACTATTACGGGTCCACTGCCTTAATATCCACGGGTGTTGTGGCGGAGGTCATGGAGAGGGGGCAGCGATCAATTAATTTCTTTCCAACACTTGACTCCAATTAGAGGGGATAATCGTAAACGTGTATAAGCTAAGTAGCTGGGTCTCGGAAAGGATATTATGGTAGTACTGCCAAGAGAAATTCAAAAGGTTAGTTTTATGAATACAAGATAATGCACGTAAAAAAATCCGAGACCGAATCAATCGTATGCTCAACTGATTGATAGAAGGGGGCCACAGATTTCCATTGTTATGTGCTCTTTTCTTTTATTTGCACCCAAGAATATAAATGTACAATGAGATTAAGTACATTTACAAGGGACTGAATTGAAATATACACTTTGTACTATGTAGGTAAAGTTTTCTCCCTTTCCAGGAGTTTAGCAGCAACACAGATTTGCACAGGAAAATCTTTTATTTGCACCCAAGAACAAAAATGTACAATGAGAATAAATACATTTACAAGGGACTGAATTGAAATATACACTTTGTACTATATAGGTAAGATTTTTTCCCTTTCCATGAGTCTAGCAGCAACACAGATTTGCACAGGAAAATCTAGGTATGCGCGTTCTAAAGTTTGATTTAGTATAGCAAAAAATGTGTAACAAAAGAAAAACCTATCCATCACTTAATAAGAATTCACGCTTAGATTTAACCAACAGATCCCTTTTCCATGATACAATAGATGCTTTAATATAAACGTTTTTAAAACAAGAGTAGGCCTACAGCCTACGGATGCAACGCTCGGCTGCAGGTGCTGGTAAATGCAAAAAAATCTGTCAAAAAAGGGCATAACTCTTACAAACATGCTCCAACAGTCATCCCCTTGAATGTTAGATAGCTCTTGTGATGGTGAACACACATGCCAAGTTTCATGAAGATATAATCAATACCAACAAAGATATGACCAAGGTTAAAGTTTGTCAAGCTTAGGCAAACACTTTCAGCAATACCAAAGTAAATGATATCAAAGTGGTAATAATACCATTGATTTTTAATTTTTCATTCAAAATCATGTTTGAAACAGAAGGCTCGATCACTTACCATTCTAAAGTTTTAGCCATATTACAGTTTTAATTTTTTCATACGTTTGACCTTGAAAAAAGACCTTGACATACTGTCCAAAGTAATAGCCAGTGTTAAAATCTTTTTTTTTCACAAATTCTACCTTGAAAAATGACCTTGACTGATGACCTTGAACTCGTTACTAACAGAAAAGTCTTGACCAAAGCAATCATCGTGTAAAATATGAATTTCCTATCACTTACCATTCAAAAGTTATGGCCAATATTACAATTTCTTATTTCTATTAAAAAAAAATGACATTGAAAAATGACATTGACCTTGACTGATGACCTTTAACTTTGTACCTTCAGAATGGTCTTGTCTGAAGCAATCATTACGTAAAATATGAAGGCCCTATCATAAACCATTCAAAGGTTATGGTCAATGTTGAAGTTTTAGGGTTTTTTAACAAATGGAAAATGACATTGACTTTGACTGATGGCATTGACCTTAGAACCTACAGATAGGTCTTGTCCCAAGCAATCATCATGTGAAACATGAAGGCTCCATCACTAATCACTAAAAAGTTATGACCAAGTTTAAAGTTTGTCACGCCAATGCCAACGACGCCAAGGTCATTATAATACCTCGGGTTTTCTTCGAATACAGCCGCGCTAATACAAAAGGATGGACACATGCACGATAAACATACCGCCACGACATAAGGGGCTGTTGGAATTGTCCAATGGAGCCAGAAGGGATTGTTCTGCTTTATTTGAAGTAATGAAGATCCTTTGTGGGGAAGCACGAACGATCTATCAATCAGGATAGAACGGAAAAATATTGATTGAAGCCTATTCACGCCTCAAATAGATGACTAAAACCAACACCGGAAGAAATCTTATTATTTCCTGGTGATATTCTTTGATCAATATTACTTGCCACATTCATAAAACGTATGAACACGCATTCAGTCGAGAATGTTAACCTTTTTAAGGTAGTAGACCCGTAATAGTTCCGCAACATTTCGGAACATATGATCTTTCACAATGTTGATCGAGGTTTCCTTATGAAAATCATTAGTAAACCTCGGTTAACACTGATAAAGTTCATTACTTTTGAGACGTTGCGAAACCATTACGGGTCCACTACCTTAAAGACAATGTGAACTGTCGTGCTGCAACACAACACTTGAGTATTTTGAAAATTACCGTTACCAGGATATACTTTTTGGCGATTCTTTTAATTGCTATAAAGAAGTTTGGTTGGTTAAATGACTAGGGTATTCTGGACAAAAATTCCATATAAACGGCTTTTTTGTGAAAACTGAAGATTTTGTCTTTTTTCCTCAGAGAGTGTGAATTTTGTATCAAGTGTGTTTTGTGTGTAGGGGATGGGTTGAATTTCTAATCATATTGATTAAGTCCAACAGGAGATACTTTGCGCCCAATATCAGTGATATAGACTATTGTGAAAGATGATTGTTGAACATTTCCGACTATTATGTAAAAATAGATTCACAAGAAATGGGTCAAAAGGAGCATGATACGGATGATTCTGGAATATGTTAACTTGATGAACCTACGAAAAAATAGAATGTCTGCCTCCTTATTTCAAAAATCCCATCTAATAACTGTTTCTATGTAAAATGGATTGCGCAGAGACGGATGATACCACAGATGCATGTTAAAATCAGTCCGCTACATGTTGATACATACAAATATAAAAGCAGTCACTCTTCTCGTTTTAAAGAAGATTTCTTTTATTGTTTTCAATATTAAATGAGAATGGCACGAGCGGAAAAAACAGATTACCATAGAGGCATGATACGAACAAATTTGATAAAGGTCCACTAGATGACGCTACAAACCAAACATTAAATCTGCCAATCTTCTGGTTTCAGAGACATTTTCTTTTTGTTTTATTTGTTTGTGTTTCCTTATTTCTTCGTTAGATTCGTTGCGCCCGGGTGCAGCCCAAATTTGACGCCATGCGGGTATGAAATGAACATACTAAGTTGAGGTTCTTCAGTGAACCAAATCTTAATCTATAACTGTCTGCCTTTAGGTTTCAAAATTTTACCCCGAGGTTTGATGTAAACAAACTAGGTAGAGGTCAACTTGATGGGGGAACAAACCAAATATGAAACTTTCGACCTTCCATCATCTTCGCAAGCCAAGGGTTCTAACTCCACTATGTTCCTTCGCGAGGAACATAGTGGAGTTAGAACCCTTGGCTTGCAAAGATGGCCTTCCATTTGCAGAGAATAACCTTTTATCTGTTTCTGTTAGATTCGATGCGCGTAGGCGGAGCCAAAATATGACATTAGGTACGTCACATGAATAATCTTGGTAGAGAGAATATGAACGACGTAGAATCTACGTCGTACGACGGACATTGCACGTTTTAAATAGCACGAACGCGAGGTGGTCCAGATATCATTACTCATGTCCTAATAATCAGTCTTTACAATTATCTGATGATATCAAAGTGACCTTAACCCATACGGGTGCTTCATAGGTGTCTTTACCAATCAAAGGCACTTTTTGAATGTTTAATGTCTTAAATAAGTGACTTTCACCAAAAGACCTTGACCAATGACCTTTACATTTTTATGTATGTGACGGTCTTGTCTCAAGCAATGCACATTTTTAATTTCAAGGCTCTATGACTTACCAATCCAAAGTTACAGGTAATAGTAGTTTAAACTACAAAAAAATTGACCTTCAAAAATGAACCTGACCTTGACTGATGATCTTGAACTTTGTACTTACAGAAAGGCCATGTCCTAGGCAATCAGCATGTAAAATTTGAGGGCACTATTACTTACCATTCAAAAGTTAAGGCCACTGTTAAAGTTCTATTTTTTTCTCAAATTTGACCTTGAAAAATGACCTTGACTGATGACCTTGAACTTGGTACCAACGGAAAGTGCTTGTCAAAGGCAATCATCGTATAAAATATGAAGGCCCTATCACTTACCATTTGAAAGTTATTAAAAAATGTCAAAGTTTGGACAATGACCACAACAATGACAACACCAAAAGCTTATTATTAACAATAAATTTGACCAATTTATAGGTTGCTTGAGAAAAAATATAGCATCAAATGCGCAGTCAGTATCTACAAGTTTTTCTCTTATTTGACCTCTTGACCTCATTTTGAACCCACTTGGGCCAATTTTCAGCTTGATCTTAATTTCATAAAAAAAATCATTCTGACCAATTTTAGGTTGATTTAGGAAATGTATAGCCTCTATGAGTGTATACAAGGTTTTTATGAGAATTGACCTAAAGACCTAGTTTTTGACCTGCTTGTCCCAATTTTGAACTTGATCAAGTACTATCATTCTGACCAAGAGTTGATTGAGCAGAAAATATGGCCTCTAGAATGTCTGCAGGGTTTTCCTAAGATTTGTTGAGACCTTGAGAACACCAAAACCCAGCCCTGCGTTCAGTAAGACAAAACTGCAAACTGTCTGTGAATTATATCCTGCACATGCAAAGCTGGTAATAATTAGCAAACAGTTTGCGCGCTTTGTCTGAATGCGGGACAGGGAAGAATTTATTGCATTTACAATAAGCACAAAGAACAGCTGCTGTTATGTTTTTTTGTAGGGACTTAGGTTTGTCTCCTTTTCCAATTAAAATTGGTGTTTGATGGTTAACAAGTATGTCACAAAGCAATCAGTATACTTACATATGTATTTACAATTAATAATTAATGTCATTTGTACAATGAAATCCTCTTGACTGTGTAATATACATAATTTAAAACGAGATTTTTTTTTCTTAATTCTCAACAGCACATCAACTTGTGTAACATTTCAAAAATCTTCTTTTTATTACATAACCCAAAGCTCAAAAAGATAATATAACATATAGCAAGGTCACCATGTCTTGCATTTATTGTCATCCTAGAGCATTTAAATTTTGTTCAAAACACTATAACATATAAAAAAAAAACCCGAACATTTCAATCTGTCTGGCTCAAATTTATACCGTGATAATTGTGTAGAAAGCAAGTACTGTAAGAAGGGTTAACAAGAGCACCGCCTAGGGATGCCTAGGCTGACCTTAGCTGTTAATTGCTGGAAAGTGGATGATAATCTAAGTCGACAAAGCGGCATAATTTGTACAAAATGCATCTAGAGTTATCTCCCTTGAAAGCATAGGTTGCTCGTTAGATGGTGAACGTATTTGCCAAGTTTCAAGTGAATGTCTTCAATAGAACTAGAGATTGGAACTCTAAAACAAATATTTAAAAAAGAGATTTAGTCCAGCCTAGGTCAACCAGATGTTGCACCTCAAAAAATATTTCAAGGGAAGCAAGATAAAATCGTTTTAGATTCAGAAAATAGACTAAGTGCAAAAAGAATCTTTCCTAGTTGGTCTGTACAATTGGCACAGTCTGACTAGGATCAACACTTTACACATTACCCAGATGGTCCCTTTTTTGCACGATGGGTCACAAATGATTTTTGATAGTTTCCATTGGGTTAATGTCAATTTAACCATTTTCCAGTCATTATCATATTGCAGTCTGCTGAATCATCTACCCATAGTTTCATGGTATATTTCTCACTATTACTATCATAACATTCCTTCTAAGGCTCCAGTTATTTATTCCACATGGGTCTACAGTTATTAACCAATCTTTGGGAGAAAAATGTCTGAAAAGACACATGTCACCATCAGGTTTTGAACCAGTGCTCCTCTTATTGGGATGCACAGGTGCCACCAACTGCACTTTGAACATAAAAAGATCTGCACCATGTATGTTTCTTGACCAGTCTAGAATTCGAAAATCCTTGTCATGCTGAGCCCGGAATATTCCTGCTTTGGCAGGAGCTATAGACAAGCATCAGCCTGCACATATGTGCAGTCTGATGTTAGTCTACACCACCTGTTTTTCACTTTCATACCAGAATTGTCAATAGGTTTAGTTTTTCAAATACAAATTGATCCTAAGTTGGTACTTTGAGTGCTTTTTGCCTTTTGATTTTGATGCAATTTTTTAGCCAAATTTTTTTTCAGCATGACAAGGGTTAAAGAACAAGAAGTGAACTGTGACAAAAATTTGTAATCACAAGAGCAGCTCTAGCCATTGTATGGGATTTGTTTAGAGAAAACTAGAGTTTCTCACTTTAAAACTTCAAACACTTTGTGTCACACATTGTGTTAAGATAACACAACAGTTAATGTTTATCTGTTCACCAAAGTTGATGTTCCAAGAGTTTCAGAGGTCCCCATCTTGTCTTTCTCTAACAGCTTCCTGCAAACAGAAATTATTTCACATAATTTGCTTGCACTATAAACAAATCACAAGACTTAATTAAGACCATTTAAAGACCCCTGGACAAGGGTTTCATGACCCTCAAAAATAAGAAAATAACAAATTTGACGCCTGACCCTCAAAAATAAGAAAATAACAAATTTGACGCCCATAAGTTTTTGCTGACATATCATATTCACAATTAACACATATCCTGCTGAATTTAAACTTTGTTTGGAACATATATTACCAATTTTGAGACCATTCAGCCAGTCTTGCTTTGCATATTTTTTTCAAATAATTATTTAGTACAAAGCAGGTAGTATAGGCTAAAGTCAGATTGCACATCTATGAAAGCTGATCTTAGTCTATAATGTTAGCCAAAGTTTTGTGTATAGCATACAAATCCTCTGAAGAGCACAGAAAGGGTTAGAAATTACATTAATTAATTGTTTCTTGAATATTCAAGGAATCATATGAATGAAACAAGATACAAAAAAGCACCAATAGACACTTTAAAGCTAACATTAACTAATTTATAAAGACAACTATTATCTGTTTTAAGACTCATTTTAACTTCAAACTTTATGCACTTGTTCAATTTAATTCGCTTTTTGCACCCACTAGTGATTATTTGATAGTTTTGACTCAGAAAATTCTATATATACAAATTCAAAATACCAAATGACAGTTTCATCTACCCAGGATATTTCAGGAATTTTAAGTACTGGCATTATGATTTGTTAACAGCTGAACCCTGCTAAAAGATTTCAAGTCATTTGGAATCAGATCAGGTCTGACACAAACTAGACTATTCAGCCATAGAAATTTGATAAGACTAATAATTCTAATTATTTATCAGACTAATGTGTGATAATTCAGAATTGCAAAGTAGGTTAGTTGTACTAACCACCTACAAGAAATGAAGAAGCTGATCTGGGTTTTATATGGATACTTTCTAAAATGCAATAATTACTCCCATCTAGGCAAATTTTTATAACTGTCTATCAATATCTGTTTTAGAATATTTGGGACCTTTAACAAGTCAAAATCCATTATTAGTAGCTCTACGACATTTCTATAACACTGTTTATATGACTTCAGCTGACATAGTTACAACAGTTCCATTTAATTTGGGAGAGTTGATTAGATTGTAAGTGTAAACAAAGTTCAACAGAAATTATATCCGTGTGATAACATCCTGTGTGATATTTTTTATGATATCACATAGTTAATTTTAGAAAAAAATATATTGCGGTTATTTTTAGAAACTTGCATTTTTGTTGGAAATATATACTAAAACAAGATGTGTTTGTGAAACACGAATGCCCCCGCAACGGCATTTTTTTCAAAGTTTGACCTTGACAGATGACCTTGACCTTGTCACATGACCTTGACTTTGGTACCAGCGGATGCGGATCATTGAGATCTATCATCATGCCAAATATGAGCTTTGCATCTTGAATAGGCTTGAAGATATTGGCAAGGTTAAGTTTTCGGACAGACGGACAGACAGACAGACGGACAGACAAACATGAGTAAAACAATATGCCCCCGATCTATCGATGCGGGGGCATAAAAAGGCAAATAGAGGTAATAAGATTAATATAATAAGTATTTAGTGTATTGAATGAAAAAATATCTAACTCGGTTGTGAGAATTGATAATTGTCTCGGCAGAGCCACGACAATGATCAATTTTCCAAACCTTGTTAGATATTTTTTCTTATACAAAAGACTAAGTATGTTTTATATATTTAAAACGAGTCATGATGTCAGAGGTACAGATAAGAGGGAGAAATGCCAGTCTAATATCTTTATTTCTCAATCAAACTCTATGTTGAGGGTACTCATTTCAATTGTCTTGACAATACGATTCCTATGGGTATAACTTAAAAATCAAATATATTCCCTCTATCTGTAGTTCTGTGCAGCACAAATACATGACAAGAGGGACAGAATGGCCCTGAACCACTCACCTGAATTTTATTGGTTCATTGGATCTCAGACACTTTTCTGACAAAAATTCAATATGTATGTTACCGGGTATTTCAAATTTCTATAGTATCATATGTTTTAAAAACTCTACAGAATCATCTCATTGAGATGACTCTCATGAGTTTTAACAACATAAGAATTTTTTACGAAGATTTCCAGACAAAAATTATGTACTTTTTAAGATATTTTGATTTAAAGAAGTGAATTTTGAAAACTGTTGCTTAATGCTTAACCAAATTGGTCACTGAATAGACGTGGTTGCTTGAGCAAGGTTGACTGTATATTCTTATTCATTTACCCTGAATCTTTCTTCCATCAATGATATTTCTGAGATGAGATCTGTGATTGCGTTAGTGAGAGCTTCCTGTGGACTGTAGTCTGGCGTTGTCTGTACTCGTAAGATAATTTTGTGTTCTAGCGGGTGGGGATTCTTGTAGCCTGTGAATAACACCTGCGGATCCTTCCTTAACTGCCTGTTTGGGAAAAAAAGATTCGTTGTAAATATCCATACTGTTAATGAAATTATCCTGCTGTACACAAAGCTTTTGCAGACAGTATGGCCTAAATCAGCCTGCACAGATGTGCAGCCTGATCTTAGTCTATTCTGCCTGCTTCCGAATGCTTTCTACAGTACTTGGGCCAGGCTGGTGAAAATGTCCCAAATATTAGCATTTTGTTGGAATACAAATTCAATAAATGGTTATACATGTACCATACTATGTCTATTACTATGCAATACTCAAAGGGGAAATTAGTTTAAAAAACAATACGTTAAACCTTCAACCCCCTGGTCTATTTACTGCATATTCCTGTTGAGCACTTAACTCTGGCAAAACATTTGTTTAAATATCAGCCTGCACAACCATGCAATCTGGTCTTAGCATAAACTTCCTACTTTTTTAACTGTAATATTACGGTAAAATTTAAGTGAGAATGGTTTAAATAATAATTAATTAAATATCTCAAACATTGACAAATTGACGGGTGCTGCCATAACCCAGTTTGTAGAGTAAAATTCTAAATCTCCCATCATCAATCCCTGGTGGCAGCATATAATCTTTCTGACATTTATCCAACTAATGGGTGGTCTGTGGATAATTGTTACCTCAGAGGAATAGCGGCTGGAGGCAAGGAAAGAATGGAATGGTAGTACTGGTTCAAGAAATACCAGGAATCCATTTTTTGGAGCTCCAACTGCCATGAATTGACAGGTTTTGTTTTTGCCAAAGCAACATTAAACCCCATTCATACAAACAAACATACAAAAAAAATATATACATGCAGGAGAAATTGACATTTACCTGTTATCTTGAACTTAAAGTTAGCTTTTTCTTTTACCTGGTACACCTAAATGGGTTCCAGTTGGAGAACAATTATGTCAGATTATTTCAAAATATATCCATATGTAAACTTAACTTTAAGATGCTTAATTTCGACATTCTTTTACCTGGTACACCTAAATGGGTTCCAGTAGGAGAACAATTATGTCAGATTATTTTGAAATCCATCCATATACATGTATAAACTGAACTTAAAGATGCTTAATTTCGACATTCTACCTTGACTGGTCCATTACTTTTGATATGAAAGCTATCAAAAAATGTTTTTCAAATAGCAAAATGCACTTGAGTAGATTTCTTCTTGTGCCAAATTATTTCATAGGGGAGAAAAGATAGCTTTAGATCGCTCACCTGACAAAGTTAACCCTTGTCAGGCTGAACAATTTTTGGCTAAAAATTTTAATCAAAATCAAAGGGCAAAAAGCACTGAAATCAACTGTGGTTAATTTTATTTGAAAAACTAAATCTATTGACAATTCTGGTTTGAAAGTGAGAAACAGGTGGTGTAGACTTACATCAGACTGCACATATGTGCAGGCTGATGTTTGTCTATAGCTCCTACCGAAGCAGGAATATTCCGGGTTCAGCATGACAAGAGTTAAGTAAAAAATCTACTTACGTGCAAATCATATTTCCTAAGGTATGATCCTCTTTATTAATGGTGAAAATTGCAGCATTTGGTACTTTCGTATCCTTCTCTATTGTTATCCTGTAATGTAAACAAATTTTGCTTTAGAACAGCAATAATGTACCCTGTATTCTTTAAATTAAAGCTGACTATAAGTATGGAAAATTACTATCAAAATAATTGTACAATCACAGTATTGCAAACTATTAATATTGTAAACATTTAACAAGAGCACAGCCAAGGGATGCCTACGCTGTTTTGAGTGCTGGATGGTGAAAAAAACTAAGTCTAAGAAGGTACATAATTTGTGCATGATGCATCTAGAGTTATCCACCTTGATAGTATAGGTTACTTTTTTGATGGTGAATATGTGTGCCAAGTATCAATGCTAGCAGCGTCGATAAAAGAATAAAGGATGTTTTCAACCGACATCAATCATAATGCCTGGTATGATGAATAGAAACAAAGAATAAGTAAATCAACAGAGAATAATTTGATATGAATTGATTATGAGTCGCGACAGTAAACAATAGGTATCTAAGCTTGAAAGAAGTATACAAGCATTTTGGGCATCAAGAGAGATTTGGAAGCGGTACCCATGAAATCCCAGATTTCTTTGATGCTACCTTGATGAATTACAGAAGTGGTAGTGTAATATTTAATCAAATAAAATGATTACGTCCTGTGAGTATACTACAGTAAAGGTTCCTTTTATAAAATTGCTACAACTATAAAAAAATAGCCCTCTGCTATTACACCAGAATAAAGAAAAAAGATAAATTCACATTACTTGTAATTTTCAGTTTCATCGCAAGTTTGATAAAAAAAAGTTATCGCAAAAGTTCACAAATTCCTGGGACAACCCTCGTATCTTATTGATTAGGAAGATATGAATCAGGTGATTTTCTAGTCAATAGCCATCTCAACTGTCCTTTTTATTCTTAAATTTTGTTGTCATGAGAATCTCAATTCAATGCATTCCATGCTCTTAATCAGATGAAGGATATAGATTGTGATCAGATGCAAAGCTTCTATCTCCGTATACTCCTTGGTTAAATAAATCTGCATTGAATCCATTCAGATAAATGTTTTAAAGAGCTAACTTGACCTTTTTTGTCTACTGTCCTTAAGTCAGTTTCTGTTTTAAAACTCTTTTTGTGTAATAAGAGAGTGTGCACCACACACAGTTGTGGTCATTCTTGATTTTGATTTCTTTCATGGTTTGTTTTGATCTTATTTCCAGATCCACACTTAAATGTGAACAATTTGTGCGTCAAGCGTTCTGTAGACGTCACCATTTTCATGCCATTTGACTTGAATTCAAACATAACAAAACTTCATAACTGCGCACTGCCTAATGGCATTTGTATGAAAACACACATGGGCAAACTCCAAAGATGACAGCTTTCAAGAATGTTAGTTTTATATCGAACACTTAGATAATTTTGAAATAAATGACAATTAAATATCTTTCATATAAAATTTGTTATTAACAAATTTGGAGTGCACCAACCACATCTACCGAGCAAGTTCTTTGTAGCTGTATTTCTGAAAATTAACATATCAAAACTTTATCAATCTGTTGCAAATTAATGTGTGTTGTCAACTCAAGAGTTTTACTTTAATCGGACGCTGGATTTTTGAATAATCTAAAAAGTCCACAAATTTCTGGGACAACCCTTGTATCTATGTATTGCTTAAATATTCTCTTGTTTAATATTTTTTGCTGCAGTATCAGAAATCCGTACCATTATTGAGTTCTTTAACATTAAGAAATCATCCCATCTCATCCATCCTATCACCCTTACGATAAGCAGTCGGTGTGGTATACTGAGATCAGATTAAATTTATATTTATAAGATTGTTACAGAATAAATAGAATAGATGATAGGTGACTTAAGATGGAAAAGTTTATTGGCTTGGCAGCAGAATTTATCTGGTTTGCCTTGGGCTCATAGTCAAGTCGTTACTAGAGTCACCATAAAACTGTTAATAGTTTTATTGCAGTGCCCATACTAGCTTATCTTGAAAGGATTATCCGACACTGACAAACAACATCTTATAGACAGATCCACACAAAATCTTCCAAGTACATGTATTCTCTTTTTCCCTACACAGTGATACTTTCAAACAGCTTACCAGAAACAACTGTACAGCAACCTAACATTGCAGCGTTAAAAAAAAGAGTCTTGATTAATTTTAGCTAGTGGGCTGTCCCTGAATGACCAATATATATGTTTCATCAGATCTTTTAATCTAACACTCACAATACTTATAAAATTTGGCACCATAACCAATGACTAGCAGTTTTTATTCCAGCACAGACACACCTGCCAGGAATACCCGAAAGGGGAGTTAGGCAGTATATATAGTTAAATAGATAGCTTTAGGGAAAAATATGTTTCCAGTTTGCATCAGTGTTCCCACTGCTTTTACAATCTGGGGGTGAAAATGGGTATTTTACAGCATGTATGTACCCCCTCTATATGAGACAAAGAAGGCTGGTTGCAAAAAATGGGGGTACAGGCTAGGGCTCCGTACCGGTACTCGATATATATCGAAAACCGGTATTTTACGTTTGATAGATATATCGGATCGAATGTTTCTGTATCGGAAAAAATATCGATCAACATATGAATATGAAACATTAATAGAATAATTAGAAAAAACACAGTGTTCAATGTTTACAGCTGCGAAACCGGTAAGACTCATTGCCTGTCAACTAAAGTTTGGTCCTTGTGCATAAATGCAGTATTTCTTAGGACCCTAAAAAATAAATGGTCATTCAATTTTAATTTTTAAATTCAATTCAGTTTTTAAAAGAAATGGCCTACCTGCCCTGTTAAAAAAAATAAACATCCCTTTTTATTCAAGTTTAATCCTTTATTCAAGCACACAAAGACAGTTAATAAAATAATACTAAATTCTCAACATGAAGGAAAGGGTCTGAATTCCATTCCCACGACTGTCGCGTGTCAGCTCTGGAAACTTTTCTAAAAATAGCCAAAACATCTGGCGTCGGCACCTTTTGATCAGCTGTTTAACCTTTTGTAAAATAATCTCTTCCAAGTCCTTTACTCCACTTTGAGACTTAACTGTTTATTTCATGTGGATGTTCGCCAGAGACCCTCGGATCGTTGATTTTTTCTGGATTATTGAAACAAGAGGGAAAATTACCGGTACCTTCTTTTTATACATCTAAATTTTTTACTTTCGTAATTTTTTATTTAAAAAAATATTATTTTGTTGAGATATAAAATAAAAAGTCACGATTTGCTCTAAATTCAGTGAAGATTTGTAATTACGACTTCCTGGTTTTGAACATTCCATTTAATTTTGACCTTTTAATTTTAGTCAGTCCAAACCAATTTTGATTTTGTCACGCAGTTGTACTTTCAATAGGAAGAGAGCAAGAATGAATTCATTTATTTTACATTAGACAGACCATCATGTAAATCTTAAGGACTGAAGCAAATCTACAAACGTTAAAAGTGTGATGCGCACCTATACTCTGAGACTCTGGTATTCTTCACCAACATACCGAACAGACTAGAGTACATTATTGTATTTGCAGTTGCTCAAAATGTGCTCTAACTCTTTTTTGTGTGTTTTATTGAAAAATAGGAATATCATATGATATATCAAATATCGTTAATTTTTTATCGATACATATATCGTATCGATAAAACTGACCAATACGGACCCCTAGTACAGGCTTAAATTTAGAGGTAAATCACCCTCATTTGGGGGTTTTTGGGAACACTGTTGCATGTTATCAGTTTGCAAATGTAAATATGGTGGTTGGTTTATGCATGTACCATGACCTTAGTGGTGGGTTAAAAAGGTTCACAGTCAACTCGGCCTGTGAATAACTCGGCCCGTCAACTCGGCCTGTTTATGTTTTATGGATGACGATTCAATGTGAATATATTGGATACCTTATGTGCTTTTTTGATAATTGATAAATATTTATTAATAAATACTCACGCGTTAAAAGGGTTTTTTAATAATAATCATCTTATTTTAGTCCTTATTATTTGACATTTGTGTAAATATAAGATAAAAAAGATAAAATTAAATACATAATTCACCTTTTATTCAATTATTTTTCGAATTTTCTAAGCATAAAAGATGATGACAAGTTATATGCGTATTAAATATGAAGATCGTAGATTTTAGTAATCATTTGTGAATTCGCACCTCCTTTAAGGTTGACAGACCCTCAAAGTCCTGATTGAAATTGGTTGTATGCATAATATATCCATAAAGTATATCTATTAAGACATCTAAATCTGAAATATTGTGAAAAAAGTACCGTTCCTTACAGAGTTATAGGCTTTTGAACTTGGTAACCCCCTTTTTCGAAAATGGCGCCAGAAATGCGGACACCTATGTCACTAAAACCAAAATCAAATCCATGAAATAAAGGTATATAGTGATGTAATATGCAGTTTTGAGTTTCTGTGTATTTATTTGACGTAAATCATGGTTGCTTATTTCAATTTGTTTACATAAAAACAAATTTTCGAGCTTTTTTTTGAGAGTGTCATCACAAAAATGGGCTTTTTTTCGCGAATAATTTCAAAATACCTTGATTTTGATCCATCATTTTTAGAAAATCTACTGAATGCCATCATGTATGACCTATATATTTTTTCACTCTGATATTTACTTGATGTAAAATACAGAAAGTTGAAGAGATGTTACCGTCAGTTTCTTCTTAAATAGCTCTTAAATGACCATGGTGTTATTTTTAAAGGGAGATAATTTTCAACGAAAATCATAAAATATCTTTTCCATATCTTGCTTTAAAGCAAATACATTCTATATGTTTTTTATCTAATATTTCTGCAAAAATATATTTATAAATATTAAATGATTATCTTTTATAACACAGACAGTCCATTTTAACCCTTTTCCAGACGTCAAAACGTAACAGGTAGCAGTTGATAAATACATCCAATATCTGACACAATTTCAAATATTTTTAAATGGAATTCTGTAGAAGACAAATAAATGAATGTAAAATTACACTGTATATAGTTAGTAGCACAGAAAATAATCAGGAAAAGGAAATAAAGCTGATTATCAGTATTTCTTATCCTTGTATATTTTATAACCCTTCGGCTTCAGTAGGGTCAAAACTAGGGGTGGATTATAATGGTGTGGTGGTTTATTTGCTTTCTTGTTGGTTTAGAAAATATTGTAGGAACATAAGAAAATATCAAGTTATTTTCTTTGTTTCCCTCAATGTTTCCTTAACCCATTACCAAACGGCAAAAGACTGGTCTAAATTCAAAAACGCTGAAGACGAGAATTTCAAGTCAATGAAATTTCACATTGTTTTGGTCTTGTGGGGTTGAAAACATTGTGGAAAAATAAAGAAATCAATTTTAGTGGGGTAAAAATTATTTCGTCTTTTTCCTCAATATTTTCAAAGTCTGTATACCCTGATTTTCACCCTTAACTCACCCTTAACTCTGTCTATTTAGTTTGAAAATAATTTACAAGATTTGGAATGACAGAATCAAGTGTCATTTTAGTGTTAGTGACTCTTGGTTGGCCTTCTCCATTTAATGAAGTAAATGTTGAGTACAGTCCATCTTCACCAGCTCTCAAAAATATCTTCCTCAAATGTTCTAGATTCAGGCCCGAAGAAGCAATATTTTCCGCCGTTGGTAATTTGCACACACTTCTCGAAACAATGCCAGTTAAAGATGGAAGATTTTTCGCCTTTTCTTTCAGTGACAAATGCTGATTGTACATAGCTTTCAATGAGAATGTAAATTTCATGATGTCAGGAATTAAGGTTATTGAATGCTGGAATAGTTTGACCAGTGTTTGTACATCACTCACAGCATCGTGGGCATTGTATTGAATTTGCAAGATTTCTCGCGCTAAAAGTTCTTGCTTGTAGCTGCTCCTTTGCGGATATGATTTGTGAAACAGCGAAAGTGTATCAAGACACCCAGAAATGCATGCGAAACACTCATCCAGCATGTTTGCGTTAATGATCGCTGATATCAGAACAGGAAAATCAAATTTCCTTCCATTATGGGCCACTATCACAATTTTTTTAAACTGTTTTAGCCACTGAAAAAAATCACACAATGCACACTGTAAACTGACTGACATCACTTGTTTTCCATTCACGAACATAGTGTTTCCAGCCACAATTATTCCAGTCGTTTGTTTTGCTCCTTCTGATACCGGGACCTTTGGATTTATATAACATGAAAATTATTTCCCCGTAGCTATTTCTTTGGCCGCCATTTGTGTCAGATGTGGCATTCTACCACTACGAACTGAAATTCAAACAAAACAAGTAGACATGCAAGAGTGGAAGATTGCGTGTGATATACAAATACCCCAGAAATTGCTTTTTTGTTTGACTGTTGTAACAAAAGATAATGCAGAGATGAGTTGTATGTCTTCTTCTTCTATTTACATAGCACTTGTTCGTTATACTAAATTATGAGACAGTTGAGAAATGATACAACAGTATGCCATGATCTCTATCTATTGTGATACTGTTTTCAGAACTCCAAATAAGAGGGGGTAAAAGGCTTTTCAAAATGTAATATTACATTTTTTGTTCATCAAAGCCTGTGTTTTGGTTTCAGTGGAATTGTCTCTTCGAGAAAATTCTGAGTACCCACATGATGGGGTTTTGATTTATAATGACAAAGTAAAAATGTCTTTACCCCATTTATTTGTAGCTCTGGTAATTTTATTACTTTCCCAAACGACAAGAATTTAGACTATACAACTCTTTTGCAGAATACAATTTTAAATAAGTTAAACAGTGCATATTCTTCTTTTGGTCAGGAAAACTTTGTTGTAAGAACAAACTATTCAATTTTCTACAATGTTTTCCAAAGCCTCTATCTTGTAGGTCATCTGAAAGCCTCATTATGTTGGAATGAGTAAACATTAATTATAAAGTATCTTTATATTCTTCCAATCTGTATCAGTAACAATTTTATTGCTTGTGACAGGGTTAAGCATATAATCACATAATAAACTTACTCTCTTATTGGTGATGAATCTGGAAGAATAGAGATGCCGAGATCATCATCTTTCATCTCAAGGGACTTTTGTGTGACTGTCATCTCATGTATGGCTATATCCCTGAGAAGAACAAGATGGTAGTGATTTAGGGCTGACAAGGGTTTAAAATTGATATTTAGGAGGGTCACATGACTTCAACAATTGGATAGTGATGAGAGGAAGTTTATACTAAAATCTGATGCAAAATAGTTACGAAGAAAACAATGATGTCAAATTTAAGCACACAGATGGCAAATTGACAGACAAACCTTTGCAATCATGCAGGACATTTTTTTCTTATTAACCAATTACCAAACATCAAAAATTTGGACTAGTCCAAATTAAAAGATGTTGCAGACGACAATTTCAAGTGCACGAAATTTAGAATGTTTTTGTCATTTTGTGTAGAAATATTGTGGGAAATGAAGAAATTGCTTGTTTCCACAATATTTTCCGAAGCCATTATCTTGTGGCAGTGGTTCTGAAATTAGCTGCCCGAGTTGTCCGAGTCGCCCATTAAACTGCACGGACAAGCAGATTTTCCTTGCTAAGTTGTCCGTGGACAAGTGAAAAGTCTCAAGAAAATATTATAATATTTTCTTATAGTAAAAGTTAGCAGTTTTCTAAAAGATAAATGCCATAATACTTATGTTAACAGCTAGTGATTTCTATGTTATGGATGCTTCTTATAGCAAAACCAAAGTATCTTCAATGTCAGAAAAAAATAAGACTATTTGTTTGAGAAAAAAATGTTTCACGATAAAGAACAGACAAGGGGGCGTTTGATACGGACAAGCCAGATTGTGATTGTGGCTTGTCCATGGACAAGTTGACTTTCAAAATATTTCAGAACCCCTGTGTGGGGAGTCAAAAAGAGTCATTGTGTGGTAATGGGTTAACCCATTACCAGATTGCAAAATTTTAGACTTGTCCGTATTTGAAGATGTTGCAGATGACAAAATAAAGTGAATGAAAGTCTACTTTTTTATCTATCTGCGCAGAAAACATTGTGAGAACTGAAGAAATTGCTTGTCACAAGCAATGTCTTCATATTCCTCCAATGTTTTCAAAAGCTTTTATCAAAAAGTGTCAATGTGTGGAAATGGGTTAAGTATCAAATTCTTTTGAAATATAAACTTGAGTTTCATTACTCACTCCATTTCTCTCAGATAAGCATCTTGTGCTGCCATTTTAGTAGAACGCTCTGCCACTCTTTCTATGTTATTTCCAGCTTGCCTTTCCATTTTTTTCAACTTGCTGTTTGATATAGGGGGAATATTAAGGGCAGCCAAAAGATGGTTCACTTTATTTGGTCCTCCAATACTGTCAATCATAGCTGAAACAAAAGAGGCTTTATTGAGTATTGTTTCTAACTGAGGTTAATCACATGACCCAGATTTTTAGAAAATCTTCAATAATTTTGTTAATACTTGTCTATTTTGAATTCGGTTTGACGCAGAAGGTGGAAATGCCTACAATTCGCTAGATCTGGTGGATTTTTTTTAAAAATCAGCTAATAAAAGATAATTGATGATCAGCTAAAATTTGATAGATACCCAATTCAATTATTCATCAGGTGACTTAAAATATGTACACACACACACAAAAACAATCTCTTTTTGAATAACATTGCCGTATTGAACGAAAATTGAAAGTTCTTTTGCACTTCAAAAAGCCATTAACACACCCCCCCCTCTTATCTGTAGCTCTGCAGCCAAGCGGTTGTTGCTTTCTGCTTAAGCATTTTGATGAGGTTTTGCAGATTATAAACCCAGTAAAATATTAGATTTGTGGAAAGGAAACGACTTTTTCATGTTTTCTGAAGTGCTAAAAGTACATGGAAATGTATTTGCTGATATCATGCCAAACTGTTGTAAATGCATTAGAAATTTGTTGGACTTACAGCTTTTTGCTTCAGCCCTGTTTAGAGGTAAGATTTGCAATAAAGGTCTATCAATCATTAAAATTTATCAATTTATTGCCTACCTGTTCCTAATTTTGTGTTGACATCGAAAGATTTTGCTCCCTGCTTGCTTCCTGTTGACACTTTCCCGTAAGCCACGCAATTCACAAATTCACAGTCACTGTTCAAGCATTTCACATACAAATATACACCCAATCCCTTTTTAAGTTCCCCAATGACACTCGTTTCGCACAGAAGCATAGGTCCAAGCCTGCATTTCACACAATGCTTTAATCCGTCCATCAAAACAGAAAATTCGACGATCCTTCGACCATTTTTCCAGTTTGTATTGGCTCTGGAATCGATTGTTTCGCACTCAACACACGAAATAGCCCCGTGTCCACTATGTGTAACTATGTAATCATGGTGTCTCAGCGCTTTTCTCGATTTCCTTTTGACTTTCACCTTTTCTTTCGGAGTGGAAAAAAATCGCCCGCGTTCATCACGCCTTTGGTCCGCCATTTTCGTTCGCTAAAATTATCGATCACGTGGTATTGACTATGGTCACGTGGTCGATCGAATGACATCACGGAAATTACCGATTTAACACGGGATTACACGAAAAATAGATTATTTTTGAGGGTTCGTCGGCCTTAAGTACATTTCACACATTGATTAACTATCTGATAAGTGTACTTATATATCCGTTTAATAGGCTAAACACTATATAAGTTATATACAGGCCGAATTGACGGGCCGAGTTATACACAGGCCGAGTTTTTAACAGGCCGAGTTGACAGGACACCGGTTAAAAATGATATTGTTACACTATTATTCAATTGCACCTCACTTCACTAACAAAGAAGGAAAATAGTCAATAGAATAGAAAAGTTTGGTCAAAACTGTCCGAACTAGTTCTTTTTAGACACTTACACATGTCAATTTTAAGGTTAAGCATACAATAAGCCCCTGAGAATGTAAAACCAAAAGGCAAGTGTGATAAACCCTCACTTTCTGATCTGTATTTACTGAAAAGTACGAAATAAATGGGGTACGAATATTTCAAACCAGTTTTGTTCTGGTGTAATTTGTCCATGTTTAAAAATTTTAAGTCCAGGATTTTGGCAAATGAAAAAGATATCATTGGATTACTTCTTTTCTCCTTCAAATAGTAGAAATGATTCGAAAGTTGGAGGCGCATTCATTTTCTGTTGTTTTTTTCTCTTTCACTACCGGTCTGTATGAAGTATGATTTCGTAATAAATTTGTATACCCCCCCCCCTTTAAAGGCGGGTATGACGTTTCCTCGAATGCCATTTCGTCAATACGACATTACGTCGAATGGACAATTCGCCTAATACGACAATAGGTCGAAAAGAATTACCTGTATAGCTTCTAACTAAATTGAACACATTATGGTCTCCAACATTATGTCATACTTTGATACCCACAACCGATCTTAAGCCCAAAGCAACACGGATTCAGGTCAAAACACAGTTGCGAGACCCAACTGATAGGCTTCGCGCAAGCAATTGCTGACTCTTTAGACCAAGATCAACAAACTGATGCCATTGCCATGGACTTCAGTAAAGCCTTTGACAAGGTTGATCACCATAAGCTAGTCCATAAACTCCACCACCTTGGTCTCGATCCCAAAGTTACTCCGGGCTGGGTCAAATCCTTCAAACAATAGATCCCAACAAGTAGTAGTGGAAGGCCAATTCTTCGACAGGTTACCTGTACTGTCAGGGGTCCCTCAGGTCTCAGTCCTGGGCCCCTGCCTCTTCCTTGCCTATATTAACGACCTGCCTTAGAGTATCAAAAGTAGAGTACGGTTATTTGCAGACGACATCATTATCATCTTACCATTACTTCAAAATCACCAGCGGAAAAACTCCAGCAAGACCTTTTTTCTTTAGAGCTATGGGAGCAGGATGTGTTTATGGAGTTCAATCCTGACAAATGTGAGGTCCTTCGTATCCACAGGAAACGCCGACCATTCCTGTTTCTCTATAAACTCCATAACATAGAACTTAAGTCCACGGACCAAGCCAAATATCTTGGTGTCAATTTCAGTAAGGACCTCAACTGGGCCCCCCACATAAACACTATCACCTCGAAAGCTAACCAAACTCTAAGGTTTATCAAAAGAAATATCAAAACAAAAATGCCCGGGTCAAGGAAACAGCTTACAAAACTTATGTCCGCCCCCAAGTCGAATACTGTGCTACAGTCTGGTGCCCTTGGTAGAAAAATCTCATTCACAAAGAAGAAATGGTCCAAAGATCAGCTGCTCGCTATGTTCTCAACAATTATGACTTCACAAACAGTGTCTCAGATATGGTAAAAACACTAAATTGGCAAACCCTTGAACACAGAAGGAACATAGCTTCACTTACAATGCTATACAAAATAAAGTCAAACCAAGCAGCAGTGGACAATCACCACCTCTCCTCAACCAGAAATCTCCAACTGAACATCCCATACTCAAAAACAAATTATCATGCAAAAACCTTTTTCCCCAGAACGATGAGACTTTGGAATAGCCTTCCAATTACCACCCAGTCAAGTCCAACCCTGCCCATATTCATAGGCAACCTGGACTCACTCCCCCACCCATAAACCCACCCTTCTGTTTTTAACCCCTGTATTTAGGATTTTAACACTGCACTCTATCCTTTTATCCCCTAACTAACACTCTTTTATTCTTATTTCCCAAGTACTAACAACTGTTTTCCAGACAGCGCCAGCCGCCAGTAATCAACACTGATTTTTCGGCTGTAAAAAGTTGAAGTTGAAGAATTCTAAATGTACGACACTTGGTCGAATAATTTTTAAAGCGATACTGTACAATGATTGGTTTGATAGATTGGGTGACGAATCTTTAACTTCACTTGTGAATGCAAGTTTTTACTCACGATGAATTTACTATTTTTTTTGTAGGTACTAGTACTAATTATTTTCTTTCATCGAGTTTTTTAGTTGTAATATTTGTGGTGACTTTAAAGCGTGTCCCTAAAATACTAAAAGGTGCAAAAAAGGTGACCAAAGGTTCTAAAAGATGCGAAAGGGCGCCAAAAGGTGGTTATTAAAGGTGAATGTATAAGTATTGTACACGATATTATTGATTCACTCAATTTCAAATGATCATTTTTGAATATAACTTCCATAAAAAATTCATGCCCATCTCAATGTAGTAAATGCTGAAAGTTCTCTGGGCACCAACTTCTCGTGCATAACGTTAAATACGCATAATTATGCGTAATAGTTACTTGTTGTGTTCCCGCATCGAAAGATTATTATTAGACTATTATTTTGCCAACATCTGCCTGTCTGTTTGTCTGCAAAAACTTTACTTCTTAAACAAGAAGCACTGAATAAGGGAAGGTAGATAACTAAGTCCAATCACGGTAAAAATTTTCGACCCAAGACCTGCGAACTAAGCATTTTCTCATCATTTCTATCCTTTTGAGGTAAGAGTTTTTATACTAGGTATGTTGCTAGCTAATAGCAACAAACAACCAGGAATGGACATTGCACTAGGCTCGTGGTAAAAACTTCAACCCAAAACTAAACAAAAAAAGCTACAATGCTCAAATTTGGTTTTGAGTTAAATCCGATCCGTCTGCATGTAATAGAGCGCATATTTCGATGCTCACGGTAAAAGTTTTATCATTATCTCCGAAACTTAACCTGTCAAATAAATTTTCCAAGTTACAGCCATGTTCGATACAAATCATTTTCTATAGAGGTCAGTACCAGTTCAATGATAATCACAGTTTCATTTTTTGTAATAGCTTAAGAAACTGCCATTCATTTTACCCCACTTTATTTTTTCTTACAATTTAGCTGTGAAAAATGAAAATCGAACAAGTAAATGTGTAATAAGAACGATACAGAGATTAATGTACGTGTACATTCTGATAAAAAAACTAACAGTTGATTTTAAGAGGGCTGAATACGATTTTTTAACGATTGGCTATTCAGATGTCTAATTTTAGAGGCTATTTTATAACAATTTACTGGGTTTAGTCCTGTAGTTTTTTCTAAGTAGACTTAATTAAGCAAATATTAAGAGCAAGGATATTTTCACCTTTTTAAATATTTTACCACTCAAGCTCGTGATAAATGAATATCTAACAGTTTTTTGGGATTTTTTACTTTGAAAAATGAGGACTTGCACAATATTACCATCTAATGAAGTGAATTTTCTTATAGATTAGTACCTTGATATGGAATTCTGCCATGAATTGTCTCATCGAAATCATCATCTAATAAGATATTGCAAGGCAAAATCTAAGAATGAATGAAAACACCAGGCACGATTTGTGATTTTGACTTACGATTAAATTTTTGTAAGAAATTCGTAAAACGGGTCCCTAGTTACGAGTGAGCAGAAAATCTGAGATTTAGTAGCATTTGATAAAGTAGCATTTTAACGATAATATGAAATGAGTCAACATGCATAGGCTCAGCATGTATTGCTCAGCGATTGCGTAGCACTCTCCCTGATTATCTGATGGAGAGAATATCAGCTAATCAGAGGAAGCGTTGCATTATAGGGCATAGGTTACAATCTCCCGCACTCTTCCTTAGTCGGTGTTTTGAGCCCAGAATGGAGTACAAAGGCGTATCTAGAATTCTAATTTTTTTACGCACTCAAGTCGACCACTAAAGAATATATATAGGACAAAGGCAATATGTGGGCTGAGACAAAAGATCAATGCCTTCCTAACCTTTTTTTGAACGATTTGAGCGTTGGTGAATAATCAAAAGATCGTAACTACAGTTTGAATAAGCTGTAGTTTAGACGTTTTGATCATTCATCCACGATTTTTTCAAAAGAGGATTTATAACTATAACGCACTTGATAACGTCAAGTCTGCATGTACATTTTTTAAGTATGGCAGACGCACATTTGGCCCATTGCACAAAAAGGGACCGTTAGGGAATTCCGTATAAGTATACAATTGAAAAAGAAGTAGGTTCCAGCAGAGGTCGACAGAAGACGCACTTTGAAAGTCATTGTATAGGAAAGCATACTGATTATCAAAAATTCGGAAGCCTGTTAGCCGCAGTTAAGCTGCGTAGCTCGCGCAGCACGACCGGGAGCGACGCTTTTCGCACTATCTCGCGAGGAGAACGCCCTTTTCCGCAAGATGGGTCATGTTACCCGTCAAGCAAAAAGAGGATCGCCTAGGATCTCCGTTTAATAAATTGGACCATTCTCGCGAAAACGGACCATCTGGGAAGTGCGTAACGTGTCGACCCTTGTCAGACTGCGCAGACTGACTAGGGTCGAAACTTTTCTCACTTTACCAATTTTCTGAATCTTGAAATACCAATGTACCGCCCCGTAAAAGAATTTCTGAAATGCGACCTTTGGTTTGCCTGTTCTAGAACCAATCTATTTTCCAAATATTTATTTTACAATGTTCCAAGATGGCCCCTTTTCGAGTGACGGGTCACAAATAATTGAGCAATAATGCTATAGTCACAATACGCCGCTACAGGTAAATTTTAAATCAAGTCCCTTTTTTCAGTGACCCAGCATAGTATTACAAAATAGCGACAATGAAGTAACATGACGAGGAACATTCTTCGGAATTTTAATGCATATCCATCCATGGTTATTTCAGGAGTAACGTTAACAAGAAAGAGACAAACGGACAGATAGACGGATGTATAAACAATATACGATCACCTCCGGTGCCGAATAAAAAAGGTTCAACTGGAGTCTAACCGGGAGTCGTATTTTAAAAAAAATCATATGAATGGAAAGGTGGTCATTCTATATTCAGAAAACGAGACAAGTGCAAATGGATTCGAACTTTTTCAGCATGGGCGATCCTTGTGTTTTCCTAGGGTCGTCACTTTTACGCACATCCGTCACGTCGTTCTTTATTTCGCCTAACAAATGCAGTTAGGAATAGATCGTGAAATTGACAAGATGAATGATTTTGGAGTGGCATTGAATGAGTTGAACGAGTTTTGCGTGATTTCCAAGGGGGAGGAGGGGTGTAAACATAATCGATAAAGCAACACAAGCGGATAAAATGATTCAATTGTTTGATCGATTTTATTGAAATAATGATCATTTTGAACTATATTCAAGAGTTTTTAACAATTTCGAATTGTTTGGAATGAATGATTGGGGAGCTGAGCGAATGATTTTGAATGGTTTTAATTGGAATGATCGTCATATTCAGGATATGATTAACTGTACGAAATGATAAAGACGATAACGAGAGGCTGTTTGAACAATTTTCAAGTATGACGGACGCAGAACTTATCTTATGATAAAATGATATCAGTTTCCGGGTATTGTGGTCACATTACTAAATCAAATACGTGTATGTAGTGTATATAAGTGGAATATGCTGGAAAATTATAAATGTGTTACTTTACTTATTTTTGCACTAGCACCTAAGGCATCTCCTCAGTTGTAAGTATAACAAGTCCTTTTTACACTGAAAGTATTATGATAATACTTCAAGATCAAAAGATAACCCCTTTTCATCTTAGATATAAAATTAAGAAATCACACTATTTATCTTAGATGAAAATTAAAATAGTTTCTTCATTAACTATAAATGAATATTATTCAACGAATATTCTAAAATATTATTAGTATAAGGACGTTTTCTTACTGAACACCCTTTAGTGATTTTTTTCATATGGGTATAATTGTTGTTGTCAGTGGTGGTGGATGTAGTTTGTTCTTGGTAAATAAGACGGCACAACGCGTGATAGACGCTACTAAGATTAAACCGGAAGTATAAATAATTCTTAATTTTCTGGTACTTTTGATGCAGCCAGAAAAAATAGACAAAAGGGTCCTTTGACCATTCACTAAAACTTGTCCATCCATACATATATTTATTCGCAAATTTTCAGTTCACAAAATCAGGGCACGGAAGACGCTTTCAACACTTCTACATTTCCTAATCCAAGAATCGACATAAGTTCACCGACTAAAGGGAATTGGGGGGAAGATGAGAAGACAATCATTCAGAGAAGAAGAAAATCCACAAGTGTACAGAATACACTTTCAAATGGCCCCAAAAAGAGCAACACGTATTTCATTAGACAAACTACAACAGTTTTCATGAAAACTACTTTAGATGATTTAATAGAACATATTGGAAATTCGGAGAGAACACACGATAAGCAGAATAATACAAACATTAGAAACAATGCTATGCGAAAATCCAATCCGATTAACTTCACTGGGGAAAAAATAAACTCAAACACCTTACATACATCTGTAACAAACGGTTTCAGTCAATCAAGAACGGGACAGCAAAAAACACCACCAAAAGATAGTCATACAAATGAAAATAATACCAATGGTGACAAAAACCAAAACACAACACAGAATCCTAGGAAGAGTATAACGAATATAAATAACATTCAAATAACCCAAGAAAACCATAATAACGAAAGAATAACTAGTTCGTCAAATACCGAATCTAATAGCATAGGCACAGAATCGACATATCATACAGGGACGATACTTTATCGCGTTGAGAACGCTGTAACAAAATCAGCGAACGCTTCGGCGTCAAACGCACATGGGCAAGAGAAAATAGTGACGCTGAATTCAGTTACGCAGACAAAGAAAATAGTTGATTTAAAGACAGAGCAAAGTGTATCATCTCCAACTACATCTCGGATTACTGTAACAAACCAAAGTGTTTCGATAGCACAAGGAAAATCAGTGACTTTTCAACAAAATGATAATGTAACAAAGCCACAATACGGTTTAGACACTCGAAACACCGACCAACCGACGTCGACAAGTCGGACACGAACTGAAGATAACAGTCTTCATTGGAAAAATTCTTCAAAACGAGGTGGTGGCAATACTGTTAAGGAACCCGACAAAGAAGATCATGCCACAACACCGGTTTTAACAAAAAGGTAACATAACCCATTCTTTAATGCTTATCGGTGGTTTATCGAGAAATAACGGTAGATTATCACTTGATGATCTCACCGCAAAAGCAGTGAAATTATCAAAAACTTATACCCTGCTTTTGAGCATTTCATCCTATCTGACGTCATCTATGCGGGGCGAAATAAGTGACGTCACAATGATCGTTGCATAGCAATCACGTGCAAAATGACGCGCTTTACGAAAATATGTCATAGAAATTTAACATTTTGTCTCATTTTTGCATTTAAGAAATAGAATAATCGTTTGTTTTCCGTGTAAGATCGATTGATATTTCATTTTGTGAACAAAAAAAGCTATATTTTCACTCTAGGCTCCGACCTTGGACGAGTACTCGAGTACCCTGGTATCGAGTAGGGAAACATTACTACTAGGCCCGGGACGAGCACTCGAGTACTAGGTATCGGACAGGGAAACGTTCCTACTCGAATCTTGAATAAATACCCGTTATCCGACTATTGTATATAAGCGCAGTGTACCTTTGGGTATCAGCTTCAGAAAAGAATTTTAGACTATTGAAAGCAGTCTTCAATTTTTTTCTGAAGTTGGTTTCAAGATGGTCCTTGGGGACTACAGCAGATAGTTCTTAGAGTCCTGGTTTATTACTTATTTTCTAGTATCCGACTCGCAACACCCGTGTCCCTTTAAACGAAGTCGAAATTTCTATGTTCGAATCCAATTTACAGAAATTCTGGAACCGCACTTTAAGTTTACGCATGTTATAATTGGGTTTTACCTTCTGTTGTAGTCTTTTTGCGACCATTTGCGGAAAATTCTGTAATGCTAATGAGAATAAAGTCAGTGGACGGCAAAAATCCCCTTACAACATCTCTATTCAAGCTGTAGGTACCATAAATAAAGGTCTTTGACGCTCAACAAAAAAGTTGTTAGTGTACAGTCGTTTTACAATTTTAGCTCTTTTTTTCATGATCTCTTGTAAACAGAGTATTACTATAGAGAATCAAGTAAGAGTGAGGCGTCAAAGATCAACTTTACATTGTCAATTATAGGCGATAACGGCTTTTATCTTATAACAATACAAGTATCCGTGTGATAACTTCCTGTATGATATTTTTTTATGATATCACATTGTTATTTTTAGAACAATGATTTTAGAAACTTGCATTTCTGTAAGAAACATCGACGAAAACAAGACAAATAGATGTTATAAGATAAATATGATACGTACTTAGTGTATTGTATGAAAAAATATCTAACTCGGCTGTGAGAATCGATAATTGTCTCGGCTGAGTCTCGACAATTATCAATTCTCCCAACCTCGTTAGATATGTTTTTCATACAATACACTAAGTACGTATGATATATCTCGACACTCACAAACTTGTGAATCTATAGTTTTGTTCCCATTGTTACATTGTAATCGAACCTGTGTGTGACATTTCGAAAAATTCATAAGTGCGTAAAGCAAAGAATCTGGCCAGCCTGTCATTCGCACAGTCTAACCAGAGAACTCACTATGACGTCGCGCACGCTAATGCTTAAAACATTTTGTAACGTCGATTTGCTTATTTGACGTTATTACACCACGTATTTTTCTGAAGCGCTTCTTGTTTTTTGCTTGTTGATTTTGCCATGCCTATTTATTCTGAATTGCCATGTAAGTAAATACTACGGTGGCATAGAGGTGACATTTACATTTTTTTTATTTACCCTGAAAAAAAAGATTTGAAAAAAATATGGGATTTTCGTTTTTCAAGGTTTTTTTCATAGAATAATAAAAAAGTTTTACAAGTTTTTTTTTTAAACTCATTGATTAAAAAAATGCGAAAATCAATTTTGTTTTTCAAGTTTTATTCTATTGAATAATAAAAAATGCAAAAAACAAAGTCCTCATTTTACAAGTTTTTTTTTTATATAAACTCATTGATTTGAAAAAAAAAAACGAAAATCAATTTCGTTTTTCAAGTTTTATTCTATTGAATAAAAAAAAAATGCAAAAAACGAAAACTTAAGTCGTGAGCATGCGTTAATTTGACCAATCAGAATCTCCCACTAAGTCGTGGGCACGACTTAATAATCCAACAAGAACTGCCGATGCCTATTTTCGTTGTTCGCATTTTTTTATTCTACAAAAGAAAACTTGTAAAACGAAAGTTGTGGATTTTGTTTTTTGCATTTTCTTTTTTTCTAAAATAGTAATAAAAAACCTCGTAAAACGAAAATCAAGGGTTTTGTTCTTCGCATTTTTTTATTCTTTAAAAAAAACCTTGTAAAACGAATAGCGAGGTTTTTGTTTTTCGCGTTTTTTCTATTCTTTAAAAAAAACCTTGTAAAACGAAAATCGAGGATTTTGTTTTTCGCATTTTTTTTTTTTTAAACTTAAAAAACGAAAATCCTAGAAAATAAAAAATGTGCAAATGTCACCTCTATGCCACCGTAATTTACAGAGTTAGACAAGATATATTTTTTCATGCAGGAAGCAATTTTATCATATATCGGCTTTAATCATTTTGACTGCTCAAACAATGACAGCGCGCAATGAAATAACAAAAGACGTTAAAAAACAATACGTTTTTGAAAAGTATGTCCACACAAACAAATCTTAATATTTTTGACGTTTTCAAATGTATCTATACGAAGTTTTTCCAGGTGATTGTACGAAAAAATAATATTTAAAAAATATAAACTGATTTATGATAATCATTTTGAAAATGAAACGCTGCAGCGAAACATTTTGAAAACTGACTAAAATTCGCGTCATAGATAAATTGTGTCCACACAGATTTTCACTTTTTATTTTGTTGTATATTGCGTATTAGTATTTTGGACCACATTATCGAAAACTAGAAAAAAAGAATACTTTTATTTTGAAATTTCACAAAAATTTTATCAATTATTGAAAAAGATATTGAGAAAAATTTGTGAAATTTCACACGAATTTTTCGCTAAAATTTGGCGTTTTACAACCTTTGAATTGTTGAATAAATCTCTATCAATTGTTTCTTGTTTCTCTGACAGACGTCTTAGGTCATATTTTAAGTAAACGAACCTTGTCGCGCAACTATAAACATTCTCAACATTTTTCACGAACTATTTTACATATTCAAAGGGTCCAAAGGAAATCTACCCACACATAATTTGTTACGTTTTACAGTCGTAATTTAAGAGTTTTTGTGACAAAGAAACTTAGTTTAACGAGAATATGATTCCCCTCAGTTCACGTTACAAATATTCTTTAACAGTATGCCTTCTTGTTGTTCATTTGGTATAAAGAACATAGAAATCGGCTTACAGGTTTGGAAGACAAGAGGACCAAGACGGTCCTAGATCGCTCACCTGAGTCTCTTTGAACCCTGGGACATCACATTAATTAGATAGGCAGATGTCAAAAAGAAGATAATTGCCTAAGATCAATACCATGGAACGTTTTCAGCGAAGAGCAAGACAGATATGCCTATTTGCTCTTTGATTCTTTGTAAAAAGGGATGCACCCGGGTGGACCCCAAATGTGACCCCAGGGTCTTGATATGAACAAACTTGAAAGAGGTCCATAAGATGATACTACATACTAAATATGAAAGCTGTCTGCCTTCTGGTTTCAGAGAAGAAGATTTTTGAAGGTTTTCCTATTTTCACCCATCGTGCTCGGATGAGCTGAAAGGGATGCGCCCGGTTGGAGCCCAAATATGACCCAAGGTCTTGATATGAACAAACTTGGTAGGGGCCCACTAGATGATGCTACATACCAAAAATGAAGGTAGTGTGCCCTTCGGTTTCGATTAAAGAAGATTTTAAAAGATTTTCGCTCTTTGATTCTATTGAAAAAGGGTTGCGCCCGGGTGGAGCCCAAATATAATCCTAGGGTCTTAATATGAACAAACTTGGTAGAGGTCCACAAGGTGATGCTACATACCAAATATGAAAGCTGTCTGCCATCCGGTTTCAGAGAAGAAGATTTTTGAAGGTTTTCGGTTTTTTACCCTTCATGCTCATAAGAGATAAAGGGATGCACCCATGCAAAGCCCAAATATGACCCAAGGGTCTTACTATGAACAAACTTGGTAGAGGCCCACTAGGTGATGCTACATACCAAATATTAAAGCTGTCTGCCATCTGGTTTCAGAGAAGAAGATTTTTAAAGATTTTCGCTCTTTGATTCTATGTAAAAAGGGTTGCGCCCAGGCAAAGCCCAAATATGACCCCAGGGTCTTGATATGAACAAACTTGGTAGAGGTCCACTAGATGATGCTACATACCAAATATGAAAGCTGTCTGCCTTCTGGTTTCAGAGAAGAAGATTTTTAAAGATTTTCATATTTTCACCCTTTTTGTTAAGGGTACAGGGAAAGTTAAGGGTGGATTTCATTTATTTGAACAACTTTGGTAGAGCTTGACCCAAGGAACATCCCTGCCAAGTTTCATCAAGATTGGCCCACTGGTTTAGGAGGAGAAGATGTTTAAAGAAATTGTGGACGACGGACGACGGACATTCTACGATCCCAATAGCTCACCTTGAGCACTTCGTGCTCAGGTGAGCTAAAAAAGGAGATTGAACTTGACGGGAGACGTACGATTTCAAATGTTAAGCATTACCATGCGCGACGTCTATGCTTTTGGTAGATAGACAAGGTCTCAAAGTATCTTTAGACAGTCAGACAATATTCTAATTACACTAGGAGTTTCTAGGATGCTCACCTTTTGCACCTTTCACACATGTCAAATTGTTGGAAATGTCACGCACAGGCTCAATTTGTAACTTTTTTTTCAGGCGTACTGTCAACTTCGACTCCTCATCCGTTCTGGCCGCCACTCTGGGAGGAGTATTTGTTGGTGGGCTTCTCGTATTTGCCATGTTTTATTGTAAGAAAAGGATAACTAGATATATACGAGGCGACTACAGACGATTACCGTTAGAATATGATTTTGAGCTCAATCCTAGATTAAAATATCCTTGAATAAATAATATCTTCTCTATGAAACAATGTCATGGAAGGTTCACGTTGAAAAGGTATGCTCAAAATTATCGTCTCAGCTTTATTTACTTCGAAGAATAAACAGTTATCTTAGTGTTGATACGAAACAATTATTTTACAACTCCTATATAGCTCCACATTTTGACTATGGTTGCACTACATGGAGTCATTGTAAATATTCACTAATTAAAAGGATTACTAAAATTCAAAAGCGAGCTGCAAGAGTAATACTATGTCAGCCAAAACGTTCATGCCTCAGAAGTAACTTTAAATCTTTAAATTGGTTATCTTTCAAAAATCGTTGCAAGTACTTTACCATTCTTATGGTTTTCAAAACTATTCATGGTCTGACTCCATCATATATGTCGAACTTTGTTTCAGTCAGTATGAACCATTTCTATGAGCTAAGATCAAATACTAGAAATCAGATATCTCACCAATGTGCACCTAAAACAGATATCTTAAAAAGGACATTCTCTTTCACTGGCATGGAGTACTGGAATGCTGTTCCAATTCAATTGCGAAGTATCTCAAATATATCTACGTTCAAGCGCTCACTCAAAAAATATTTAATGCTAAGTAATGACTTATAATACCTTGTTGCATATGTCTTATTTCCGCCATTCATGTGTGAATTACTCATTTGTATTGTGTTTTTATTGTGTTTTTATATTTGGTGCATCACTTAATATTATCCCTTATCCTAAACTGAGTGATAAGTGATATAGATGATAATTTTTATTTTGACAACACTCCTAGTCGAATTTTACTCATTATCATCATTTTTATAATTGAGATGTTTTCATTTTATCATCATTTATCATTGGTCATTTTAGGGTCACAACCATCTTTTTATCATCTCGTTACTGATTACTGATCATCATAAACATCATCTTGTCATTTTTCGTCTGTTAAGAAGGCCTCATTGTAAATAAGTGTTTCATTATTTATGTCAAATCATGCTTAATGATGTCAACTTAATGAGTTACCTTCTATAAATAAAGAATTTATTATTATTAGTATTATTATTATTATTATCTTCTCTCTGTTCTCTCGGTTTAAACTCATCGTTTTGTCCCGGTGAGCAGGATTGTCGAATTAAAGACAGCTGTAATATCTAGGATAAACTATTCAAAACACTCTCAGTTGTCAGGAGTGACCGTTCCCAACATTCGGAACATCACTCGGCCATTTCCGTAAACTACAACATTCAGAACACCACTCGGAACATCGCTCGGACTTTTCCGTAACTTGAAAAGTACCTCGGACGTAAGTGTAATAATTTTGTGTCATTTTTTAGGTAATTCGGCTCCTGGTGGTACTTCGGTAAATACGCTTGAAATAAATCACAATTTGTTAATTCTTTCCGATCGTCTTTCGAGCATACATGTATCATAATTTGATAACAAAACGCAGTAAGACACTGCGTTTTGTTATCAAATTATGTTATGCCCATTATTCTTCTTTAGTTGATTTTGTTTTATGCAACGTCATCCTTAGCGGGATCGTTTATGTTTGTGACGTCATATAAACCCACATGCGAAATGACGCGCTTTCATGGATGCGCCCGTATTATTCCCGAGGTCTATTCCGTAGAATCGCCGAGGGTTCCCGATTGTCGGAACACCACTCGGCCAATCTCACGATCAACCTCGGATGTACATAGACGGACTATTTTTTAAAAAAGTACGGTAAAACCATTGAAAAACTCGATGACGTCAGTTAAAATGGCGTTAGCCCTCGAAACTGTTAGTGAAAACATTCGACGTCGCCAACGCTACTCGTTTAAGTCACTGACGTGAAACCATCGAATCCTTATAGAAATATCTTTAGATTCTTAAAAAAACGGCTGAAAAAATCTTACTTTTTGGAATGATTCGTCATTCTAAAAAATTAAGATTTTTCAGCCGTTATTTACTGTAAAAGATATAAATCTACAGTGCTAGTTTTCTTACACTGTTTCCGGCTAACAAAATGCACGATTTCGTTACATACCCATCCGCCTTACATACATCCGAGGTATGTTGTAGTTTACGGAAATGGACGGGTGATGTTCGAATGTTGATCGTGAGATTGGCCGAGTGGTGTTCCGAATGCGTTCCAAATACAGACCATGAATCGAAGGAGAGAAGGTGCAATATTTGAATATTTGACTTTGATTGGAGAATTGATCTGTACAGTAGAGAGCCCCCCCCCCCCCCCCCCCCCCCAGGATTCTGGAATCAATTATTATTGTTTGTCAGAAGCAATTTCTTCTTTTTTTCACAATGTTTTCTCATTCATAAAATTACAGGCACGTAAAAGGCAGGGATTAAACAGCAAAGGGCGAACTATGCAACTTTTGGTGACGAACACGTTATAAATAATGGATTTGAATGATAATGAAAAGACACCAAAAACATTGTTTAAATAAACATTAATATTGTTTGTTTTAAGTCCATGTGTCTGTCCATTTTTTACTTAAAGTAAGAACTGGCCCAAAACATCAACTTAAATAAAGTATGTTATAGGTTTAATGCTTTCTGAAAATACTTGATATCACAAAATTAAAGGTTTACTCATCAATGCTTAAAGGCTTTTAAGGTTTTTCAAGCAAATAAAGGTTTAAAAGGATTCCAACAATACTAAAGTACATGTATTTTTAAAGGTTTTAAAGTTCCCCTAGAAGGCCTGACATTAAAACTTCTTTCTCAAATACATGAAATTGTTTTTTTCATAAAGAAAAAAAAATGTTTTTGATAAAGAAGTTTATCATAATTCCGATGAGCTCAATCAAAGATTACACCTGCAAAATATACAAAGGTCCAATTACCATTCTTTATTTGGAGATTCAGAAACCCTTTCATGAAACCTAATAAATCGTTAAAACTAGGGAATATCAAAGTGTTGTCAGCACTGTAAATCGGGCATCATTGAGAGGCTGGGATAGTGCAATAGTTCGTCAATCAAAAGGGCTCAAACTTGGACAATAAAAGTTGGTAAAATATTTTCCCAATTTGTGAGTTTTTAGTCTTAACACTCATCTTTTCGAGGATATCGCCAGCTCATCCAACCGGAGTTTACAGAATTATATCCACTCAACTTGAGAGAAATGTCAAAAAGCATTTCCATTCAACTCTGGACTGAACCCAGTTCAACTAAGATTGATTATCCAACATGCTACAAACTGCGCTATACGGTCAGACGTCAAAGGGGTAGAACCGACATCAATTTGATGCCCGAGGGAAGCATTTATATAGAGGCAGATAATGGCAAAACCCGGTCATGTCTTTGCAGTGTAACAGAAGGGATGCCAAAATTGCACATGAAATTTCAACAAAATTATTTAGCCTTGGTCCAGTGGACTGGAAAAACCCTTTTCGCGCAGAGAGCTAAAAGTTAGAACACAATTGGGAACGATTTTATCCAGTTAACAATGACGCAATATCGGATAAACAATATTTCGTATGTGTTTTTACAAATCTCGTAAAGCCGTAATTACGATATTTAATAACAGTACTAACGGTTTATCAAAACGTAACGGTAATCCTAGGCCTTAGCACAGTTTGTAACATACCTGCCTCTCGTTCGAGAGGTCCCGGGTTCGATACTCGACCGCGGCAAATTTCCTTTCAGACAAAAATGACGGTCATCAATGGTTTGATATCGCGAACGTATGTGATGGAGCAGCTGGAAGCTGGGTAAGGGTGTTGTGGTAGTACTGGTATAAGAAACAACAGGAATCCATGGTTAGGTGCTCCAGCCGCTCAATATGACCACATCAGTTGAAAACGACGTAAACCGTAAAAAAAAACGATCAAAATAAACACAATGGCAATGAAATCTGTGCTAAAAATAGACTAGGATTAAACCATGTCCACTATAGAAGCAGATGATTCCAACAGACGACAAATGAAGAAAGAACTCGAGACGAAGGAAAACGGAGAGGACGGGGGAGTAAGGAATTATTGTTGTTGTTCTTTTATGAAATATAAGAAGTTGTTTCCCCTTTTTCACAATGTATCCCCTCCGCAGAGATAGACATTGATCACATTAAACAGTTTTAGAACAACAAAATAGAACAGCACGAAGATAATTTCAATTCTTTACTTAACCGAAAAGCTTGTAAAAAACGCTGGAAATACTAATTGGTAATTACTAAAAACGAAAATTACATCAAATTATGTATAAGCCTCTTCCTTTTTTGTCGCAAAAGTAAAAGAGATTGTAACTGAAAAGGCCGTTTCTGCGTTGTTTGTCTTGAACAAATATCTCGGCATCTTCACGAGTCAAGGGGTATCGAATCGATAGCTTCATCTCGAAGATAAGTAAAACGTTCGTAATCCTTGGTTCGACAAGATGATAGCCCAGTGGATAACACACAAAATGTAAGTGTCCAGCCTAGGTAAGCGCTGGTTTTGACCATGTGATAATTATAACAGAATTTGACTGGTTGTCAGCCCTACAACTGGTAAATGACCGTTCGAGAAAAAATCAGAGCAGTAATATTGTAACTGCTACAAATTTATTATACAGTTAACCTATTGTACGTTTCAACTCCTTTACTCAACCGAAAATCTTGTTATAAACACTGAAATACTAACTGGTAATTACTAAAAGCGTAAATTACATCAAATTTTGTATTAGCCTCTTCTTTATTTGTCGCAAAAGTAAATAAGATAAAAGGAAGTTTGTAGATTGTGACTGAAAATGCCGTTTCTTCGGTGTTTGAAAACACATCGATTGGCTCGAACACATTGCTCAGAAGATAAAGGTAACAAGAGCTTTGCAGAGCGGCGCATATACGCCCGATGGGGCTTGCCAGTAACCTTGGCTTGTCAGTAACGTGAGCTTGAATGATAGCTAAAATATTTCAAACAGACAGACAACTGGTGCCATAACATAGAATGACCTTTTGAGTGTAAATTGAAAATGATTTCATGCACAACTATAAGCCAAACAGTTATTTTGCAAGTTTCAGTTCATTCCAATTCAAAGTGTGACGAGTTGCTCACAAAGAAAAATAGTGAATTTCAATCAATTCAAGGGCAGATAATACAAGAAAGACCCAAGCTTTTTGAATTTTCGAAGTCTTATGCTTAACCAAATATCAGGGTTACATTATGGCAAGATTCATTTCAATCCAATTAAATATGTAGGAGTTGTGCACACACACGCATCAAAAAATCTGTAAATTTAAACTATTTTGTAAAGTAAAGGGCAGATAAATCTGGAACTACTTTAAATATGAAAATATATTTAGTCCTAAGCACAAATAGACAACCTACAGAGTCATTATGGCAAGCTCCCTTTCATTCCCATCCAAAATGTAGGAGAAAATGAGCTCACAAGAAAATTTGTTTTTTATCAACAAAAGGGCAGATAATCCAAGATAACTCAATAATGACTGGAGCATTTGAATTGAAAAGTCTTATGCAAAACTAGACATCATAGAGAGTAATTGTGTCTAGTTTCAGCTCATTTCAATTGATAGTTAAGGAGGAGTTGCACACAAAATATAGTGATTTTCGTTTAATTCAAGGGCAGATAATTCAAGATTTCTCAGAAATGACTGGAGCGATTTGAATTTAAAAGGTCTTATGCACAACTAGACATCATAGGGAGTAATTGTGTTTAGTTTCAGCATATTCCTATTGATAGTCTAGGAGGAGTTGCGCACACAAAAATAGTGATTTTCGTTAAATTCAAGGGCAGATAATTCAAGATTTCTCAGGAATGACTGGAGCGATTTGAATTTCAAAGGTCTTATGCACAACTAGACATCATAGGGAGTAATTGTGTCTAGTCTCAGCATATTCCCATCGATAGTTTAGGAGGAGGAGTTGCGCACACAAAAATAGTGAGTTTAGTTAAAATCAAGGGCAGATAATTCAAGATTTCTCATAAAATGTCTGAAGCGATTCAAAATTTCAAATGTCTTATGCACAACTAGACATCACAGAGAGTAATTGTGTGTAGTTCCAGCTCATTTCAATTGATAGTTAAGGAGGAGTTGCGCACAAAATATAGTGATTTTCGTTTAATTCAAGGGCAGATAATTCAAGATTTCTCAGGAATGACTGGAGCGATTTGAATTTAAAAGTTCTTATGCACAACTAGACATCATAGGGAGTAACTGTGTCTAGTTTCAGCATATTCCTATTGATAGTCTAGGAGGAGTTGCGCACACAAAAATAGTGATTTTCGTTAAATTCAAGGGCAGATAATTCAAGATTTCTCAGTAATGACTGGAGCGATTTGAATTTCAAAGGTCTTATGCACAACTAGACATCATAGGAAGTAATTGTGCCAAGTTTCAGTTCATTCCCATTGATAGTTTAGGAGGAGTTGCGCACTCAATAAATTGCTAACGGGCGGACAGACTGATAGACGACCGGGGCCATAACATTATACGACCCTTCGGGCGTATAAAAATGTAGTGTGTGCAATAGAATGGATGTCTGGAAAACGGTATACATGTATTTAAATTCGGGCTTCACAGCCCGATTTAAAAATGACTGATACTACGGTCGACTTCAGTATAACACATGCTTTATTACGTAGAAGGTGTTGAAAGTCTATCAGCAATGTCTGACGATCGTCTGTAAATCAATAAATTACACTTCAAAGGGCAATGCAGGATGCGATTTCTTGGGCTCTTGCCTGTGCTTCGTTATCCTGAATGCAAGGCAGATTTGGAGACGATTGTTAGCTTGAGCTTCGTTATAACCATTTCCCTGAACAAAAGACAGATTTACAGACAATTACTAGCTTGGGCTTCGTTATAACCGTTAACCCTGAACGCAGGGCAGATTAAAAGACGATTACTAGCTTGTGTTTCGTTATAACCATTTCCCTGAACAAAAGGCAGATTTACAGACAATTACTAGCTTGTGTTTCGTTATAACCGTAAACCCTGAACGCAGGGCAGATTTACAGATGATTGTTAGCTTGTGCTGCGTTACAACCGTTATCCTGAACGCAGGGCAGATTATCAGACGATTACTGGCTTGTGCTTCGTCAAAACCGTTACGACGAACACAGGGCTTATTTACAGACCAGTGCTAGCTTTGTTCTTCGCTATAACCGTTTTCCAGATCGAAGGGCACATTCAAAGACGATTGCTAGCTTGTGTTTTGTGATAACCGTTACCCTGATCTTAGGGCAGATTTACAGACGATTGCTAGCTTGTGTTTCGTTATAACCGTTACCCTGAACGCAGGGCAGATTTACAGGCGATTGCTATTCGTAATATCACGCACAGGCTCATGATTTTCAATTCTTTATTCCATACTATAAGGCCTCCGGCATTACAATTTTACATAAGTAATACATAATACCAAATAGCAATGAAAGATTTATGTGTATAAAGGAAAAGAAAAAGTTAAATGGATCAAATATTAGAACACATTTTATAATTTTCAACAAACTCTTGTCTCTTTTTGAAAGCGATATTTATATATTTTGCTAGGGCGTAGATATTACTCTTATTTTGGCATGTCATTATGTCTATGAATAAGAAATTAGTTGGAAATTATTTAGACCATTTGTTAGGAAAACATAATTTTCTTAAATCGTTAAATAAAGGACATACCAGCATGAAATGGTATTCGTCTTCAATTGAGTAGGTGTTATTACTTAAGCAATATTTGCAAAATCTATATTGTTTTTTCCGTTTTTTCTCTTCTTCCTATCTCAATAGCTAAGTTATGATTCGAACACCTAAAATTTGTTAAATTACGCCTGTACATATAAAGGACAAATCAATACTTAAATATGTTTCTAGTTCTAAATCTGCTTTATACGATTTGTAATAATGAGCTTTGGCACTTAAAGTTTTGATGCCCAAGTGATCCTATCCGATTCATCTAGTTTTCGAAGCATTTTATAGCACTGTTTCGGATATCGGTGGTTCGGCATTGTAATTAGTTTTAACCAGTATTTAATGCATTCAGTAATATAGTACACTGCGAGGGGGCTACGTCCACACGCGCCCAAATTGATTGATTGATTGAATCGAGTTTAACGCCGCTTTCAACATTATTTCAGTTATATCGCGGCGGCCGGAGCACCTAACAATGGATTCCTGGTATTTCTCTCACCTGTACTACCATTACATCCTTTCCTAGCCTCCGACTGCTATCTCACATAGGTTTACGATTATCTACCCATTGGTGAGAGACAAACGTCGGAAAGGATATTTGCCGCCACCGGGGATCGAACCCACGACTTCCAGATTGGAAGTCTTATGCCTAACCAACTGCGCTATGGTGGCGGCCCACACGCGCCCAAAACAAAAGGATTTGTTGTATTATTTTTTAAATTACAAATTCGTTTACAGAACTGTACATGTGTTTTCTCTATTACGCTACAGTACTGAAAACCACAATAGGTGCCCCGAAACAGAGTAGAGGTCTAACCATTGAATCAAATAGCTTAAAGGCATCACAAGGATTAAAGTAGCCAAATTTTTGTTGGTATTTGTAAATAGCAAAGTAAGCTTTCTTTGCTCGATCGGACTGATTTTCTATGGCTTTAGACCAGTTTAATCTTGAACTAAAATAGGTTCCCAAATATTTATAGTAGGGAACGATTTCGATTTCATTACCTCTGAATGACCATTTTTCGTTATTTTTCAGAGTTTCTCCACTTCTAAAGACAATAATCTTCGTTTTCTGTGTATTAATATCCATTCCTGTAGAATCACAAAATTTTTCGACAACTTTTAGTTGTTTTTGTAAGCGATTAACAGTATCAGCAAAAGTTGATACATCGTCTGCGAACAGAAGAGCGGAAAAATCCCCAATTTCATTGTTTACGTGAATGCCATGGTTACATTCCATTTTGAAAAGATCTACTAGATCGTTGATAAAAAGGGAGATCTGAGGCGAACTCCAACAGCCTTGTCGATCTCAAATTTGAAAGACGTTGATACGTAGCTATTATTGCTAATTGTTAACTTTATACTTGCATTCAATTGTTGATACATGGATTTAAAAACACATAAAAATTTGCCACTTAAGCCTTTTCTATTTAAAGAGTCAAACAACCTATCATGATTTACACTGTCAAAAGCTTTTTTAAAACCTATAAACAAGCAATGAAAACGGCCCCTTTTCTTTGATAAATACTTTTGGTTTATTGCTTGTAAAGTAAAGGAGTTATCAATAACATTATAATTTCTTCTAAATCCAGGCTGTTCTTCGCGGATTATACTGTTTGTTTCGGTCCACTTTGTTAGCCTTTCAGTGAGAATACCAATGAAAATTTTACTTAGATTATTATGAGTGATATGCCCCTGTAATTTCCGGGATCTATTAACAGACCGCTCCTATGTACAGCGACAGTTAAACTTTGACTCCAAGATACAGGAAATATTCCACTGTTGAAAATGACGTTGAAAATGTTTGAAAGCAGTGGTGTAATAATACTGGCGGTGTGCTTAATCATTTCGGAGCAAAGACCGTCCGGCCCAGAAGATTTATTATTTTTAAGTTTCTTTATATTTTCATAAATTTCATCTTCAGTAATGGGTAAATTTAGTGCTGAACTATCTTTTTACAATACGATAGGAGTTATCACTTGAAAAAAAGTTGCTTGAAATAATTGACCAACTTTGTTGAGCTTAAAGGACAAGAACTTGGCACATAGTTACGATGCTTGACAGTTTTCCAAAATAAACTTGGTTGGTCACGTGCTGATAGCAGTTTATCTCTGTTAGCCTTTTCGTATGTTTGACGAGTTTGTTTACACATAGATTAAAATTTACTCTTTGCGATTTTATAATTAAAAAAAATCAGAATTTTCGTTTGTTCGTCTGAATCGACGAAGTGCAGTATGTTTTTCTCTCTTTAGTTGTCTACACGAGTTGTTCCACCAAGGGTTCGTTTTTTATTGAAGAAGACTTAGTTGAACGCTCGTTGATTTTCATATTCTTTTGCAGATCGTTTAAAAATGTCACATTAATGATCTAGCAACAAGTATGCGTCATTAGTAGGATAGGTAACGAATTGTAAAATTCACGGAAATTATTTTGGAAGTTAATAATGAAGTTTTCCCTACAGTTTTCATTCCATATATATTGTGGGTGATAAATCAAGTTCTCTTGTGAAGGGAGACAACTCTGTTTGTCCGATACATTGAAAACAAATTTGTAAACTATTTGATAAAGGTCAGAAAAATCTTCCTCGTCGACATAATATGAATGTAAAAACGTAAACAATTCGTTTGGACATTACGCAAGATACTGGTGACCCTTTGCGTTACAAATAGTTTCGACGTCGGCGTAAATATAATGTTCCGTTTTAACAGAACTATTTCTCGCCAACATTTGCAAACGATATTTTTCTTTTTTTGAAACGCTGTTAATGTTTACCAAGATTCAGATACAAAAAGTTTGTCATTTTTTCTGACACAAAATGGACACGGATTTCCGAAGATTCCGGCGCAGATACAATGATATAATGCAGTGTAGAATTGATTCTGTGCAATTTTGAAATGGGCATTCAAAGTAGAGATATTCGGGCGATTTCAAATATTTCAGGTTGTTCAAAAATAAGATTTTGATTTACTAGTAATATGTATTTTCAGATTATTGACTTGAACCTAATATTTAAATCAAGGACTTCCAATTAAGATTAATAAGATGATTCCGAAGAAATCGCGAACCAATCCGAAGAAATCTGAACCAATCAATCTTACCACTGAAGAAATCTTACTTTGAATAGACATCTGATATTTTTGTTCAATTTGATACAATGTTTTCTGTTAAGGATGTTCTCAAACAGATCAGTTTATGACAGAAAAATGTTTTTTTTTTAATTTTATTATTATTATTATTATCATTATTTTCATTTTTGCTTTAATTTTATTTTCATATTAATTGAAGTTTGAATCTCTATCTTCTTTTCTATATATCATGCGTAAAATTGGGGCATTTTAATTTATTCACTTATTATTTTTATAATTATCATCATCGAGTGACATAGATTTTAAAATACAAAAGCAATCAAATCAAGCACGTGAAATGCGAATACATTACATCATATTTATTCTGATTTTGCTTTGTAATAGGGAAAAATAAACGTCGCGTTCTGTAAAACAACGTAGGTGGGACATTAAATAATTACTAAAAGGCCGAGAATTGCAAAAAATCCTATCATTGTAAACAGAAATGAAAATGTATTTTTCTATAGAAAATTCAATTTAATGAAACGAGTTAAAGATATAAATAATTTAGGTGGAAAATAGCAATTCTTAATTTTCAACGTCAAAAAATGAGAGTGGGACATTTTCGGTGACTTTTGTATTTTTGCTATGCTTCTTAACGGCGCTCCAAAAATAAATTCATTTACATTATTCTAAACCATTGAGAAAATGTATTTTTTAATGTAGAAATAAGTTTGATCAGTGAACTTTACATAGAACGGTATAGACAAGAACGCGACTTCACTTACATCGTCGTTAAAGTGGGGCAGCTCTTATCTTATGAATCTATCATTCGCACAATCTTCATTTTTCCAACTTCATTTTAAAAATTAATACTGGTGAAACCAGAAACATTATTATTTCGTCCAGATATATAATTATTATTATGTTTACGTCCAAGTAATTAAGACAGCACAATGAAATGCCTCGACCGGAGGAAAGTGTAACGCGGGACACGACGTTTTTACACTATTTTTATACGCTTAGAAGGCAAAATAACCTATGCACATTTAACATAATACGGATCTTACCAAGTAATCGTATAGAATGTTTTTTGATATAAAGTTTGGTGTATATTTCATTAATTTCCGACGAAAACTAAGTATTTTATCGCAAAAACAAGCTAACAATGTCGACGTTTTTGTAAAGTATCACCAGTATCTTGCGTAACGTCTAGATAAGATACAATAATCGACCAACTTTTTTCCGTTGCTTGCTGTACATATATATTCTCCTTTTATATCATCTCTTACTCTGCCATTTAATATATGGATATCAAACAATTTACATAATTCTACCAGCGAAAGCCCAAACTTGTTAATGAATGAGTCTTTAGGGTTTCTTTGCAAATTAAAATTATCGTTCGGATAATCAAGGTTCATTTCATTGCGAAAGACCGAGTCAATTTCGTCGTTCTCAATGAAATCAACTAGATTACCTGTTATTGCGTTTAAATCACCAATCAACAAAATTCTAGCATCCTGGTAAAAGGATGTAATATACATGTTTTTTTTCTTGTAAAATATCAATGCCGTTTGTATCTTCCTCATACAAATCAGATTTTTCTGGGGATATATAAGTAAATAGCATTATAAGCGATTTAGTCTTGGTATCATACCCGTACGGGACACCATCTATCACTAGAGTGTCGAATTTTAAATACGCTTTGTGTCCATCTTCGATACTCTTTACCAGAAAGGGATACAAATCTGATCGAGCTTTTGTGACTCGCGACGAAAATCCTCAGTGACTCTTACATGTTTTACTGAGTGTTGGTAATCCTGGGATTGTCTTCTCTCTTTGGCTAATTCTCGATAACTTGCTTAAACAGTCCCTTTATGTTTGAAGAATGAGAACTTCGCGTTAATCGATCTGGGAGTGATTTTACCAGGGAGACGATGTGCTCGCTCAATGCTAATATTTGAAGGGTCATTCTTAAGGTCATCAGCCATATATGTTCGAATTTTGTTTTCCGTTTCCTCCCATGATTCATTTGGAGATTCATGTACGTTATGGAACTTCAAATTTTCACGCCTGGACAGGGCCTCTAGTTGTTCCCTTCTCTTCCGATTTTCGAGGGCCATGGCCTCAAACGACGTTCCAGTGTTGGTAAGTGATGCTACTTTCTTGGTTAATTCTTCATTTTTCTTATGGAGCTCAACATTATCTTTTTTTTTTCAAGTTTTCAACTTTTAATTCTTATCTATCAAATTTCTTATTCACTTGTTTCACATGTTTCCTAATGTCTAGAAGCAATCCCTTAACATCATCATTAATCAAATCATCATCACTTTCTTCACCGCTCGTGTCATTAGCAGTTTCATACGTCATTTCATTGTCAGGTTCTTTGTCTTGTTTATTATTTGATGCTTCGTATTGTTTTCTCTTGGCAGAGAAAAAGAACTGGCTTATACAATTTTGTTCATGTATGGGATTTTCTTGAGTTTCACAATCTTTGGGATGATTTACAGAGTTGTTGTTCAAAGCGACCGGGATCTTGTTCATATTTTATTTTGGTGGGTCCTTCTTAGCTTTATACTAGTTTCTCTTTTTCCTAAAGAGTCAAGGTTATCATTTTTCTCATGAGTTTTGAATGAACTCTTTCTTGATCCATTGTTTGGCCCTAGATTCGATTCAATCCCTTGTACCACAAGAAGTATAAAGATCAGTGTTCTAAGACAGAGAGATACATTGGGACACACACGTATGATAATTGCACTACTCAATATACGTCTTTTACCACGGTGTATAAATATCCCAATTCTTGCTCTCCATGTCTCAAGTGAAATTCCCATCTTCTTATATTTAACGAACTACCTCTTGTTATGACGCGGCTATTGCATTTTGTACTGCTCATCGATAGTATCCCTTTTTCCCTTTACTATTTAAACCTTTATAAAATATAGTCATAAGATCGAAACAATGGGTGGGGTAGAGGTCATACAATACAAGTCCAAAATATTCTGCAGTGAGATTGTATCGATGTCCGTTTGTTGAGCTTTCGTGCCTCTTCGGGTACTGCACTTAACAATATTTGCGTCCATGTACCCAATTTGTTCTGTTGATAGTGTATTTCATCTTTCTTTTTTCTTATTTGACCGAGTGTTCAAAAACACGTTTTCCCTTGCCAAGGGACGCTACCCACGATAGTCTATTTAAATAGAAATTTTTACCTGGCTGGGGAAGATTTTCATCTGACTGGAGTGGAAATTTGAATCTGGCTGATTCTTCCACAGTTATCCCCTTCATAGTATAGTAAGCTTTTGTAAAGATGAACACATGCCAAGTTTCGTGAAGATATCTTCAATAACAACAGAAATATGACCAAGATTAAAGTTTGTCATGCCAACAGGTACGCCAACACTAACGACACCAAAGTGATCATAATCCATTGAGTTTTGATTTTTATGATTAAAAACCTTGTTAGAAATATGAAGGTCTCATCACTAACCATCCAAAGGTTATAGGCATTTTTATTTGTTATGTTTTCAAAAATTTGACCATGGAAAATGGCCTTGGCTGATGACCTTGAGCCTGATACCAACAGAAAGGTCTAGTCACAAGCAATCATCATATGAAATATGAAGGCCCTATCACTTACCTATCTAAAGTAATGGCAAATGTTCAAGTGTTCTTTTTTTTTTAAACTAATTTGACCTTTAAAAAATGACATTGACTGGTGATCTTGAATTTGGTTCTAACAGAAAGGACTTGTCTCTTGCAATCAACATGTGAAATATGAAGGCCCTATTACTTACCATTTAAAATTTATGGCCATTGTTAAAGTGTTTTTGTTTTTTTTTAACATATTTGACCTTGAAAAATGACTGACTAATGACCTTGAACTCACCAACAGAAAGGTCTTGTCCCAAAATTATTATGTAAAATATGAAGGCTATATCACTTACCATCCAAAAGTTATGACCAAGGTTAAAGTTTGTCACCCCAATGTAAACACCAATGTCATCGCAAACGCGAATTAGAACAGAGCTAAGGTGATCATAATAACATGGATACTTTTTCGAAAAACAGCTAGGCTAAAAACAGCATATTGGGTTGACCTTGACTGATCAACACAAAAAGTGGAACTTGGCAAGTGCAGGTGGTCCCCTGGGCATGAGACTGGATCAGATCGCTCAGCCAATGCACATACACTTTGCACGATGACTAAACTTTTTCATTGGTGTTTTGGTACCAATTGACCTTGATTGCGAGATTCAAACCCAGAAAGTGGCAAGGTGAGCAGGTCCCCTGGGCACATGCCCAAGCCAAGGTTGGACCTCTCAGCCAATGCCCTTGCTCTATGCTTGAATACTTTTGAGTAGTTTTTGGTTTCAGTTTTATTACCCTTGACCTCAATTGATCAACCTGAAACCGTGGTTAGTCGGGGGGGGGGGGGAGGGGCTGGTCTGATTGCTCAGCTGAAGCATGTGCTCTATCTGTGGAAAGTTCAATCAAGAGTGTAATTGTGGCCCTAAATTGCTCAACTAAATAAATGTATTAGATCTGACCTCTTGTCCCCATTTGTGATATCACTTCCTCTCAATCTTGTGTAGGATTTCATGAAGACAAACATATAAACCAAATTTCAGATTGATTGAGCTAAAATACAGTGACTACAAGGTTTTTCCAGAATTTGATCTTGTGACTTAGTTTTAGACCCCACTTGACCTCATTAATGATATCACTTCTTCTCAATCTTGTGTAGGATTTCATGAAGACAATCATTTAAACCAAATTTAAAAAAGCTAAAATATAGTAACTACAAGGTTTTTTCCAGAATCTAGCCGTGTGACCTAGATTTTGGCATCACTTGACCAAATTTGACTGAGATTTCATGAAAACAACCAATCTGACCATTTTTCAAGTTGATTTATCCAGAAATAAGTTTTTTTTTCTACAAGATTTGACCTTGCGACCTAGCTTTTGACCCAACTTCACCCAATTTTGAACTTCAAAACAATCCAACCAATTTTCAGGTTGATTGGCCCAGAAAATGGCCTTTAGAGTGACTATAAGGTTTTCCTAAGATTTTACCTCGTGGCATCGTTTTTGACCACACTTGACCCTATTTGAAATCATCCGGGATTTTATAAAGACAATCATCCTGACCAATTTTCAGGTTGATCAGACAAAAATTATGGTCTCTAGAGTGTCCTCAAGATAATTGTTGACAACAGATGACACATGACACACATCATGCACCCATAAAAAGATCACTTCGAGCTTTTTGGGCTAAAGTGACATTTAAACGGCATTTTGGGTCTACCTTGACCAACAGACCCAAAATCTTGCAACATGGTTGCCACATTCGCATGCCTAGGTTGGATCGCTCAACTGATGCCTGTTCTCTTATGTATGAATAATTTGTAAACTTTTGTGTGGTTTTAGTCTCCGTTTTGACCCTCTAGACCAAACGCCCTGAATCGCAGACCGTGACACGTTGGTGGGGGCCTCTAGGCATTTTTATAACACCCCCTCTGATCGTTCAGCCGAAACGCTTTCCCTTTGGGTGAAAAGTTTTTGAAATGGAACTTTGGGTCCACCTTGTCCTTGAGAAATCGACACCTAATAGAAATAGCAGCTGGAGGCTAGGAAAGGATGTAATGGTATAACTGGTGTGAGATATACCATAATCCATTGTAAGGTGCTCCAGCCGCCGCCAGATAACTGAAAAATTGTTGAAAATGGCGTAAAACAAATAAATTGACTAATATATCCAAATCTTGGAATGTGGCAGGTTCAGGTTGACCCTGAGCACTTGCTTGAGCAAGGGTTGAATCGCTCAGCCGAAGCAAATGCAAAATGTATACTTAGTTCCAAAAGAAAGTGTGCAGTTTCACTATTTGGTTTTCCTTCTTTTTTGCAAAGTTAGAGGAACACTTGCTAGTGAAATCTGTTGCATGTTTTAGATATGACCCTTAAGAACCGAGGCATGAAATCCGATTTTGAAAAAAAGTTGCGTATACTGTGGGCACTTGTTCGGTACATATGGTGTTGCGATTTGCCCTCCTAGAATTTTTTTATCTGGTAAAGAATAATTGCTTATGTGGTATTTCCTGGTTTGACTAGGGATTCCCTACCATTTCCAAAAACCAGTTTGAGTTTACGCACATTAGAAATCGCTATTGATTGCCCAATAACGTCGAATTCAACTGTGTAACTGCGTTGTACAATATTAGTTGTCAACTTTGAGATACAAAAGTAAATCACTCAAAATCAAAGATCACTTACTACCCTAAAGTCAATGAGTTTCGTGTGAATTTTTTCTCAAAGCATAGATGGTCAACAGTGTCGAGCTTTCTCATGCAAAATTTTGTGACGGTACATTGGGTAAGTTTCGAGATATTCGAACTTTAAAAGTGCACACTTTCTTTTGGAACTGAGTATATTTGAACTAAAATTGAATGGCTTGAGTCACTTTACAGGCTTGAAATTCTTGTAATAGCATATCAAAGTTTTGACAAGATTTTTGAATATTTTGGGTTCTACTGATGTTGAAAATGATTTTCAAAGTTTCCACAATATAACATATACAGAAATGATCTCCGCCCACAAAAGACATATTTTTCATCCAATGACAATAATCTTTGACTGATAAAGGATCATTCACTTTTTATGACTATTTTTTGTTAGTCAAAAATTAAAATTTCAATTACTTCTACAGTAATAACAAAATATGGAATTCTGCAGTGCATCACCTTATTGGAGTCTTCTTCTAAAGACGATTCCAATGAGTTATTGCAAGGCAGAATCTAACCATGAATGAAAAAATCCGGTACGATTTGTGTTTTAACTAACGATTGATTTTTTGGTTAGACGTTTGGTACAACGGGTCCCTAGTTCTTTACCATTCTTGACCCAATTTCAAACTTGACCGCCATAAATTCCTCGTCTAGAGTGTCTACTAGGTTTTTCTTAGATTTGACCTTGTGACCCAGTAAAAGGGAAGGTTTTGATTAAATATCTTGCAAAAAATTCTATGTATCTCATAAGATTCGCTCAAAAGAGATATTTATGCTCATGATATTCTGAGCCAGAATTATCCCTGCTTCTTCTAAAGACGATTCCAATGAGTTATTGCAAGGCAGAATCTAACCATGAATGAAAAAATCCGGCACGATTTGTGATTTTAACTTACGATTGATTTTTTTGTAAGACGTATGGTACAACGGGACCCAATTTCAAACTTGACCAAGATTTCATCATGACAATCAAACTGGTTTCAGGTTCAATGATCAAAAAATTTTGCCCCTAAAGAGTCTACTCAGTTTTTCAAGATTTGACCTTGTGATCTGGTTTAAGTGAAGGTTTTGGCTAAATATCTTGCAAAAAAATCTTAATATCTCATTAGATTTGCTTTAATGAGATACTTTTGCTCATGCTATTTTGAGCCAGAATTACCCCTGCTTGAATCATATTGAAACTTGACGGAGATTCCATCAAGACAATCACGACCAATTTTTATTATGATTGAGCCATAAATTCCTCGTCTAGAGCGTCTACTATGTTTTTCTTTGATTTGACCTTGTGACCCAGTTAAAGTGAAGGTTTTGATTAAATATCTTGCAAAAAATTCTACGTATCTCATAAGATTCGACCAAAAGAGATATTTATGCTGATGATATTCTGAGCCAGAATTATCCCTGCTTGACTCTATTTGGAACTTGACTAAGATTTCAACAAGACAATCAAACTTACCAGTTTTCAGTATGATTGAGCCAAAATTATGGCCTCTAGATTGTCTACAAGGTTTATCTAAGATTTGACCTTTTGACCTAGTGTTTGAGTCATCCAATTTTGAACTTATTCAAGATTTTTTAAGATAATCATTCTGGTCAATTTTCAGGCCGATAAAGCAAGGATTATGGCCTCTACTTATACCCCCCCCCCCACAAGCACTTTGTCAGAATGCAATGGCTATTAGTGCAGGATGTAGTTGTAAAAAAATATTGAGGTCATATGCAGCATTTGCATGAAGTTTCATGATTCTAGGATCGCTTGGTTCTTGAGTTAGAGTCCAGAAATGAAAGTTGCAAACAAGAGGCCCAAGAGGGCCTGTATCGCTCCACAGGCTTTAAAATCTTTAAACTTTCATTAAATAAAGCTTACTTTAAATGAATACATTAACACTCCGAAATCTCCTATTACCTATTTTAGAATGATTAACTGGTTCTGGTCCATATTACACCAAAATCGATCAACCTGCAACCCTTTACACATCTTATCAAAACATAAGGTTCAGAAGGAGATGTCGTTCAAAGATTTCAGGCTCAAAAGAGGCCCCATCTGCCAAGCCCATATTTATGGACCAATCTTAATTTCTTGGACAATTTAAGTAAATAGTGACCCAAGAAACATTCTGGTAAAGTTTCATTGAAATTGGCTGAGTGGTTCTGGAGGAGATATCGTTCAAAGATTTTGGTCACAAATAAGCCCTGTCACGCCCAAAGTTATGGGCCAATCAAAATTTAGCAAATATTTTTTGAAAAGAGACACTCAAAGAACATTCAGATAGAGTTTTTATTGAAATAAGCCAAGTGGTTCAGGAGAAATGTCATTTCGGGCTCAAAATAGGCCCCGCCCTGCCACGCCCATATTTATGAACCAATCAAAATTTAGCAAACAATTTAAGTTAAGGGTCACCTAAGGAACATTCTGTTAAAAGTTTCATTGGAATAGGCCCAGTGGATCAGGAGGAGATGTCATTCAAAGATCTTGGGCTCAAAATAAGCCCCGCCCTGCCACACCCATATTCATAAGCCAATCAAGGTTTCCTTAACAATCTAAGTAAAGGGTCACCCAAGGAACATCCATGCCAAGTTTCATTGAAATCGGCCTAATGGTTTCGGAGGAGAAGATTTTTCAAGATTTCAAAGTGAAAAAAATACCATGCCCTGCCACGGCCAATCAAAATTCTTTGGACAAATTAAGAAGAGGGCCACCCAAGGATCATTTCTACCAAGTTTCGTTAAAATCATTGGTTTGGGAGGAGAAGATGTTTAGAGAAATATGTTTTCGCACGGACGGACGGACGCACAATGGACAGTCCGCCATGAATATAACTCGCTGGCCTTCAGCCAGTGGAGCTAAAAATGATTGACTGGACCTTGATCTTTGACCTACGTGACAAACAATATAAAGGGCACTTCCTCGAGTCATAAGCAACATTTGCATAAAGTTTCATGAATGTAGGTCACTTGGTTCTCCAGTTAAAGTCCGTAAACGAAAATTGAACAACGACTGACTGAGACCTTGACCTATGTGACCCAAAAACAATAGGGCACTTGATTTCTTCATAAGGAAAATTTGTAAAAAGTTTCATAATTGTTCTTTAGTTAGAGTCCGGGGCAGACATAGTGACAGACAGACATGGTGAAACCAATATACCCCTCTCTACTTCGTAAGTGGGGGTATAATTAATGTTGATCACAGCATGCAGGATGGACGACAGACATCATGCGACCACAAAAGCTCACCTTGACCTCAGGTGAGCTAAATAGGGGCAAGTCGGGTCGACCTTGAAAGACCCATCTATTACTCAGAACCTTGCAGGTTCAGGTGATCCCTTAACACTTGGGCAAGTCTGGGTCAGATTATACAGCCAAAGTGTGTGATATATGCTTGATAAGTTTGCTAAAAAACCAACAAATGGCATCTGTATGGATGTATTTGTACCATATGACCTTGACCAAGAGATTCTTAGCACAGAAAGTGGCAATGTAGGTCCTCTGGGCACATGCTTGAGGCCGGGTCGGATCACTCAATAGATGTACATGCCCTATGTGTTAATAGTTGGTGTACTTTTTTGCATTTTATAGTCTCGGTTTTGACCCCCTTGACCTTGACCAATTGCCCACAAATGCAGACTGTGGCAAGTTGCTTGATTCAGAGTCTGATCTCTCAATTAAAGCATGTCTTCTATGTAAGTAAAAGTTTGAAAAAAGAGGCACAAGAGGGCCAGTTTCACTCCACTGGCACTTATGCCTGACAGATTTACGAAAATTCATTCATAAATGGCATTAAAAGCAATTTAAGCCATAATCCTTTTTCGGGTGAAAAAGAGGTGTTGAAAAACATTTATGCCCCCCATAAAACGAGGTCAATGGCCTATTCTTTGTCAATCAACAAAAGGCAACAAGCAAATTGGTTGAATTTATATCCCCCGCCAAAAGTATTTTGTTTGTAAATGTAGTATATCAAACTTAGGGACATGTTATCTTCTATCTACATAAACCAAGGACATAATATCGCTGATTATCCTAGCCTTTACCAGTCACTTAATTTAAGAAACCTTATGTCAGTCAGTTAATTTTAGATTGGGAAAAGGCACATTCACTCATTCTCAATAAGCAAGTGCATTGGGTGTCACTGGGGTCTGTACAAAAGGATACGAATATGAGGAACGTAAATAGTAGTGTTTAAGATACTTTAGGTCTATATCTATAATCAGACAAGCGAGAAATCCAAGTGACGTTTGGCGAAGAAAATATTTGTCACCAAAGCCGTCAATTTGATGTGTTCGTAACTGTCGCCGAGGGTTAGAAGGGTTATTCTCTACTTTCAACAAATAGAATTTAACTGGAAGTCAGCCAAACGCCACTCTTTATTACCTCTAACCCGTGAACTTGAAAACATGGTATTTCAGTGGTCAAGCATACGTTTTTTTTAAAAAAAGCGTCAGATTATTCCACAAAATTTGATGTTGCCAAAATTCATGAAATGTTCTTAATGTCTTACGTTTAAGGTAGGTTATGGAAAAGGATGGTCGACACATATTTGGCTTTTGTAAATTAAGATTTTCTGATATCTTGAGTAATCGAAAAGCATAGAAAATATGGGGTTGTATTTTATTATTATTCGCGATTTAAATATGACAACCCTAGGGTTTTCATTCCAAAGTGAAATGTTCGTTAAAGCGTATAACTGCTTACTTTGTAAACTTTTTCATCAACTAGAAAGCCATGAATGGCTTGAGTCGCTCCACAGGCTTGAAATTCTTATAAAGCAATAAAAGTTTTGACTAGACTTTTAGATATTTTGGATTCTACTGATGTTGAAAATGATTTTCAAAGTTTCAACTATATAACATATAGAGAAATGACATCCGCCCATAAAATGCATATTTTCATCTGATCACAATAATTTTTTGTAGACTGATAGAGGGTCACTCAAGGATCATTCCAGTAAAATTTGGTTGATATCCATTGGTTAGATTCTGAGAAAATGATTTCCAAAGTTTCTACTATATAACATATAGAGAAATGACCTCTGCCCATAAAATACATAATTTTCATCTGATCACTATAATTTTTGGTAGACTGATAGAGGGTCACTCAAGGATTATTCCAGTAAAATTTGGTTGATATCCATTGATTAGATTCTGATAAAATGATTTCCAAAGTTTCCACTATATAACATATAGAGAAATGACCTCCGCCCATAAAATACATAATTTTCATCTGATCACTATAATTTTTGGTAGACTGATAGAGGGTCACTCAAGGATTATTCCAGTAAAATTTGGTTGATATCCATGACTTACATTCTGAGAAAATGATTTTCAAAGTTTCCACTATATAACATATAGAGAAATGACCTCCGCCCATAAAATGCATATTTTTCATCCGATCTCAATAATCTTTTGTAGACTGATAAAGGGTCACACAAGGATCATTCATATAAAATTTCATTGGTATCCATCATTTAGAATCTGAGAAAACTCACTTTTTACCATATTTGGAAATTAGCCACGCCCATTAAATCCATGTTTTTCATTGGATCAAAATTTCTTGAACATTTTGAAAGAGGGTCACCCAAGGATCATTTCTGTGAAGTTTGGTTGAAATTCATCCAGTAGTTTCTGAGGAGAAGATTTTTAAAGAAAAAGTTTACGACCGGACGCACGGACGGACGCACGACGGACACAACGCCATGACAATAGCCCCAGTGGCTTTCAGCCAGTGGAGCTAAAAATGCAATTAATTGTTGTGCAGTAATGGTATAAAGAATAACAATTTCTTCTCATCTACAAAATCTAGAAGATTAATTCAGCTCAATTGATTTAAGTTGAAAATATTACTATTACTACATTTCCCTGATACAATTGTTTGTTTGTTTGTTTGAATGGGTTTTACGTCGCTTTCAACAATTTTGCAGTTATATCGCGACGGCCGGAGCACCTAACAATGGATTCCTGGTATTTCTTTCACCTGTACTACCATTACATCCTTTCCTAGCCTCCGACTGCTATCTCACATAGGTTTACGATTATCTACCCATTGGTGAGAGACAAACGTCGGAAAGGATATTTGCCGCCACCAGGGATCGAACCCACGACTTCCAGATTGGAAGTCTTATGCCTAACCAACTGACCTGATACAATTGAACTGCTGCTTTCATTTCATCGATATGTTAAACTAGAAAGCCATGAATGGCTTGAGTCGCTCCACAAGCTTGAAATTATTGTTATAGAAAACCTAAATTTTAAGATATTTACGGTTCTACTGATGTTGAAATAATGTTCGAAGTTTCCACTATATAACATACAGAGAAATGACCTCCGCTCATAAAAAGACATATTTTTCACCAAATGCCAATAATTTCTGGCTGCATGATAATTGGTCACCCAAGGATCATACCAATGAATTTCGTTTGATATCGATCAGTTACATTCTGACAAAATGGTTTTCAAAGCTTTCAAAAAATAACATGATGTATAGAGAAATTACCTCCGCCCATAAAATACATATTTTTCATCAGATCACAATATTTTTTGGTAGGCTGATAAAGGGTCACTCAAGAATCATTAAAGTGAAATTTGGTTGATATCCATTAATTACATTCTGAGAAAATGATTTTCAAAGTTTCCACTATATGTCATATAGAGAAATGACCTCAGCCCATAAAATACATATTTTTCATCAGATCACAATAATTTTTGGTAGACTGATAAAGGGTCACCCAAGAATCATTAAAGTGAAATTTGGTTGATATCCATCGATTACATTCTGAGAAAATGATTTTCATAATTTCCACTATATAACATTATAGAGAAATGACCTTCGCCCATAAAATAAATATTTTTCATCCGATCACAATAACTTTTGGTAGACTGATAAAGGGTCACCCAAGAATTATTCATGTAAAATTTAATTGGTATAGTGTAAAATCATTGACATGCCTGACCGACCTCTATTAGCATACATTACATGCTAGACTGATTGTCACATGGTATCTCCGTTAGGTCTCGTTTAACTTCGTGAACCAAGTTTCATAATATATACCTATTAAATGACACTGTGATGAGTAGATACTTGTCATTGCATGTAGAAAGATTAAAGAATCAGAAGACGAAAGACAGTGGTTCGAGTCACTATGACAGCATATTTATTTTTCCTCTAGGTTTCAATCCGTGTTATAGAATTTTTTCTTTTGATTAATGTTGAATATCACTCGATTCTCAAAGAGATTTGCGGTATGTTATAAACTATTTGTTTTTCCCGCTAGTTTTTTTTTGTTTTTTATTTGTTTGAATGGGTTTAACGCCTCTTTTTATATTTTTTCGGTAATGTTGCGGGGGTTGAAACGCTTAACTATGGATGCCTGGAATTTCTCTTACGAATTCTACCGCGACAACTCTTCCGAGATTCAAGTTACTAATCCCAAATAGGTCTTCGATTTTCAACTAAATTTCCTCTTTAGGCCCTTTGACAACGTCCTGTGTTTTCCATATTTGAGTTCAGGGGAAAGAATGCGATAAATGAAACGGGCTGTGCAGAACAATTATTGTCATTAAAACACGAGACAACTAGTCAAATAGGGGCTCACAGAAAAAAGAAAAATAAATAATAAAATGAAACCCAGTGGGATGAAAGCAGATTCGAACTCATGATCCCTGCACCTGTAGTCATCAGACAAGACCTCTCGACCAAACAATGTGTATTGGAACTATTAAATTATACAAACATTTTTAAAACTCGTTAACTGCACGGATATCCGATGTTTTTCGAAAACTTTACGGCTACCCTCGATGATAAATGTATTCATCGATTAATCTATTCATTGCATAAAGGTCAAGTCATGTCAATAATTTCACACTTTATCCATCGAATCTGAGAAAAACTCACTTTTTACCATATTTGGAAATTAGCCACGCCCATTCAATCCATGTTTTTCATTGGATCAAAATTTCTTGAAAAACTTTGAAAGAGTGTCACCCAAGGATCATTCCTGTGAAGTTTGGTTGAAATTCAGCCAGTAGTTTCTAAGGAGATGATTTTTAAAGAAAAAGTTTACGTCCTGACGCACGGACGCACGACGGGCACAACGCCCTGACAATAGCTCCGGTGTCTTTCAGCCGGTTGAGCTAAAATTACTCATTACGATTATCGGTAGGCAAATATTGCATAAAAATTGACTTTCAAATAGAATAAGGTTGCACTACTGCCTTTTATTTGCTAAAATAGATCATATTTCCTCTTTCAACTCAATTTCTGTATGTAAAGGCAAAATGCATGCATCTTAATTGCCTTTTTTCTATTTCTTGTTAACTTTTCGTAACCCAAAGAAATAATGTTTTTCTATAATATTTTTCTATCAATTTTTTTCCACTAAAATATTTGCCAAACTTTCAAGAGAAGTTCATGTCATAATTTACCTGCAATTTTAAATAGCAAACTGTTATAATAAATGTTTTGAGAGTGATTTTAAAGGTAACGAATATGTCAAACATGTTATTTTATAGTAAAAAAAGAGGGTTTTACTAGAAACAAATGTCTTTCTCCACTAATTTATTATTTTTTGCGCCTATTTCTATCATATTTAAATATCTTTTTTGAAAATATTAGTTCCCACGTTACAACAAGGTGCCAAATTGTCACAAGATACGCCCGTCACTCTGCTTAGTATTAACTGGGGGTTTGAATAGAACTGAGGTTATTTTGAATGAATAATTTTTTCACCCATGAAGTTTCATGATCCTAGCTATTATACTTTTAGAGATATACTCCGGACAAGATTCTAGTATGAAAAACAACAATGTGCAATAACTCAAAAAATAGGCCAGGTAGAATTATGGTTCTTGTACACTGCACTCCCCCTTGATGACATCTATACAACCATGAAGTTTCATGATCCTAGCTATCATACTTTAAGGGATATACTCCGGACAAGATTCAAGTCTAAAAAACAACAAAGGACAATAACTAAAAAAATAGGCCAGGCAGAGTTATGGTTATTGTACACTGCACTCCCCCTTGGTGAGATCTTTACACCCATGCAGTTTCATGATCCTAGCTATTATACTTTTAGAGACATACCCCGGACAAGATTCAAGTCTGAAAAACAACAAAGGGCAATAACTCAAAAATAGGCAAGGTAGAGTTGTGGTTCTTGTGCACTGCGCTCCCCCTTGGTGAGATCTATACACCGATGAAGTTTCATGATCCTAGCTATTATACTTTAAGAGATATACTCCGGACAAGATTCAAGTCTGAAAAACAACAACGGGCAATAACTCAAAAAATAGGCCGGGTAGAGTTATGGTTCTTGTGCACTGCACTCCCCCTTGGTGAGATCTATACACCCATAAAGTTTCATGATCCTAGCTTTTAAACTTTAAGAAATAAACTCCGGACAAGATTCAAGTCTGAAAAACAACAAAGGGCAATAACTCAAAAAATAGGTCAGGTAGAGTTGTGGTTCTTGTGCACTGCACTCCCTCTTGGTGAGATCTATACACCCATGAAGTTTCATGATCCTAGCTATTATACTTTAAGAGATATACTCCGGACAAGATTCTAGTCTAAAAAACAACAAAGGGCAATAACTCAAAAAATAGGCCAGGTAGAGTTATGGTTCTTGTGCACTGCACTCCCCCTTGGTGAGATCTATACACCCATGCAGTTTCATAATCCTAGCTATTATACTTTTAGAGATATACTCCGGACAAGATTCTAGTCTAAAAAACAACAAAGGGCAATAACTCAAAAAATAGGCCAGGTAGAGTTATGGTTCTTGTGCACTGCACTCCCCCTTGGTGAGATCTATACACCCATGCAGTTTCATAATCCTAGCTATTATACTTTTAGAGATATACTCCGGATAAGATTCAAGTCTGAAAAACAACAAAGGGCAATAACTCAAAAAATAGGCCAGGTAGAGTTGTGGTTCTTGTGCACTGCACTCCCCCTTGGTGAGATCTATACACCCATGAAGTTTCATGATCCTAGCTATTATACTTTTAGAGATATACTCCGGACAAGATTCAAGTCTGAAAAACAACAAAGGGCAATAACTCAAAAAATAGGTCAGGTAGAGTTATGGTTCTTGTGCACTGCACTCCGCAATGATGAGAAGAATATAATTGCCAAGTTTGAAGTCAATCAGACTTCAAGTGACAGAGTTATGCTCCGGACAAAGAAGTGGACGCCGCCGGACGCCCGGACGCCCGGACACCGGACGCCGGACGCCGGACATCACGGGTGATCCCATAATACGTCCCGTCTTCGACGGGCGTATAAAAATTATCGAAAAAAAAAGAGTATAATTCAAGAGGATATGATACCAATCATAACATAACCCGATGGAGTAAAAACAGACCCAAGCATTACAGAATGATTTTAGATCGTTGGTGGTTAGATTTAAAGAGATAGAAACAAGTTTATAGCCAATAACCTGATTTTTAAAGCGTCTTAAGAAACTTGAACTATTCATTAAATGTTCGTTACCCATGTCAATCTGCCAATATTTTATTGAATGTCGAAAGACATGTGTTGAAGAATGAAATTACCTTTGGGTTTTCTTCTTTTATATATAATTCACGAGACCAGTAAGAAAAATAACTTGATGCGAGGTTAAAAATGAATTAAATAGTGTGTTATTTTTTTCTTCAATAAGATTCAATTAATACTAGGTCTTTTAAGGCATGATTTTATTAAAAGAAAATTGATTTTTATTGATGATTATATATGCGCCAGTCCAGAAGAAAATCTGTATTAATGACAAAATTTTCGGATTTTAGTGTTTTATGAAAATATAAGATATCAGCTTTAAAATGATGTGAAAATTATTGAAATAGCCCAACGGAAAGTCTTTCTGTGACGCTTCGAACATACCAACCCTCATCGCCAAATGAAAAGGGAAAACGACGTTGTGACGTTCCCATTATAATCAAGTTGCGTTACGCAACGTCAATATGCTATTTCCTTGTATATTTTAACAGAATAAACAAGAGCCGTCAGAGACGGATTGTGCTCCCCGAATAAGGCATTGTCACAAAAACAAGAGGCATGTTGGATATGGCCATGCCTGCAGCGAAAGCTTGATAGTAAACTGATGCCTAATAAATTAAGGATTCTTTTGTACTGTACCTCCTATAAAATCTAAGTATTAACTAGAAAGCCATGAATGGCTTGAGTCGCTCCACATGCTTGAAATTCTTGTAATAGCAAACCTAAGTTTGGGTTCTATTGATGTTAATTGAAATGATTTTAAAAGATTCCAATATACAACATGTAGAGAAATGACTTCCACCCATAAAAGACATATTTTTCATCCAACGCCAATAATTTTAGGCTACATGAAAATGGGTCACCAAAAGATCATACCAATGAAGTTTGATTGATATCCATCAGTTTCATTCTGAGAAAATGATTTTAAAAGTTTCCACTATATAACATATAGAGAAATGACCTCCGCCCATTAAATACACATTTTTCATCCGATCACAATTATTTTTGGAGGACTGATAAAAGGTCACTCAAGTATCATTTAAGTGAAATTTGGTTGATATCCATGAATTACATTCTGGGAAAATGATTTTCAAAGTTTCCACTATATATCATATAGAGAAATGACCTCCGCCCATAAAATGCATATTTTTCATCCAATGCCAATAATTTTTTATAAACTTGTAAAGGGTCACTCAAGAATAATTCCAGTGAAATTTGGTTGATATCCATCAATTACATTCTGAGAAATTGATTTTCAAAGTTTCCACTATATAACATATATAGAGAAATGACCTTCGCCCATAAAATACATATTTTTCATCCGATCACAATAATCTTTGGTAGACAGATAAAGGGTCACCCAAGGATCATTCATGTAAAATTTGGTTGATATCCATCCATTAGAATCTGAGAAAACTCACTTTTTACCATATTTGGAAATTAGCCACGTCCATTAAATCCATGTTTTTCATTGGATCAAAATTTCTTGAACAGCTTAGAAAGAGGGTCACCCAAGGATCATTCCTGTGAAGTTTGGTTGAAATTCATCCAGTAGTCTCTGAGGAGAAGATTTTTAAAGAAAGTTTACGACCGGACGCACGGACTGACAGACGGAGGGATGCACGACGGACACAACGCCATGACAATAGCCCCAGTGGCTTTAAGCCAGTGGAGCTAAAAACAAGAGGACCATAAAGGTCCTTTATCGCTCACATGAGTAAGTCAACTCATAACTTGTCAATAATGTTATAAATACAAGAGATTGTCTGATGTACATTTAGGGTGGATTTAAAAGAAACAGACTTTAATTTTGTCCTATTTTAATTTGATTTTCTTTTTAATTGCAAACAAAGTTATTGATGGAATTGAATTCTTTTAACAAGTTTAGTAGACCTAAACCTTGAGAATATCCTTGCCAAGTTTAAGATAAGCCGAATGGTTAAGGCGAAAATTAACCTTCTCTGATATTTTTGGCAATATTTTGACATTTCCAATACCATGGAAACCAGAGATTTTGATTGAATAAAATTATTTTTACAACTTTGGTAGAGCCTCACCCAGAGAACATCCCTACCAAGTTTCAGCTTAATTAGCCCAGTGGTTTAGGAAGAGAAGAAGTTATTCTAAGATTTTCAGCCATTCTGTTACCATGCAAACCAGAGTTTTTGATGAAATTGAATTCTTTCAACAACTTTTGAAGAACTTCACTGAAGAAACATCCCTGCCAAGTTTCAGCTTGATTGGCATTGTGGTTTAGGAGGGGAGAAGAATTTTTTCTAAGATTTTTGGCAATTTTTGGCCATTTTTCAACTTTTCCATTACCATGGAAAACAGAATTTTGATGAAATTAAACTCTTTCAACTTCTTTTGAAAAGCTTCACCTAAAGAACTGCTCTGCAAAGTTTCAGCTTGATTGGCCTAGTGGTTTAAGAGGAGAAGAGTTTTCTAAGATGTTCGGCCATTTTTCAACTTTTCCATTACCATGGAAACCAGTTTTTGATGAAATTGTATTCTTTTAACAACTTTTGAAGAGCTTCACCAAGGGAACATCTCTGCCAAGTTTCAGCTTGATTGGCCAAGTGATTTAGGATGAGAAGAGTTTTTTCTAAGATTTTCAGCCATTTTCACCCTTTCTGTTACCATGGCAACCAGAGTTATTTATAGAATTAAATTCTTTTAACAACTTTTGAAGAACTTCACCCAAGGAACATCCCTGCCAAGTTTCAGCTTGATTGGCCCATTGGTTTAGGAGGAGGATATGTTTAAAGAAATTGTTGACGGACAGATGGACAGACGGATGGATGATGGACAGACGATGGACAGTGAGTGGTCACAATAGCTCAACTTGAGCACTTCGTGCTCAAGTGAGCTAATAACAAAGGGCAATAACTCCAAAATTATGCAAGCAAGAACTGTAGTTCTTGTATTTAGCACTTCTTCATGAGATCTATCCATCCATACAGTTTCAAGTTGATAGGTATTTTACTTAAGGAGATATGCTCTAGACAAAATCTAAGTATCAACAACAATGCCCCGGTAACAACGTTTTTTTTTTTCAAAATGTTGACCTTGACAGATGACCTTGGCCTTTTAGCATGACCTTGAACTTGATAACTATAGATGTACATCACTCAAGTCTTTCATCATGCCAACTATTAGACAGGGTATCTATAATAAGCTTGAATAAAACTGAACAATGAAAGTTTTTTGGTTATGTTTTTAAGAAGTTAGACCTTGAGAGATGACTTTGACCTTGTCACATGACCTTGACTTTAAAACAAGCAGAAATGGATCATTGAGATCTATCATCATGCCAAATATTAGCCTTCTATCTTGAATAGGCTTGGAGATTGGCAATGTTAAGTTCTTTGGTTAAGTTTTGGGGTTATTTGACCTTGACCTTGTCACATGATCTTGACTTTTGTATCAGCAGATGCAGATCATTGAGATTTATCATCATGCAAAAGATTAGCCTTGTATCTTGAATAGGCTTGAAATATTGGCAATCTTATGTTTTTTGGTTAACTTTTTGAGTTATTTGACCTTGACAGATGACCTTGACCTTGTTACATGACCTTGACTTTGGTATCAGCTGATGTTGATCATTGAGATCTATCATCATGCAAAACAGTAGCCTTGTTTCTTGAATAGGCTTGAAGATATTGGCAAAGTTAAGTTTTTTGCTTAATTTTTGCAGACAGACGGACGGACAGACCGACGGACAACAGTAAAACAATATGCCCCAGATCTTTCGATACGGGGGCATAAAAATAACAAAGGGCAATAACTCCAAAATTATGCAAGCAAGAGTTGTAGTTCTTGTGCACTGCACTTCTCCTCTGTGAGATCTATCCATACATAAAGTTTCAAGTTGACAGCTATTATACTCTTTTTCTTGCAATCAGGGGCAGACACTCTGAATTTCAATAGCTCATAGGGGTAACCAAGATGATATTCACATCTCCTCTTTGTAATTAAGCTTTCTAAAAAGTTTCATCAAAATCGAGTAAATGATTTCAAAGAAATAACATGAAAATGAATATCGCTCTGTATGATTTCAGCATTCTCTTGATTGTAGTGAAGCTGTCCACAAAGTTTCAATAAAATCTAGTCAATGATTTCCAAGAAATAGCACGGAAACGAATATCACTTTGTATGTATACAGCTTGACCAATCCGGGGCAGTAACTCTAAATTGTATAGTTGAACTGCGTAACCCAACATGATGTGCATCTCCTCTTTGTAGTGAAGCTTTTCACAAAGTTTCATTGAAATCCAGCCAATTGTTTCCAAGAAAATGGGAGGAGACGAAACTCAGACAGAGAGCAAAAGGCTGATATGGCTTCACGAATCAGGGGCAGTAACTCTAAATTTAATAAACAAAGTGGGTCACCCAAAAAATATGCACATCTCCTCCTTGTAGTTAAGCTTTCCAAAAAGTTTCATTGAAATCCAGCAAATGGTTTGCAAGAAATAGCATGGAAAGGAATATTTCTCTTTATGTATATGGCTTCACCAATCACGGGGCAGTAACTCTAATTTTGATAGTCCAGTATTGTAACCCCCACGATATGTGCATCATCTCTTTTGTAGTGAAGCTTTCCAAAAAGTTGAATTGAAATGCAGTCAACGCTTTCCAAGAAAACGTGCAGACGGACGGACAGACAGAAGCAAAAACAATATCCCCCCATGATTTCATGGTTGGGGTATAATAACTCACAAAATGTGACAGGTAGAGTTATGATTCTTGTGCATTGCACTTCTCTTCAATGTGATATATCGGTCTTTGAAGTATCATGATTCTAGCTTGCCTTTACTTTTTGAAATATGTTCCAGACAAAAAGTGGTTCAACAGAATGTACCTATGCCAAACAAATTACCCCAAAAGAAGGGGGGGGGGGGGCTGGGTCATAATAATCATCTAAGGCCAAAGTTTGTTAATACATGAAATGAATGAGGAAAAATTCGACGCCTTGGAGGGCCAAGTATCACTCAACTGTAATTGCCCCAGAAACCAGAAGAAACATTACTTTGATTTATGTCAAATTTAAGCAAATGATGATTTTAGAAAGCAGGTCTAGGTCTGTGAAAATGTAAATCTTACTATTGACTTAATTCAGACCTTGACCCTATTATTCTAATTTTAAGAAAGTATGTCAAAGGTCATGGTAAGGGTCAAGGGTTCTACAGGATGCCAGATTAAAAGACAATCATCCCCAAACAAAAGTGGGGGGTTTGGGTGGTCCCGTGGGAACTCCGACGAGCCTGGGTTGGATCCCTTAACTAAAGCGCATGCTCTTTGCATTAAACATTTGCCAAAAACTCCAACAAGAGCTGTCTGAGGACAGTGAAGCTCGTCTATTCAATGTGCTGGAAAGTAAAAGCAAATCAATATCGACATTGGAAAATTCCATTAAGGAAAGTCAACAGAAAAGAATTTTTCTCAAGATGCTGATATTATTCTCACAGAAGCATGTGCAAAGTTTACAAGCAAAAGCTTAAGTAGAAATAGAGATATTACTACTACTACTACATGTACATGTAAAAAATTAACCAAGTATACTAAGTCTGAAAAGGGTTAAAATTCCACTAAATTTGATATCAGAGTATCGAATCTTTGTCTTGATGCTGATATTATGGTCACAGATTTCTGAGCATGAGCTTAAGTGCATGCAGAAGCATGTGCAAAGTTTCAAAGCAATAGCCTTAGTAGAAACAGAGATATTACTGATATACAGCATTTGCACGTAAAAACTTAACTAGGAATTTCTTAGTAGGAAAAGGGTAAAAGTTCCACTAAATTCAATATCAGAATAATGAATCCTTGTCTAGAGGCTGATATTATGGTCACAGAATCATGTAAAAAGTTTCCAATCAATAGCTTTAGTAGGAACAGCGATTTTAAACTATTGTAGTAAAAACTTAACCAAAGCATTATGCAGACACCAATGTCCTCGCCAGGGTGACCGGAATAGCCCCCCTATTCTATGAATAGACAAGCTCTAAAGGCATTTTCAGGGGTGTTTTTGTACCACTTGATATTGACCAAGAGATTCAAACTTGGAACATGGCAAGGTGGGCGTGTCCCCTGGGTACATGCACAGGCCCAGAAGGGATCGCTCAATTAATGTGCGTGCACTATGCATGAACAGGTTATTTTTGTGCAGTCATCAGTGTCCATTTTGACCCCCTTCACATTGACCGATCAATCAAAAAAGGCGGACCATGGCAAGTCTTTTTGGTACCCTAAGCATTCGCATTAGTCAATTGCTCAGCTGAAGCACATGCCTTATGTGAGACAAGTTTCAAAACAAGAGGACCAAGATGGTCCTTGATTGCTCACCTGAGTCTCTTTGACCCCTGGGACAACACATTAATTAGATAGGCAGATGTCAAAAAGAAGATAATTGCCTAAGATCTATACCATGGAACGTTTTCAGCAAAGAGCAAGACAGATATGCCTTTTTGCTCTTTGATTCTATGTAAAAAGGGATGCACCCAGGTGGACCCCATATGTGACCCCAGGGTCTTGATATGAACAAACTTGGAAGAGGTCCATAAGATGATGCTACATACTAAATATGAAAGTTGTCAGCCTTCTGGTTTCAGAGAAAAAGATTTTTGATGGTTTTCCTATTTTCACCAATCATGCTCAGATGAGCTGAAATGCGCCCGGGTGAAGCCCAAATATGACCCAAGGGTCTTGATATGAACAAACTTGTTAGGGGCCCACTAGATGATGCTACATACCAAAAATGAGAGCTTTCTGCCTTCTGGTTTCATAGAAGAACTTTTTTGAAGATTTTCATTTTTTACCCTTCATGCTCTTAAGAGAAAAAGGGATGCACCTGTGCAAAGCCCAAATATGACACAAGGGTCTTGATATGAACAAACTTGGTAGAGGCCAACTAGGTGATGCTACACACAAAATATTAAAGCTGTTTGCCATCTGGTTTCAGAGAAGATTTTTAAATTTTTTCACTCTTTGATTCTATGTAAAAAGGGTTAGGCCCGGGCAAAGCCCAAATATGACCCTAGGGTCTTGATATGAACAAACTTGGTAGAGGTCTACTAGATGATGCTACATACCAAATATGAAAGCTGTCTGCCTTCTGGTTTCAGAGAAGGAGTTTTTTAAAGATTTTCATATTTTCACCCTTTTTGTTAAGAGTAAAGGGAAAGTTTAGTGTGGGTTTCATTTATATGAAAAACTTTGGTAGAACTTAACCCAAGAAACATCCTTGCCAAGTTTCATCAAAATTGGCCCACTAGTTTAGGAGGAGAAGATGTTTAAAGAAATTGTGGACGACGGACTACACACGCACGTCTCATGACTGACGACGGACAACGGACATTCTACGATCCCAATAGCTCACCTTGCGCACTTCGTGCTCAGGTGAACTAAAAAGGCAAATTTGGTCAACACTGACTGATCGACCTGAAATTTTTAACTTTGCTGGTTCGGGTTGTGCCAGCTGGGCACTTTTATGAGCTGTGTTGGATCGCTTAGCTGAAAGGAATGCACAACATAGTCAATAAGAGATTTGCAGAGCTTTGCATATACAACCGAAGGGGCTTGTCAGTAACCTTGGCTTGTAAGTAACGCGAGCTTAAATGATAGCTAAAACAAGCAAATTCGTTGAATTGATATCCCCCACCAAACATATTTTCATTGTCAATGGAGTTTATTTCAAACTTAGGTACAGGTTATCTTTTATCTACATCAACCTATAGTTTTCAAGAAATAGCGCGGAAACGAATATCACTATGTATGTATATGGCTTAAACAGTCAGGGGCAGTAACTCTTAATTCGACGGTCGGCCCGGGTAACCCCGACAATATGCCCATGTCCTCTTTGTAGTGAAGCTGTGTGCCAAGTTTCATTGAAATCCTGTCTATAATTTTCAAGAAATAGCGCAGAAACGAATATCACTATGTATGTATATGGCTTAAACAGTCAGGGGCAGTAACTCTTAATTAGATGGTCGGCCCGGGTAACCCGGACGATATACCCATGTCCTCTTTGTAGTGAAGCTGTGTGCAAAGTTTCATTGAAATCAAGTCTATAGTTTTCAAGAAATAGCGAAGAAACAAATATCACTATGTATGTATATGGCTTAAACAGTCAGGGGCAGTAACTCTAAATTCAAGTCAAACCAGGTAACCCCGAGGATATGCCCATGGCCTCTTTGTAGTGAAGCTGTGTGCCAAGTTTAATTGAAATCCAGTCTATAGTTTCCAAGGAATAGCGCAGAAACGAATATCTCTCTATACGTATATTGCTTAAACAGTCAGTGGCAGTAACTCTTAATTCGACGGTGGGCCCAGGTAACCCCGATGATATGCCCATGTCCTCTTTGTAGTGAAGCTGTGTGCCAAGTTTCATTGAAATCCGGTCTATAGTTTTCAAGAAATAGCGCGGAAACGAAAATCACTATGTATGTATATGGCTTAAACAGTCAGGGGCAGTAACTCTTAATTAGGCGTTCGGGCCGGGTAACCCCGACAATATGCCCATGTCCTCTTTGTAGTGAAGCTGTGTGCCAAATTTCATTGAAATCAAGTCTATAGTTTTCAAGAAATAGCACAGAAACAAATATAACTCTTTATGTATATGGCTTAAACAGTCAGGGGCAGTAGCTCTAAATTCAACAGTCAAACCAGGTAACCCCGAGGATATGCCCATGTCCTCTTTGTAGTGAAGCTGTGTGCCAAGTTTCATTGAAATCCGGTCTATGGTTTTCAAGGAATAGCGTAGAAACGAATATCACTCTATATGTATATGGCTTAAACAGTCAGGGGCAGTAACTCTTAATTAGACGGTCGGGCTGGGTAACCCCGATGATATGCCCATGTCCTCTTTGTAGTGAAGCTGTTTGCCAAGTTTCATTAAAATCTGGTCTACAGTTTTCAAGAAAAAGCACGGAAATGAATATCTCTCTATATGTATATGGCTTAAACAGTCAGGGGCAGTAACTCTAAATTCGGCAGTCGAACCAGGTAACCCTGACGATATGCTCATGTCCTCATTGTAGTGAAGCTGTGTGCCAAGTTTCATTTAAATCCGGTCTATAGTTTTCAAGAAATAGCGCGGAAACAAATGTTGGACCGACGGACAGACGGACGGAGATGGCAAAAACAATTTCCCCCCCTCCCCCATGATTTCATCGGCGGGGGATAAAAAAAACTGCAAATAGACAGACAGGTAACACAGTTTGATCCTTTGAGTGTAATTGAAAATGGTTTAATGCAATACTATACACCAAACAGAGTCATTTTGGCAAGTTTCAGTTATTAGAATTCAAAGTGTAAGAGGAGTTGCTCACATATAAAATATAGTGAATTTCAATCATCAGCCCAAGGTCAGATGATACACGAAAGACCCAAACTTTTAGAATTTATGAAGTCTTATGTTTACCTATATATTAGGGATACATTGTGGCAAGATTTAGTTCAATTCAAACGGACAAACAGACTGACGAACAACCCGGGCAATAATATTATACTACCCTTCGGGCGTATAAAAACTAAACAAGAGCCACACCTAATGGTGCATTGCTAGGCTACAGGAGCAGGATAATGCTAAAAAGCTAAGTCAAACAAGATGTTTTTGTAAAACACAAATGCCCCTAAAATAGCAATTCTTTAGAAATTTGACCTTGACAGATGACCTTTTCACATGACCCTGACCTTGGTAACAGCAGATGCGAATCATTGAGGTCTATCATCATTCAAAATATGAGCATTTAATCTGAAAAGCCTTGAGAATATTGGCAATGTTAAGTTTTTTGGTTTAGTTTTGCAGACAGACAGTTCAACAGACAGATGGATTGACAGGCAGACAAAGTAAAAGAATATGCCCCGATCTTTCTATATGGGGACATTAAATAAGCATAACTCTTATAAATCTGCTTCCACAGCTATCCTCCTTGGTAGTCTGAACACACATGCCAAGTTTAATGAGGATACCTGCAATAATGACCAAGTTATGACCAAGGTTAAAGTTTGTCTCGCCAACGCAAATGACACTAAGGTGACCATAATACCTTGTTTTTTCCCCCAGAAACAGTCGAGCTAAAAGTACCCCTAAAACTCCACTATTGGCATCTTGATATTTTTTTCTACCTCTTGGACTTGACCTATCAACCTGAAACTTAAGCAAGAGGACCATGATGGTCCTAGATCTCTCTACCAAGTCTCCTTGACCCCTTGGACATCACATCAATTAAATAGGTAGATGTCATTAGGGAGATACTTTCTACATAAAACCAATTTTCATGAAGTTTGGGCCAAAATTGTGGGTTCTAGAGTGTAAACAAGAAAAATGTCATTAAGGCCCCTTTTCCCTGATATGGCATGGATCTTTCCCATTTTCGATAGGCTTAAACCTTGTGACCTAGCCAACATTCTGAACAAGTTTCATGAAGATTGGGCTATATTTGTGTCCTCTAGAGTGTAAACACTAAGACTGTTGACGCAGGACGACAGGCGACGCACAACGGACATTCAATGATCACAAAAGCTCACCTTGAGCATGGTGTGCTCAGGTGAGCTAAAAATTGCAGATTTAAGTGGTCCCCTTGTTTACTATCTTGAGCCAGGTTCATATCACTTAGCCAAAACTTGTGCTCTATGCATGATAAGTTTGCTCAAAACCCCAAAAATGGCATTTTCAGGGCCCCTTAGCACTCAGCCGAAGCAATACTCTGTGTGTAATAGGTTTGCTAGAAACTTTAATTTGGTATTTTTATGACTGTTTTTGTATCTCTTAACCAAGAGATTTGATATTCAGATCGTGGCAAGGATGGCAGGTCCCCTTAACACATGCATACAACCTGAGGTTAGAACTTTCAGTTGATTTGCATTTTTAGTTCTCAAACAGTTTGCTTGCTTCTGTGTGGTTTTCTGACTCTGTTTTTGACACCTTTGACCTTGACTGATTGACCAGACACGAACCGTGGCAAGTCAGTGCGGGCCCCTTGGCACTTGCATGAGCTCGGGTCTGATTGCTCAGCTGAAGCCTATGCTCTATGGGTGAAAAGTTTGAACAAGAGGACCATAGTTGCCCTAAAACTCTCACCTGAGTTAACTGTCTAAGGTAAAATCAAAACAATAAATTTGACCTATTTGCAGATTGATTGAGCCATAAATAAGGCATCCAATGCTGAAGCACACCCATAAGACATTCAAAAACCCAAACAAAACCCTATTCCCCAACTATTGGCATCTTGGTTCACAGTTATCTACCCCTATGGACCTGACACTCACAACATGGTGGGTTCTGATGGTCCCCTGTCCACTTGCTGGAGTCCAGTTTGGATCGCTCTGCCAATGTGTGTACACTTTGTTTGATAAATTTTCTAACAACAGAGGCCCATTTACATACTACAGTAAGTAATTGACATAGAAACGCGTCAATTCATGTACAGGTTTATAGGCCAGATGTGCAAGCCCGTAACGAATAATTGATTAAAGTAGAAAGATCATGACCATTGTGTGAAGGTTTTGAATGAAAGACTATCTGGTTTGCATGCCTGATTATCAGTTGTAAATCCAATAATTTATTGGTCAGTCATTTATTTTATCCATTGAAATAGCCATGTGGCTTATCAATCAACAGTTAATTCTGAAGATGTTTATATTGGCATCCATGAAACTCAAATTATTTATGTCTGTGTTTATCGAAAGAATTCAAAAGATTCTTCAGTGATTCAACTGACTCCTATTTTTAAATCAGGCTGTGAAGCCCGAATTTATTTATACCGTTTTTCAGACATCCAACCTGTTGGACAAACTACATTTTTACCTTTATCTTCTGAGCAATGTGTTTGAGCCAAACTATGTGTTTTCAAACTCAGAAGAAACGGCCTTTTCAGTCACAATCTACAAACAATCTTTTATCTTATTCACTTTTGCAACAAATACAGAAGAGGCTAATACAAAACTTGATGTAATTTTCGCTTTTAGTAATTACCAGTTAGTATTTTCAGTGTTTATAACAAGATTTTCGGTTGAGAAAAGGAGTTGAAACGTACAATAGGTTAACTGTATAATAAATTTGTAGCAGTTACAATATTATTATTATCAGAGACATGACCGGGATTTGCCATTATCTGCCTCTATATAAATGCTTCCCTCAGGCATCAAATTGATGCCGGTGTCCCAGGGTAACCTGTCCCCTGGGTAACGTGTCCCCGGGGACAGGTTACCCCGGGGTAACCTGTCCCCGGGGACACGTTACCCTAGAAATCAGCCGGGGTAACCTGTCCCCCCCTGGGGTAACCTGTCCCCCCCTACAGATATTGTAAAACAATAATAAGTCACATTTCTTTTACCAAGAAATTTTTATTCTATGTGTTACAAGTCTCCTCCTTTGATCTGTATGTGATTTTAATCTGTTTTTCGAACTGTTTCAGTTTGGAAGGATTTTTATATTTTTCATGATAAGTATAATAATAATTAAACTTGTTTTTTTTTAAAAAAAAATAATTGTTTAATGTCATCATGACAATGGACATATCTAAGAATGATCTTGTCTTTAGAAAAATTATTCAAAAGCATGATTTTTTTCTTTGCATGTAGGGGAGGGACAGGTTACCCCGGGGTAACCTGTCCCCCGGGGACAAGTTACCCAGGCTTGGGTAACCTGTCCCCCTTTCCAAAATACGAGTTTTGAACAATTTGTCAATTGTCATGTTGTTTTCTTTTCAAAACAGCAATTCTGACATGATAATTGTGTTTTAAAAAGCTTTTATTCAATCTAACAACAGACTCTGAACAAATTGAAATGATGCAATAATAAAAAATAATCAAGTACTAAGATCTTTCTTTAAAAAGAAACAAAAAAAGAAATATAAACATACATATCCAACGAGGAAATTTTCTAAGAGTATCTTTCCTCAATAAAAAAGAATGACTGGAAGGCTATAACTTTAATGAAAAAAGCACATGTTACCCTGGCTTGGGTAACCTGTCCCCCTTTCAAAAGAAGAAGTATCGAATGAATTTGTCATGTTGTTTTCTTATCAAAACTGCAGTATTAACATTATACGTTCATAAAGCTTTGTATCATTCAAACCATGGACCTGGACAAAATTGAAATGATGGAAATAATAAGAAAATTGCACTGGCTAAGAATCCTCTTGAAAAGGAACACATTTCAAAATATATTTTAAAATACATATTCTTTGAGGGAATGTTCAAAGTATATCATACCATACATTTTCAATGAAAAAAAAAAAGGAAGGTGATATCTTTAATGAAAAATAGCATTTGGAATAGGGGGACAGGTTACTCCGGGGTAACCTATCCCCCGGGGACAAGTTACCCAGGCTTGGGTAACCTGTCCCCCTTTCCAAAATACGAGTTTTGAACAAATTGTCAATTGACATGTTGTTTTCTTAACAAAACTGCAATACTGACATGATAATTATGTTTTAAAAAAATATAATTCAATCTAATAACAGACTCTGAATAAATTGAAATGATGCAATAATAAAAAATATTCAAGTGCTAAGATCTTTCTTTAAAAAGGTACAAAAAAGGAAACATAAACATACATATCCATTGAGGAAATTTTCTAAGAATATCTTTCGAAATAAAAAAGAATGACTGGAAGGTGATATCTTTCATAGAAAAAGAATTTTGGAATAGGGGGGACATGTTACCCTGGCTTGGGTAACCTGTCCCCCTTTCAAAAGAGGCAGTATTGAATGAATTTGTCATGTTGCTTTCTTATGAAAACTGCAATGTTAACATGATATGTTAATAAATGCTATTAATCAATCTAACTATGGACTTGGAAGAAATTTAGATATTGCAAATGTTATATTGCAAAAAAATAAAAAAAGTGCAAGTGCTAAGATTTTTCTTTAAAAAAGCCTCAATTTTAAGAAAAATGAATGAAATATTTTGCAATGAATTTCATTTGATAATTTCTTAAGAAAAATGAATGACTGGAAGGTGAAATCAAATGAATAAAAGTATTTTGAAAAGGGTGACAGGTTACCCCGGGGTAACGTGTCCCCGGGGACAGGTTACCCCGGGGTAACATGTCCCCCCACTAAAGTTTTATTTTTTTTTTATATTTTTTTCATTTAACTTTCAAATATTTGCATGAAATACCAAGATTGACTATTATAATAATAATAATAAACAAGAGCTGTCACTGTAAGATGACAATGCCCCCGACACCGCTTTGATAGTAATAAGGAAGTTATGGCCAATGTTAAAGTTTTTGGACGGAATGACGGACGGACGGACGGACAGACGGACGGACAGACGGACGGACAAGTCAAATTTATTATGCCTCCCTATCGGGGGCATAAAAAAAAAAATTGGAAAATCGATTTGATGAGGAAATCATAGTAAGCAAATTATATTTTGGTTTGAACAAGAGCTGTCACTGTAAGATGACAATGCCCCCCGACACCGCTTTGATTTTAAATTATGGCCAATCTATGTTGAAGGTCAAGGTCATCCAGGGGTCAAGGTCACCAAAGTATGTGCCTACAGAAAGGTAATGTACCAAGGAATGTTGTGGTAAAGTATGATGCGAATATGTTAAGTAATAAGGAAGTTATGGCCAATGTTAAAGTTTTTGGACGGAATGACGGACGGACGGACGTACGAATGAGGTGGTACTTTCGAGGATAATGACTTGTGAGTTGCTTTATGTACAAAGCTACCTTCTGAGTAGCACCTTGAGTGGCCATCACGTGGCTCTATTTGTCCAAAATTGTTCTATATTTAACACAAGTATGGCCATGTTATCATTGTTATTATGTTTATATAATTAACTCTTGTTGTGCTGAATGAAATTGTCGAAAAAATTAACAACTCTTTTTTTGAAAGGAAAGTCAAGTCTAGACAAAGATTAAACTGCAGATATGTGCAAACTGATCTTCATTTAGACCAGCCAAAACACGAGTATTTCAGGTTCAGCATGAAAGTTAAAACACAACTTTATACATGGCACTAGTAATCTTTGAGGGGAACAACTGTGTCAAATTATTTTGAAATCCACCCATATAATATGTAGAAGATGATGATCCAGAAAATAATTGGACACACACCCACTAAAACACTGAATTAACTCTATATGCCTGTCACCATTGCATAGCAGGGGCATAAAAAGGGCTTTGAAAATAATCTAGAATAATTCTGCTTTCCCAAAGTATTTTCATTTTCTTCCTGTTCTTGAATTATAAACTAGGACTTGTAACAGTATGTGACTAAATACCTAGCAAGTGCTTTTAGTGTATTGAGAGCTTTAACAATACAAGGACATTGCTACTGACTGCTTTTCTAGAAAGGAGGAGTTTGTGACACAAAATTGGTAGTACAATTAGCTGTATATATCTACAAAGTTTAAATAATGTCTAAGTTCAAGGGGAGATAATTCTTGAACCAAGGGGGATTATGTCTTCAAAGTTGCGTCTTGCAAAACTTCAACATGAGGTTAATCTTTGTATTATGTTTCAATGGTATTGAAGCAAAACTGAAGGAGAAGTTTGTGACTCAAAGTTGGTAGTATTTTGTACAGATAGATGGACACACGGACAGACAGGCTGATTTCTAGATTACCAAAAAAATCCTTTTGTGGGGGTATAATGAGGTATTAGAGGTAAGTGTTTACATTTGTAGATCCTATGAGGTGATTCTTCTTCTTATCTTCTGAGGTAAATGTGTTCATAACTTCTGGGTTAGTTTGTCCATAACTTCCACATTGATTTTACTGTTGTCAATTTATCCATAACTTCTGATGTCGGATTGTCCAAACTTTCTGTTTAGTTTGTTTTGGCCTTCTGGGGTAAAACAATCTAAACTACAGAGTTGATTTTTCAGAATCCTTCATGACTTTTTGGTTTCAAATTTTGAGGTCAGCTTATCCGGGAGTTTGGGGTATTTTTAAATTTCTTGGCACATTCTATCAAACTCCACTAAGGTCAATGTCTGAAATTTCTAAGTGCATTATGTTTTGTTTGTTTGAATGGGGTTTAACACTGATTTCAACATTTTTTCAGTTCTATTGCAGCGGCCAGAGAACCTAACAATGGATTCCTGGTATTTCTCACACCAGCACTACAATTACTGTCTTTCCTAGCCTCCGACTGCTATTCCACATTATGTCTATGATTATAGACCCATTGGTGGAAGACAAGAAGTCGGAAAGAATGAGTGCCGCCGTCGGGGATCGCACCCGGGACCTCTAGTTTGACAGTCCAATGCACTGCAAACTGCGCTATGATGGCGTCCCTAAGTGCATTATGAATAGAACTTCTGATATTACAGAGGTAGGCCAAAATTTCTCAGAATTTGTAGTAAATCTATTCTAAACCAAAAATGTCCTTTTGTTATTTCTTCTTATACTCTTAGGGTCAGTTAAAGAACAGATAAGTTCATTTAAAGAGTGATTCTACACATATTTAAGTGATTAAAGATTTCATGCTGGTTCACTAAGAAAACTAATGGAAACATTTGAGATGTGATGGAAACTTGTGGGGCAGATTTTTCTAAAAACTACCGAGGTTAATTTGTCAAAAACTTCTGATGTCTGGAGGCTTGAACTTCTGAGGCTTGTTTATATAAAACTTCTGATGTTATTATATCCTGAACCTTCCGGGTAAAGCAATCAATAAGTTTAGAAGAAAGTTGTCTTTGTGTCATTAACAAAAGAGTCAGTACAATTTAATGAATGATAATGATTTGCAAATTTACAAAGAAAATGGAAAAAAAAGGAGATTTGATGAAGATAACTTGTGGGTTAGATTTTTCTTAAAACTACTGTGGTTAATTTGTCAAAAACTTCTGATGTCTATTTAATTGAACTTCTGAGGTTTGTTTGTCTGAATCTCCTGATGTCATTTTATCCTGAACCTTTCAGGGTCAAGTCAGTGTTCCCAAAAACCCTCAAATGGGGGTTTTACACCCCCAATTTGAACCTTGTACCCCCAATTTTTGCAAGAAGCCTTCTTTGTTTCATGTAGAGGGGGTACAAGTATGCTGTAAAATGACTGTTTTTACTCCCAAATTTAAAAGTCAATGGGAACCCTGCAAGTTACCCAGAAGTTTAGTAGAAATTGTTTTTTTGGTAACAAATGAGCCTGTCCCATCTATTAAAGATAATAATGTGCAGTTTGACCTACTGACATAACCTGACACTATGAGTTTTATTCACTGATAAATACCATTTAACTTGATTAAAGTTATGTGGAAAAATGCTTGCCTTTAATGCTTAAAATGCCAAAAATTGTGTATTGAATCTGATCTATATATACATCTAGATTATCTCTAAATATAGAAAGTACTCTCTTAATATAGAAAGTACAGCTCAAAATGCATTTAGGTTATGGCATTAATTGACGCCAGAATTTAACCTAAAGTACAAACAATCTATTTGTTATACTTTAAATCTAATTAAGGATGCACACGAGCTATATCTAAGTTTTGACCTACCCCTTTACCCCATGTGACCAAAAGCTTGTCTAAGTTTTCACAGAGACCAACATACTGACCAATTTTCAAAATATAACGCTTAAATTGTAGCCTTTAAAAAGCATATAAAATGTTAGTGACAAACAACCAACAACAGACACAACTAGACCACAACAAGAGGGCCGGAATGGCCCTAAACCGCTCACTTGAATTGTCAAGTGGATCTAACAAGAAACTTTCTGGCAAAGTTTCATTCACATTTGCCTAGTTGTTGACGAGCAGTTATTCCAAGACTTCAAAATGTCAGTCAATGATTTTGGGCTCAAAATAAGCCCAGCATGGCACCCCAATATTTGGGGGTCCATCAAAATTTCAAGAACGAGATTTGAGAAGGGTCACCCAAGGAAATTTCTTCCAAGTTTGGTTGAAATCGGCCCAATGGTTAATTCGGAAAAGATGTTCAGATTTCAGGGTCAAAAACTGCCCTGCCCTAACATGCCCATATTTTGAATTCAATCAAAATTTCACCCAAGGAACATTTCTGCCTAGTTTGGTTGAAATCAGCCCAATGGTTACTCAGGAGATGATGTTTGAAGATTTCAATGTTGAAAACTGCCCCGCCCTGCCATGCCCATATTTGGGGGTCAATCAGAATTTCAAAAACAAAATTTGAGAAGGGTCACCAAAGGAACATTTCTGCCACGTTTGGTTCAAATCAGCCCAATGGTTATTGAAAAGATGTTAAAAGATTTCAGGGTCAAAAACTGCCCTGCCGTGCCACACCCCTATTTCGGGGTCAATTGAAATTTCACGAACAAGTTTTCAGAAGGGTCACCCAAGGAACATTTCTGACAAGTTTCGTTGAAATTGGCCCAATGATCACTGAGGAGAAGATGTTAAAAGATTTCAGGGTCAAAACTGCCCCGCCCTTATTTGGGGGTCAATTAAATTTCACGAACAAGTTTTAGGAAGGGTCACCAAAGGAACATTTTTGCCAAATTTTGTTAAAATCAGCCAAATGGTTCCTGAGACAAAGATGTTTAAAGATTTGTTGACGACTTTTAACAGACGACAGACAAGAGGTGATCACAAAAGCTCACCTTGAGCATGTTGTGCTCAGGTGAGTTAAACTCATAGAGCTGAAAACAGTGCTGTGGTACATCAATAGGACTGTCCAAATTCCCTTTTTCAAAATACTTGAATAATTTCCAATGTTCATAGATTTTGCAGAAGAGACAATTCTGATAGTCAACTTTGCTGTACTCAAATTATAGACCATTCCAAAATCAAGGTATTAAAAAAATATTGACTCCTGAAAGTTGAGTAAACTACTTTTACTTTTACAACATTGAATGAAAAGAAGATGCCAAACCAGCTATTTCTTCTTTTCTACAATGGTTGCTAAATCATAATCCCCAAGAATGTTAAACCGGATTTAATTTGTTAAAGAGTAAACGATAGGGCAACCCATGTTATGAAGACTAGGTCATATTTTTGAACTGCATCATTTAAGGCATTAATCAAATTAAGTTAAGAAATAAATGTAAGGTTCCTTTATTCCCTAAAAACAATGAACAAAATTCGCCAATAGAAATATAACTGAAAGAACTATCAATTACAGTAAGTAATCCCACAAGAAAATATCTTGACAAGGAAAAAGCCGCTTTCAACATTATTTCAGTTAAATCGCGGCGACGGAGCACCTAACAATGGATTCCTGGTATTTCTCTACCTGTACTACCATTACATCCTTTCCTAGCCTCCGACTGCTATCTCACATAGGTTTACGATTATCAACCCATTGGTGAGAGACAAACGTCGGAAAGGATATTTGCCGCCACCGGGGATCGAACCCACGACTTCAAGATTGGAAGTCTTTTGCCTAACCAACTGCGCTATGGTGGCGGCCGGGCTAGAGTTAGCCCCCCTTGATCTAATGCTGGGTTGTAATCCTTTCAAACTTTTTTACAGGTTCAATTTCCCCCCAAAAATTCTTTCAACACAAATGGCTTGTAAGCCTTTTCCAAACTCCAAACCAATTTCTATTTCCAGCTATCTTTTGCTTTATCGCATGTTTCATTGAAAGGAACATATTGCTGCTTTTCAACAAAAACCCTGTAACTGCAGCTTAAACCAAGCTGCAGTTACAAGGTTTTCGTTGAAAAGCCATGATATGCATTATCAATTTAATTGATTGGTATGTATTTTCATTAACCCTTTCAAACAACATAAGACCAATGTTTAGGGTTTTTCAGTTAATAGTAGATATATTTACTAATGTCTTTATGTTTAACACTTTCCCGAACAAGACAGGGTTTTGATGCCCAACATAGGCGAGTATTTGGAAAATATTGAGATGAAAGAAGAAAATGCTGTTCAACATGGCCTCAATATCTTATGTTATTTTGCTCACATATCATTTCTTTATAAAGATCATCTCACCCTCTCCCATCTTATTCCAAGCTATGGGATCTAAAATGCATATTAAATCTTTGTGTTCAAATTAACAATACTTTCTTATTAGCTCCTAAGACATGAAGTCCCAGCTCCCTTAAATTTGGGCTGATTCCCAGATTCACAACTCGTACGAGGGTTGAGCAAAAAGTTTGTAAATGTTGTAAGTTTCAATGAGATTGATTGAAATATGGGGGAGGGTTGCCATGACTCTTTTAAAATATAAGGAATCGGGTACCTGGAGCATGCTGTGACGTTTGTCATTTTTAGCAACATCGTTTGACGCAAAATAAGATATGGGAAGTTTTGCTTTGGCATGATTTGAAAATACTTGTTTCATTGAGCTTTACAACTATGATTTTACGTCATGCTCCTGAATATTGTGCTTTGACCTTTGAATGAAAAGAAGAAATATCGTTTGCATTAATAAAGACATATGATAATTGCATATTTGACAAAAAATGCATTCAGATAAAAGGTAAAAAAGATATGATGAAATAATACAAACTTTTTGCTCAGCTCAATACATAGGAAAAAAAGATATCTTAAAGAAAACACAGTTTACTTAAGTTTATCAAGCATTATAAATACTTTTTTTCTTTAAAACATCCTTTTCCTATGATGAATTTATACTCCATTCTGTTTGCTTTTGGCAATAGCCTTTAAGCGAAAACTTGCTTTCGGTCTAGTATTGTTCTCGAAGAAATTTTAAAAAGTTTTTAATCTCTTCTTCTTCTTGTTCAGTTCACATAGATTTTTTAACTGCCACTTTCCGAGATTTTTTTTTCTTGAAGGCCCAAACTCGTTCTTCTCTTCTGCAAAGAATTCTTCAGCTTCATAGAGTGCTTCCTGTATACTATCTGGGTCACTATCATTGTTTTCAATGTCACCACGGTGAAAATTGGCCTGTTCAAGAGTGAGTGCAGAAGTCTCTGAGAACACAATGTCTGCAATGAATTCAAATATAGCTTGTAACAAAGTGAACTTGAGTAGATTAGTTTACATGCAAATCATTTATTATTCAACTTATGTATGCTGAGGTTACATATTCTAATCATCTACACTTACAATAAAATTCTTGCAGACTAAAAAATCCATAACAGAATAAAACAAAAGGGCCGTTGGCCCTGGGTTGCTCACCTGAGAAAAAAGCTTCATTACCTAGGTATGTCCATGCAACCACAGAAAAAGAAATTTTCACTTATTCAATCAGACAACATTTGAAATAATCATCCCCCCCCTCTGCTCCTCCCCTGGACATTATTTATTTAAGCTTTTTCCATAAAAGGTCTGTGATCAGCTAATCTATGCCAAATATACAGGCTGAGTCTGAGACTTTTAGAGTTTTCTTTAATGAGTTGATCAATCCATGTCAAATATAAAGGCTGTAGGGATTCAAAATTCTCAACAAAGCACCCCCCCTCCCCCAAGATGCTCTGCACCTGGTGAATCTACAGTCATGAATTTAGCTAATTCAATATATGTCCATATGCTGATCATCCATACCAATCTTCAAGTCTGTAGGACTCCTGGCTCATTAGAAGAAGTTTAAAGATTTCAAAAATGATCCAAAGTACTACCCCCTCCCCAAGACACTCAGCACCTGGTGACCCTACAGTCATGATTTTAGCTATTTTTATTAATGGCAATATATTGATCACCCATGACAATTTTCAAGTCTGTAGGGTTCCTGATCCAGGAGAAGAATAAGGTTAAAGATTTCTAAATTGATCCAATGTACTACCCCCTGCCCCTAATGGTGGCCCTACATTCATGATTTTCGCTATTTTATTTTAGATCCATATGCTTATCATCCATGCTAATATTGAAGTCTGTAGGGCTCCTGGTTCATTAGTAGATGAAGATTAAAGTTACAAAATTTTCACAAAAGTACTCCCCCTCCCCCCTGGTGCTTGGCACCTGGTGGCTTTACAGTCATGATTTTAGCTATTTATATCAAGGTCTATGAGCTGATCCTCCATGCCAATTTTCAAGTCTGTAGGGCTTGTGGTTCAGAAGAAGAAGAAGGTTAAAGATTACAAAATTTTCACAAAAGTACTACCCTCTCCCCCCTGGTGCTACGCACCTGGTGAATCTACAGTCATGATTTTAGGTATTTTTATAAAAGTCCATATGCTGATCATCCATGCCAATATTCAAATCTGTAGGTCTCCTGGTTTAGAAGAAGAAAAAGGTTAAAGATTACAAAATTTTCATCAAAGTACTTACCCCTCCCCCCTGGTGCTCCGCACCTGGTGGCCCTACAGATATGATTTTAGCTATTTTTATTAAGGTCTATGAGATGATGATACATGCAAAATTTTAAGGCTGTAGGCCTTCATGATCAGAAGAAGAAGAAGGTTAAAGATTACAAAATTTACCCAAAGTACTACCCCCTCCCCCCTGGGGCTCCGCACCTGGTGGCCCAACAGATATGATTTTAGCTATTTTTATTAAGGTCTATGAGCTGATCATCCATGCCAAATTTCAAGGCTGTAGGGCTGCTGGTTCAGAAGTAGAAGAATTTTAAAGATTTTCTTAAATTTTTAACTTTGGTTACCATAGCAACCAGAGTTTTTCACCGATTTCAATTCTTTTAGCAATTCTTAAAGGGGACCACCTAGGGAACATTTCTGCCAAGTTTGGTTAAAATTGGCCTAGTAGTTTAGGAGGAGATGTAGTTTAAAGAAATTGTTGACGGACGACGGACGACTGACGACGGACGCCGGACGACGCACGGACGCCGGATAAAAGGTGATCACAATAGCTCACTTGAGCACGTTGTGCTCAGGTGAGCTAAAAAACCATCATTTAGATGCCCAATAGCACTTTAAAGACACTACTGTTAAAGTTTCATCAAACTGAGTGTGACACGTCAAGTGCATACTCAAGCGACAAAATACATTACATAGATCTATATACTAAAGTAAAAACAATTATTATTATGTATGTAAATATTTACCACTTAGGTGTATGTCTTCTAGCTTTTTGTTGCGAAAGTCCCCAACCCTGGCATGGTCCTGCAAGAGCAGAATCTTTGCAGTCCTTTCAAGAATATCGCTTGTAGCCCTGCAAATAAACATGAGTTCATTTTCATTTATAGAGCTTTTTTTGTCAGTGAATTTAACTTTTATGTTTAATACTCTGATAACAAGAGCATTGCTATTCTCTAAGTCCATGTCTATCAAATTGTCCTTTGCACATTTGTAAATTAAAGACTTTTTATAATTGGAAACCATTGTATAACAGTATCACCAAGATATTATGCCGAAAACAGATTACTTCTCTTCTAGAAATATTTCGATTTATGTTGTTTTTATTTTATTGAAATTATTGATGGACGACAGACATAGACTGATCATAATAGATCACTGTGAGCATGATGTGCTCACGTAAAATAAATAACCCTAAACATTTAAGTTAAGAGAAACACTGACTGTATAGAGGTATAATTTAGCGCCCTGCAATTCCAACAGGTCAGAACATACAAAATTTTGGTTTAAAAATTCAGCTCTTTTTTCCTTTTAAAAAGCTAGTTATCATGGGTATGATGTTTTGAGAATTATCAATCTGTTATCAGATGTCAGCAGACAGATTGGCTGACAGATGGAAGACTAAACTATAGTTCCCCTGTGTACACTCGGCAGGGGACTAATTACTTCAAATATTTGCACTTAATCATCCTTCGATTAGAAAAAATTGACTTGGGACCATTGAGGATGAATCTTTACTTACCCCATATTGCCCATTCTATGTCCGACGAAAAGCATTTGAGTGTTTCCAGTGTTTTTTCTTCTTCAAGTAAACTGAAAATAATTACGTTATTAAATAAATTGCACCCATATAAAGTGCGGACATCTGGGTCCTCAAGTTGTGGACAAAACATGCTACCCAAAAGTAATGGACAAAAAAAACCCACAAGATTTAGCCCAAGACAGCATGGCCAGTTGTAAGAAAATACTTTGCGTATTTTGGCCAAGAATTGTGGGTTTCATTTTTCTCACAAGTTATGAACAAAACATGCTACCCAAAAGTAATGGACAAAAAAACCCCACAAGGTTTAGCTCAAGACAGCATGGCCAGTTGTAAGAAAATACATTGTGTATTTTGGCCAAGAATTGTGGGTTTCATTTTTTCTCACAAGTTATGGACAAAACATGCAACCCAAAAGTAATGGACAAAAAACCCCACAAGATTTAGCTCAGGACAGCATGGCCAGTTGTAAGAAAATTGGCCATGAATTGTGGGTTTCATTTTTTCTCACAAGTTATGGACAAAACATGCAACCCAAAAGTAATGGACAAAAAAAACCCACAAGATTTAGCTGAAGACAGCATGGCCAGTTGTAAGAAAATACTTTGTGTATTTTGGCCATGAATTGTGGGTTTCATTTTTTCTCACAAGTTATGGACAAGATATGCAACCCAAAAGCAATGGACAAAAAACCCCACAATATTTAGCATATGACAGTACAGCCAGTTGTAAGAAAATACATTTTGTATTTTGGCCATGAATTGTGGGTTTCATTTTTTCTCACAAGTTAAGGACAAGATATGCAACCCAAAAGTAATGGACAAAAACCCCACAAGAGTTAGTTTATGACAACATTGTTTACATAAAGTTTCATGGTATTAGCTGAAATAATTTCAGAGATCTGCTCTAGACAAAGTCTAGGTATGAAAAACTTTTTTGTAATAATTTATTTTGGTATTCAGAACTTGAAAAAAATCTTATATCTGAAGTCATTTTTTAGTGCCAACAAAACAAAATTACAAATTAACCCTTTTCTGTTTTACAAAATATATGACTTGTCCAAATTCAATGGTTTTGTATATCAGAATTTAAAGCGGATTTAATTTGAAAAATATCCATTCAGTAGGGTAGAAAATAATGTGGTATACAAATTGCTTGTGACAAGCAATTTCTTCTTTTTCCACACTGTTTTCTCAATCATAAAATCGCAGGCACGTAAAAAACAGGGATTACACAGGAAAGGGTCAGGATGTCAGAATGTCAGGATATAAGTAATAACTCGGGGCCCTGAATACTGGTAAAATGAGCGGTCAAGTAACAATGTATTGTTATACATACAATATCATGGCCTTTTCCTGTATAATTCAAAGAACATTTATAATTGAAAATCAAATTATTTATTTGTTTATTTATATATTATTGCGAAATTTCATCTCCAAATTTGCACAAATGCAGTTTATAGGGTATATTTATCTGTATTGATCCTGAGATGGTTTTTTAGCAACTTATTTTTCATGATTTACCTGTTGATTTTGCCTGACAGGTTTCTGTTAGATTGGACTTTTACCCTTCTACCCTTTTCTCTTCAATCAAACTGAGGACAGAATTTTTGTCATGGGGGGGAGAGAGATGTCGAAGCGCTAATCTTTGGATTTGGACCGTTTTGGGTGGTACTTTGACAACGTCGTGATGGATTAGACTAGGAACTGTGACTTGAGTGATAAAATCAATAAGTGAACTAGACTGTGTTGTGGACAGAGTTCATTTTAGTTAGGACAGTGTTTATATGTGAATTAGGATTTTTAGGATAAAGATAAGGATGTTGATCTGTAAGTAGAATTTTATTTGTATGCACAGCCCCTGAAATAACATTTTCCATTTTGTTTCAATAATTTTTGAACAAGAAACAAAACAATTTTCAGACCGATCTACTGAATTGACGGATTTCTTCACTTCCCAAGATATTTTGGTAGCAATTTATTAGTATCATCTTGTTGTTGCGATTACGACAATCTAAACAACAAAATGATATAGTAAGCTTCAAAATATTGTAAATGTAACCTGAAGATAAATATTCGACTCCACTGGGATTCGAACCCTGGACCTCTCTGTCCCTAAGCGAGTGCTCTACCATGTCACTATAAAAGCAAGCTTGTGCGGCAAGACAGTACAAACACCCCTTATACTCAACCCTGTTACATTTTCCTAAATGACAGAAATGATAAACTGTTACAATGCATTTTGGTCAAAAATAAAGTGCCGGACATTCGGACTGACAGAATCATAAAGGTTGTTGGACCTGGAGAATTGTTGTGAGACATGTTGGCCAGACCTTCGCCATGACTGAAGTGGGACAGCAGCCATGGAAAAGGGTGCAGTGGTAGTACTATTTTGAGATATGACAAGGGCTCATTATTTGGTGCTCCAGCTGCTACGATATGACTAAACAAGGTCATGTCGGACATGGCCATCCCCTGCCGAGAAAGCTTGATAGTAAACTGAAGCCTAATAGATTAAGGATTCTACTTTAAGAAATTAAGCCCCTACAAGTCTTTAAAATAACAAAGAGCAATAACTCCAAAATTATGCAAGCCACAGTTATAGTTCTTATGCACTGCACTCTTCTTCCGTGAGATCTATCCACCCATAAAGTTTCAAGTCGATAGCTATTATACTTAAGGAGATAAGCTCCGGACAAAATCTTAGTCTTAAAAATAACAAAGGGCAATAACTCCAAAATTATACAAGCAAGAGTTATAGTTCTTGTGAACTGCACTTCTCTTCCATGAGATCTATCCTCCCATAAAGTTAAGTTGATAGCTTTAATACTTTAGAAGATATGCTTCGGACAAAATCTAAGTCTTAAAAATAACAAAGGGCAATAACTCCAAAATAATGCAAGCAAGAGTTGTAGTTCTTGTGCACTGCACTTCTCCATGAGATCTATCCACCCATAAAGTTTCAAGTTGATAGCTATTATACTTTAGGAGATATGCTCAGGACAAGTTTAGTGACGGAACCTCGGAATGACAGAGTGACGAAACGATGGACGGAGAGCATTAGTATATCCCCTCGCCAAAAATGGCGGGGGATAAAAACTGTTTAAATTTGTGTTAAACCCCATTAATTCATTTTTTCTACTACATTTGTTGCTTTTGTTTTTCAACAATAAGAAAAATGGGCCATGTTTACAGAAGCCATGTCATTTAACAGAATGAAAAATAAGAATTCCCTGTTCAACCCATTCAAAAACAATGACACTTCAAGGCACCCCTAAGGAAAACTATTTGGAAAACATTGTGTAAAATGAAGAAATTGCTGTGACAAATGTTTTCTTTCATTGCTACAATAGTTTCAAGAAAGGTAAAAATTGGATTTGATCATATAAATGAACCATTCAGTTGGGTAGAAAATATTGTGGAAAACGAAGAAATGGCTTATTACAACCAATTTCGACCTATACTACAATATTTACTCGAATTTAATTTCTAAGGGATGTTTACGAAATAGGGATAGAACGGGACAGGGTAAATATGGATGCAGTGATTCGCGTCGTAATTACACAAGACCTCGATTCAAATCCTGGTTCACTTTATCCACGAATTACCATTGCGAATCAGAAGGGGCAAAATAAAAAAATATACAGCTTTCATTAGACAATCGTTTGCTTAAAAAAAATGATTATAATGGGTTAAATGGGTTTAAAAAATCGAAAGATTTTTAAAAAATCGAGTAATAAAATGAAAGTTACCAGATATTACAACATGGCGGACATAACCGGAAATGCTCGATTAGTTTTTTTTGTTCCGAAAATGTTCCAAAAATTAATCGATTTAATTCGATCGATCATAAATTCTATTAAAAAATATGCCTAATAAACTAATCTTGAAGTGTGTTACTGTTCTTTTGTTTTATATGTGGGTGTTTTCTTGTCAAGAATCAAAAAAGGAAACGGTATAAATTCACGGTCAGGGAAATGTTGAAACGAACCGACTTTATTGAATAATTACTGCTCAAGCTGTAAACTTTCAATCTCGACGATCAACTGGGAGGTCTTTCTTCTAAACTGTTGTGATTTTAGGAGAAAGATATAGATGCTTCTATGAAATATTTAAAATAATAAACGATAATAATGCTTACCATTCGTTTTCTGCCGGCAGCTCCTCTGCCTACTAAGAAAATGGCCGCGGAAACACTTTCCCGCGATTTTTGCCGACTTCTTGGCTTGTACCCGTCTTATTAATAATGAACATGAATGAAGCAGGTCCAAATATGAGCAGGTGCTTTTACAAACATACAATGCGCATGCCCAAAATTCTATATTCCCGCCAATTTATTTTGGTACACTATTAGAGGGCAAACTTGAAAAAAATGTGATCTTGGCCGTAACTAACGGCCATGTCCGATTGTCCAAAAACTTGTGATGATTGACAAACTGTCCATCCCTTTAGAGCTGATTGGCCCAAATTTGTGAGTTTTTAATGCTACTTCTGAGTTGCAACTCGGAAATTGAAAATTTCATCATAAGTCAAAAGTCTACCTATACATCTCACCAGAAATCACTCCCCATGAGAGCGGACGGACGGACAGACGGACGGACGGACGGACGGACAAGTCAAATTTATGATGCCTCCCTATCGGGGGCATAAAAATTGAAAACCACTCAAAAATATAGATATACTTTTTATATGTTTTTTTAAATTGATTTAGAGTTATACAAAATAGCATGAATGAAAAATTAAAATTTTAATAAGAATTTATGTTTTCCATGGGGGGGGGAAAGGTTACCCCAGGGGGGGGGGACAGGTTACCCCTGGGTAACCTGTCCCCGGGGACACGTTACCCAGGGGGACACGTTACACTGTTACACCGGTTCTACCCCCTTGACCTCTAACCATATGGCACAGTAGGTAGAATGTTGGATATACTAATGGTATATAAAAATGATGATAATGATACAAAATTGATAAAGTAAAAGTACTATTAAAACATAGTTTTATAGTAATTGAGCTTGGGATAATATGTGTACCAAAGTTAAGCTAAATTAAAATACATTAAGTGCTTTGAAAAACATATTTTTCAAATTAATCTTTGGTTTGAATATCAAGTATTTATCTGTTTTGATCAGAGGACCAACAGCTTTCAAATCTCAAGGTTTCTGTTAGATAGGCAAGTTCCGACGTGAAAATGGTTTGCGAAAACAAATTATATCTACCTTTTTAAAGAAGGCCAGCTATATGTTAAATTCCACTATTTGTGCGATTTGGTGGCGCGTTTGAAGTTGGGTCTTTCCCTGAGAAATTTATAGAGTAACGTCAAATCAAAAATGGATCAGTCAAGAAAGCTAATGATTTTCTCACGTCTTTATCACTCCAATAATTTGATAAGGATTTTAATTTTAAATTTGAAATAAGTAATATTCTGGCACTATGCTTTTATCCAAAAGATTGAAAAAATCGAATAAGAAGACAGGCCAGATGAGATCGGTCGTCTGAATAACTGTCGGCAACACTTGTAAAATTTAAGAAAATGCAAAGCAGAGCATTAGTTCAAACACTTAATCAACACGATCAAATAACAATCACGAATCAGGTAAAGGTGCGATCAACAACTTGACATGTTGACGCGTCTATGTGTACTTTCAGACTCGCGGCGATGCAGGGAAATCAAAGTCAAACTCGTTAATTTGCATGTAAATATTTCTATGTCGCGATGTAAACTCCGATAGTTTCTTATATCCGATAAAAAAGGGTCCTGGTGCAAATGATTTGTTTCTATTTTTCGGGAGTTTCTTTTATCCGAGTTCCGATTATCCAACGAAATTTACAGAGGCTAAAGAACAAATGGTTTTGTGCTGGAGGAAAATCCCTATTATCCGAGTTGCTAATAAAAGGATTCTACTGTAGTAGTATCTGGTATTATCATCATTATTATATGATAAATATATACCCTTAGTATTAAAACCATTATTATCTTAAGTAGTATAAATACTATCAGCAGAAATAGTAATAGAAAAATATTATTGTAATTTTTATTGTTATTACTAAATTATGTTATTACCAGCAGTAGTCATTAGCAGTGGTATTGTTGTTATTATCATAAATAGTACACAGTAGTCAAAGTATTATTAGAAGTTGTAGTAACTATTATTGTAGAGATGATTTCAGTATCAAAATTATTTATTTCAAGCCATTACTTAGAAGAAATGCGGTGGTAGTTGAAGCAGTGGTAAAAAAAGTTGTGGTAGCAGTGCTCTCAATAAGCGGACGTCGACGTAATATACGTCCAGAATTTCAGAAATTACGTCCGGAAAATCAAACCCGGACGTAAAAAAACGTCCGAGATTCGAGGAAAACGTCCTGTGATTTGACCCCGGACGTTGAATTTACCTAATAAAGGATTTAACGTAAGTCTACACGTGCAAAAAATCGATAATCAACGCGAGCATACACATTATAGGTGACCAAAACAAGTCATGTGTAACGCGTGGGGTATTAAACTGTCGCTATAACAACCAGTCTCTGATTACGGAATCTTGTTTGGTTAGCGACGCGTCATTACCGCTTCTGTCATTTATATCTTTCTTAGTCTGATACAGATCGCGAGGGTCCTTTGATAGGACTATTGAAACAAACAATATTCAAATAAGGGGAAAATTCGTTATATCAAACGTAGTTCATGCAGCTCAGACCGATAAAATTTCGAAATATCGCTTCCTGAAACTCTAAGAATAGATCTATGGGCAACTTATCCGAAGTTTTTCGCTACCGGAAAACATTTACGAAAGGTCATTCGACTGACCTCGTTTAAATACGTGTAGAATCGGCATCTTCAGAGAACGTGGGGAAATCCCAATGCCGTCATTTGAGTTGTCTGCAAGATGTCTGACGAGATATGAAATGACGAATTTTTCTTGACTTCTGCTATTTGGATAATTCTGCCTAAGTTTAAATAGGATTAGAACTTTAAGTTTTATTGGCACACTACCTACAACGTTCGCCACCTTTGGAACAACAGGCCGAGGAAAATTAAAGCTGCATTTATTTCCGTTATATTGCCAGATACCAAAACATCATAACTAAAATTTGAGTAAGCCGCATTTCCTAGGCCCACCGCGCAAGATACAGCTAAGGACCGATTCCAAATAGAAACTCCACATTTTCTCATATTGGTTTCCATAATTTATTCAATGAAAGTAATAAAAGGGGATTGTGAAACCAAAGCTCGTCCCTACAGCTTAAAGTCAAAGCTACAAGTTTTAAGGCTTGGAAGTCGTTTATTCTTAGAGAACCAACCAGAATCATGGACTTTGGGAGCAAAAATTTAACTTACATTTAACAAGGAAACGAGCATTTACAAAGTGTACAGGAAAAAGGAAGGTGTGTGTGCTGGGGGGGGGGGGGGGGGGGTTAAAAATTCCTTACTTTGTAAATAAATTCCTGAAATCCCAACATGGAATTACAAAAATTCCTGATTTTGGCCCTTATTGAGAGCACTGGGTAGTTACATAGCAAAAGTAGATGAAGTATAATTATTTCTAAGCAATAAAGTAGACAGTACCAGAAGAAAAGGAAGTACCATTATTATATCATAATTATTATTATTATAATGTGACTTTTGTCATTATTAAATTGATCATTTATGTTGTTGTGGTCGTTTTTCACTCATATTGACATCAGTAGTAGTAGTAGTATCATGAGCATAATTATTCTTATCGTAACCATATGAGTATTATCAATATAAAAATCTTTTTAATTTAATTATTCATCAAACAATGAAAATTCATTGTCGTGATACTTTAAATTCATTTTAACATGTGTCTATTATCTCATTGAGAAGATAATAAAAGTAGGTACAAAAATGCTGACGATAATAAGGACGTGTTATATCATTTTGATACAGAATAACCTTAAATATTATGATTTTAGTGATAACACAATGAATCTAGTAAAAATTGCTTGAGTCGCTCCACAGGCTTGAAATTCTTGTAAAAGCAAATAAATGTTTTGACTAGGATTTTAGATATTTAGGATTCTACTGATGTTGCAAATGATTTTCAAAGTTTCAACTATATAACAAATAGAGAAACGACCTCCGCTCTTAAAAGACATATTTTTCATCAAAGATCATACCAAAATTGTTTGATTGATATCCATCAATTTAATCCTGAGAAATGATTTTCAAAGTTTCCACTATATAACATATAGAGAAATGACCTCCGCCCATAATATACATATTTTTCATCCGATCACAATAATTTTTTGTAGACTGATAAAGGGTCACTCAAGGATCATTCCAGTGAAATTTGGTTGATATCCACCAGTTACATTCTGAGAAAATGATTTTCGAAGTTTCCACTATATAACATATTGAGAAATGACCTCCGCCCATAAAATGCATATTTGTCATCCGATCACAATGATTTTTTGTAGACTGATAAAGGGTCACTCAAGGATCTTTCCAGTGAAATATGGTAGATATCCATCAGTTACATTCTGAGAAAATGATTTTCAAAGTTTCCACTACTGTAAACGGGGTAATTTTGGCGTGGTTTTATTTTGGCCACATAATCCACCGCCAATATTTGCAATTGTGAAATGAAAAATTCCTTTACTGTGAGGAAAATGTTATCTTGCGGGATGTACTTTTAAGGTTATATTGATTAACTTTAATTCAAGTATATTCAGACCATTCTTATTCGAATTGGAATAAGAAAATCGGCTGACAACGTTCGTAAATGTGAAATTAATTCCAACATTGCAGATTAAAGTTGGTTTAAGTATTGTAACGAAAATCAAGGAGAAAATGTGTGAAAAACTGGTACACGAATTATAACTCTTACGAGAGGTGTGAAAGCAAACTATTGTTTAGTTTGTAAAAAAATGACACTACTCTAGAAAATTGGCTTTCTTATACTTTCAAGGTTTAAAACGACGAGAAATGAAAAATAGATAGGACGTTTTATTTTGGTGGTGCATGTAAGATGCGCCAAAATTAATCACCGCCAATAAATCGAAACTGAAAAACCGCCAAATGTGGACACCGCCAATATAAAGCCGTTTACAGTATATAACATACATAAAATCCATATTTTCCATCAGATCACAATGATTTTTTGTAGACTGATAAAGGGTCCCCCAAGGATCATTCATGTAAAATTTAATTGGTATCCATTGATTAGAATCTGAGAAACTCACTTTTTACCATATTTTGAAATTTGCCACGCGCATTCAATCCATATTTCTCATTGGATCAAAATTTCTTGAACAACTTTGAAAGAGGGTCATCCAAGGATCATTCCTGTGAAGTTTGGTTGAAATTCATCCAGTAGTTTCTGAGGAGAAGATTCTTAAAGAAAAGTTTACAACCGCACGCACGGACAGACGGACGTACGCACGACAGACACAATGCCATGACAATAGCCCCAGTGGCTTTCAGCCGGTGGAGCTAAAAATCATTTTGACTTTCAAACACATTGCCAGTTTTTAATACTGTGTTTTCTCTTACAATTTGTTGAATTTATCATATTGGAGCTTTATAAAGGGTATTTTTTTGTTTGAAAATTCCAAATTTCTGTCTTTACTCTATATAAATTTGCTGTCTGTTAGTTATGTATACGAGGGTTGTTAAACAAGAGGCCCTAGAGGGACTGTATCGCTCCACTGGCTTTAAAATCTTTAGACTTTCATTAAATAAAGCTTTCTTTAAATGAATACATTAACACTCCAAAATTTCCTAAAACCTATTTAATAATGATTAACTTGTTCTGGTCCATATTGCACCAAAATACTCAATCAAAAAGAACCTTCACCCCTTTACCCATCTTATTAAAACATAAGGTTCAGAAGGAGATGTTCAAAGATTTCGGACTCAAAATAGGCCCCGCCTGCCACATCCATATTTATGGACCAATCAAAATTTCTTGAACAATTCAAGTAAATAGTCACCAAAGAAACATTCTAGCAAAGTTTCATTGAAATTGGCTGAGTGAATCCGGAGGAGATAACGTTCAAAGATTTTGGCCTCAGAATAAGCCCCGCCCTGCCACGCCCAAATTTATAAGCCAATCAAAATTTAGCAAATTTTTTTTTGAAAAGAGACACTCAAGGAACATTCTGGTAAAGTTTCATTGAAATCAGCCAAGTGGTTCAGGAGAAAATGTCATTCAAAAATTTCGGGCTCAAAATAGGTTCCGCCCTGCCACGCCCATATTTATGGACCAATCAAAATGTCTAACTATTTAAGTAAAGGGTCACCCAAGGAACATTCTGATAAAGTTTCATTGAAATCGGCCCAGTGGTTCAGGAGGAGATGTTGTTCAAAGATTCAGGGCTCAAAATAAGCCCCGCCCTGCCACGCCCATGTTTATGGGCCAATCAAAATTTCTTGAACAATATAAAAGTAAAGGGTCACCCAAGGAACATGCATGCCAAGTTTCATTGAAATCGGCCCAATGGTTTTGGAGGAGAAGATTTTTAAAGATTTCAAAGTGAAAAAATGCCACGCCCTGCCACTCATATTTGGGGGCTAATCAAAATTCTTTGAACAATTTAAGAAGAGGGCCACCCCACAAAGGATCATTTCTACCAAGTATGGTTAAAATCCGCCCATTGGTTTGGGAGGAGAAGATGTTAAAAGAAAAAGTTTACACTGGATACTCCGCCATGACAATAGCTCGCTGGCCTTTGGCCAGTGGAGCTAAAAATTAACCGGATTTTGCCTTGCAAAATTTTATTTTTAAAGCAATCAAACTAAATTTGGTATCATTTGCTGTCGGAATTCAATCCACATATAGTTATGTAGAATTGATATACTTATCGAACATTATAGCGCGTGCATATTCCATATAAAATGTCATGGAAACGAGTACCCGGTGCAGCAGATAAAATAATACATACAGTGCCCTCCAAAAGTCCTTGGACAAATGATTTATTATGCATTTTGGCTCTTTTTCATGACTTTAAGGGAAAATGCCTGGATATCTCCGACTCTCATGAATAAAGGGAGGTAATTGAGCACTCTCTAAGATAATTCTAGTACTTTTCTTCAAATTTAAATTTTGATACATTGAAATAAATGAATTTTATGAAATATCCATTATTTATGAAAAGCCGGCACAATACGGAATGCATTGATAATTCATGCCCATGTGCATATTTTTAACCTGTTTTCAAAAGCGAATAGAAACATTATATTACTGGTGACCAGATCATCAATCCCTGACCACTTCCAAAAAGAATTTACCAAAATGCTGACCAAAGAGGAAAGAATTCGGTGCCAAGTCATGAGAGAACAGGGTATCTCCGTTGCAGACATCTCTTGGCAGATTGGACATCCAAGGTAGGAATCTGCATTTAAATTTTATTGCTTGCTGAATTACTTGATAAAATAATGTTAAAATTGCAGTAAAAATGTAACATTTTCTCGAAATATTTTCACTTTTTCTTTTTCAGATCAACTGTTTACCATGTGTTGCAGCGGTATGCAACAAGCGGAAGCCACGATGACAGGCCTAGAAGTGGCAGACCAAGAGTGTCTAGTGCTCGGGATAACAGAATGTTGGTTAGAGCTTCACTTGGGGACAGACATGCGACGGTTCCACAGTTGCAGTCTACGTGGAGAGACACAAATGTTGTTGCGTCAACATCAACAGTAAGGAGAAGACTACATGCCGCTGGACTAGATGGCCATTTGGCTGTTCGGAAGCCTTTGCTGACCCCCTCGTCATAGACAATTGCGTTTGGACTTTGCCAGGGAACATGAGGACTGTTCAGTAGTGGATTGGTCTGCTGTTCTCTTCAGTGATGAATCGAAATTCAATCTGTTTCAGAGTGATGGTAGAGTGTACGTGAGACGGAGATCTGGTGAGCAGCTACGTAGAGACTGTATTGCGCCCACTGTGAAGTTTGGAGGTGGTAGTGTCATGATATGGGGAGCAATGAGTTACAGGGGCACTGGTTGTATGACTTATGTTGACGGGAGGCTGAATTCTCAGGGTTACATCAAGATTCCTACTAGGATATGGAAATGACTTTATCTTCCAGGATGTTGATGGAGCAACATGCCATAGAGCTAAAATTGTTACTGAGTGGAAGCAGGAAAACGATTTCCAGTGCCTGAATTGGCCACCTCAGTCCCCTGACCTCAACCCAATTGAAAATCTATGGCAACAAATGAAAACCAGTCTCCGAAACACACGCAGCCATAACGTTCGAGACCTTAAGCATAATGTGAGGGTTTGCTGGGACCAAATTACTCCAGAGACATGTCAACGCCTTGTTCGAAGCATGCCGCGTCGTATACGTGCTGTTATACAAGCCAGGGGAGGCCATACTAAGTACTGACATAATTGCCATAATTGATATTTAGTGCATATTTTCACAGAAATGTGTTTTTGTTAATAAAATGCCAGAATGATTTAATTTGTTTTGTATATTTCCTCTCTAGTTGTTGATTAAATAATAATAAAGCAAGAAATATGAAAAAAAAAAGAAATTTTGACCTGAAATGTACTGGAAAAGTAAAAAAAAAAGTTTGTCCAAGGACTTTTGGAGGGCACTGTATTCTTGGTCTTCGTTTGTAAATATTCCATCTTTTCTAACTGTTGAAACATTTGAAAATTAAGTGAGTTGTTGGAATAAGTATTACAAATGCCTTGTCTTAATTTGAAGTAATTTGAATGTATAGTTTTTCGATAATATTCATTGTGGCGGGTAAGGGTTTCTGAACGTACGTTCTAGACAACATTAACTGAATGCTCTGAATTTTGATCATTAATAATTCTATCAATTATATTTCAAAATAACGAAAGACATAAATCAAACACTTGTCACGCCAAAAGGGAATGGTTCATTCTTCCAAATGCTTAATTTTTATCGGTGAAGACGCTTCCGTGCCCCATGAGATAAGGGGAAGAACAGAGAGAAACTTGTCAAAGCAACTGTAGGGACGTTAATTTCCGAGTGTCTGGAAGATATAGGTGAATAACTAGGAGGTTCCTTTCTGAGAACTTTGACGTCGTACCATTTGATTTCACCTTTATATAAACCATAAAAGCACAGCTTAATTACAGGAACACTGAACTCATCCTTCTTCTATAAATAACGAGTCGTGACAAGCATGTACTTTTGTTTGCATGTGAAATGAATATACATCGTTTAACTGCTTCAGGCTTTGGCAAATTTGATCATATAAAAAATCCTGATAATATGAGTCTACTTTTTTCACATAGCCATGAATCAACGATGATCTATTGGCCTAATCCGGATAAAAATTGAATATCCCTCGTACCTCTTAATCTCTACTTCCAGTCAAAGGTGTATCTTATCTAAATCTCCTATTATTTTGTAATGATTTAATGGGTCTAGCCCACATTGCAACCAAAATACTCAATCACCATTAACTTCATTGATTGATTGATTGAATTGAGTTTAAACGCCACTTTCAACATTTTTTCACTTATATATCACGGCAGCTGGAGCACCTAACAATGGATTCATCATATTTCTCTCACCAGTACAACCATCACATCCTTTCCTAGCCTCCAGCTGCTATCTCACATAGGTCTACGATTATCAACCCATTAGTGAACATGCATCAAACCTCTAGATTGACAGTCAGACGCGCTACCAACGGTGCTAAGACAGCGGCAAAGGGTCAGATCAAACACAGATTAAGTTGATTCATCAGAGGATCATGCTCATAGCTAAATTTAGTTAAAACAAATCAACTTTTCCAAGCTCTAATTTCTAATTTACATTGATGCATTTTTATTCGCTCAGTATATAAGTATATATTCTAAATAGGAAAAGTTCTTTTTTATATGATAGATATGTCTAGATGGATGTTTAACAATGAAACGATACTACCACACTCATATGAATATATTGGCAAATCAAAAATTTACTAGGAGATTAACCCAATGAACATTATCCTGTCAAGTTTGGTTGAAATTGGTCCAAATTGGTCTGGGAGGAGAACATTTTCTTTAAGTGAAAATAAGCACCACATCACCACACCCTTATTTGGGGGGGTCTATCAAAATTTCTGGAACTTGAGAAAAGGATCACCCTTGAAACACTTATTTCATGACTATTGGGCAGTTTTGGAGAAGAAAAAAAGATTTTATAGTGAAAATAAGCCCAAGTCTTTTTCTGGGGTCAATCAAATTTTCTTGAACAATTATATTGAAATCAGTCACTTAAAGAACATTCATGCCAAGTTTTATTGAAATTGGGCAAATGGTTAAGAACAACAAGTAGACCATGATGGTCCTGTATGGCTCACCTGAAATGCAAGCCCCAAGTTTTTAAGTCTAAGACATAATTATCAAACCTCACAGAGGCTTTTAACCCTTGTCATGCTAAATTAAAATCCTCTTTCAGAATTGCACTAATTTCTAAGTACTGAAAGATTAAATTCATTAACAACTCTGCCTGAAAAGGGGCCAAACAGGTGGCTTAGACTAAGATCAGACTGCACATAGGTGCAGGCTGATCTTTATCTATGCTTCCTGTCAGAACAAGAATATTCCGGATTCAGCATGACAAGGATTAACTTCCACTTTTAAGATTGCAAGTATCTGAATTATTTCTGCAAATCAAAGTGAAACAAAACTACAAATTTTGAAAATTGTATGTCTAGAGGTTTTGAGTGATGGCTTTTTCAGCAGTCTGTCTTCTGTCCCCTTTATGATAATTGTGGCTCATTTCAATTTCAGAGTTAAAATTTCAACAATTTTAGGAGAACATGTATATCAATACTAAAGCAGAAAAGTATCAGGCCTAATATAGTTTACAAGGAAATGTTTTGGGGGTTGGTTTTTTTTTTTTTTTTTTTTTTGTTTGTTTGTTTTTTACTTTTTAAACCTTTCTTGATATTTGTACATAAGAAATACTACCAAAAACACAGGCTGAAGCATATTACAGTGTTTAGTAAGGGACCATTATGGTCATTCTCTTCAGCAAAATTTTAGAGATATGCTCGCTGTTTAGAAACAGAAGATTGATGATGCTTCCTTCTTTATTGTGTGGTAACATCAAGAATCTCACAACACAGGGCTGGCCTTTTGCAATTTGGCACACTAAATTTTCTAAGAATTATGTGTCAAATGCTAATATATGAGTTTAAAGCCAAATAGTTTGGGTGTAGAAGATTTTTCAAGATTTTGTTCTTAACATTTCTATGTAAAATCCATGACACACAGAGCTAATATTAAAATTGGTGCAATAATTTTAAGTTTTATGATGAAGGGTCACATTTAAATAGGACTAGACAAATATGATAAGTACGGGATTCTTGGTTTTGGAGAACAATATTTTATTAAAGATGTCAGCCAAGGAACATTTATGCCAAGTTTTGTCAAAATCCTCCCATCGGTTTATTAGAATTAATTGTTTATTTATTTGAATGAGGTTTTACGCCACTTCCAACATTTTTTCAGTTTTCTCCCAGAGACTGGAGTACCTAACAATGGATTTCTGGTATTTCTCACTCAAGTAGTACCATTACATCCTTTCCTAGCCTCAAACTGCTATATCCCACATAGGTCTATGATTATCAACCCATTGGAGTAGATGAAAAAGCAAAGAGATTGTTATAGACATGTTTTGAACTAGAAAATTTGATTGTTTGATTTGTTTGTTTGAATGGGGTTTTGCGCCGCTTTCAACATTTTTTCTGTTATATTGCATTGGCTGGAGCACTTAACAATGGATTCATGGTATTTCCACACCAGTACTACCATTACATCCTTTCCTAGCCTCTAGCTGCTATCCCACATAAGTCTACGGTTATCAAGACAACCCATTGGTGGGAGACAAATAGTCGGAAAGAATGAGTGCCGCTACTGGAGATTGGACCCAGAACCTCTAGATTGACAGTCTGACTGTCCTATGACAGCTGCTCTTGGTTTATTAGAAGATGTTTAAAGGAAAAGTTTACGCACAGACCCATGCACAACAGACAAATTGACAATGATAATATCTTGCTGGCCTTCAGCCAGTGGAGCTAAAAGAACCCAAATATGGCATTTTTCATGGATGTTTTTGTACCACTTGACCTTCACTGAGAAATTCTAAACTTGGAACGTGGGTAGGTCGGCACATCCCCTGGGCACATGCTCCAGCCCAGGTGGGATCACTGATATGTGATAGGCGTGCTCTATGTATGTACAGTTTATCTCTTTTCTGCAGTTTTCAGTCTCCTTTTTTACCCCCTTGAGCTTGACCCAAAATGCAGACGGTGGCAAGTCAGTAGGGGACTCTAGGCATTAGTGCTTGCCAGGGTTGAATTGATCGGCGTGCTCTATACATGAAACTAGAGGCGCTTGAGGGCCTGATTCGCTCCACTGGCCTGAATATCCTGATAATGGTTATTAGAGGATGATGATGAAAATGAAAAGGCTGTATAAAACAAGGATCATTCCAGTCAAATCTGTTTGAAATCCAAAAATAAAAATTTCAACACTAATAGAATGTTACTGCACAATATACTGTTTCTTTGTCCACAAAATTCTGATTGTAGATCTTTCTACTTTTCATTAAACTCCACACTATAATGGTGTTACTTTACAATAATTGTTTGTCATTAAAACAAAATTCTGACTAATGATGATGGAGAAGTAAAATATTAAATCCAATATATCTATTCTACCCAATGCCTTAGAGTGCACCTCAGTAGGCCACTTTACACCAATTGTCCTCTTTGTGTAGTCACCCCTTGTTCAACTAAACTGACAAATTCTCAGGGGGTATCTCAGGCTCCCTATTTCACCTTATATTTCTACTCATTTAGATTTTAACAAAGGTTTTGTTCCTTCTAATCTACAATCTTTACACCTATTAAATTTAATGAGTCTAAAAAAATCATCATATAGGTGATACCAAAAGGGTGATCAAATATTCACTATATCTGTTGAAATGTCCTCTGCCAATAAAAAGCACACTGTTCATCTAATTAAACATTTTTTGAAGCTTGAAACAAATTCACAGAAATTAAATTCCAATGATATTTGGTTGAAATCCATCTGTTTAAACTTTAAAAAGGTTTGTTTTACCCTATATTGGATATTACAACATATAACATATCAAAAGAAATGACCTCTGAAAATAAAAGACATGTTTCGCATCTGATCAAAACAATTTTTTGAAGACTAATAAAGGATCACTAAAGAATCATTCCAGTAAAGTTCGGGTGATATCCATCTGTAAGATTCTGAGAAAATGATTTTCAAAGTTTTCACTATATAAGATATAGAGCAATGACCTTCGCCCATAAAACACATTTTTCATCTGATCAAAATATTTTTTTGTAAACTGATAGAGGGTCACTCAAAAATAATTCATGTGAAGTTTGGTTGTTATTCATTTGTAAGGTTCTCAGAAAATGATTTTCAAAGTAGCCACTATATAACATATAGAGAAATGACCTCCGCCCATAAAATACACATTTTTCATCTGATCACATTAGTTTTATGGGTTTCTTTGTACCTCTTGACCTTGACTGAAAGATTCGAAACCAGAGCTTGACAAGTTTGGCAGGTTCCCTGGGCACATGCGCGAGCCCAGGTCGGATCTCTCTGCTGATGCCAGTTCTCTATGCCTGAACAGTTTGTTTAATTCTGTGCACTTTTCAGTCGTCTTTTTGACCCCTTGCTCTTGACCAATCAGGGTTGTCAGCAGCACTTTGGTGAAACAAAATTCCCTGACTTTTCACTTACTTTTCCCTGACAAATTCATGTTTTTCACTGACAAAAATGGTCAAATATTTTAATTCTTAAACGACCTTCTTTGGCCACTCCCTTTTTTATTTGGTTCACAGGATGCATATAAAAGTCCTGACCCTTGACCCTCAGCATAAGTGGAGAAACCTATCATTTTTATGTGATTTTACAGTCTAGCAATGGTAAGTAAGGAAGAAATTCTTTTTTTATCCATACCTGCTGACTCAAAATATCTAAACGGTTATAAAACAAATAAGGGACATAAATGTGATAAAATGAAACTGATAAGCTCTGGTTATAATAGGCAAGCTGTTTACATTTAAGACAATAAAGCATCACATTATCCCATTTTAAAAGATTTCCTTTTATTTTGTATCACTTTTCCCTGATTCAATATTTCAGCTGCATATGAATGAATATTGGCAATAAATATTCTTTTTTAACATTAGAAAGTAGCTACCAAGCTTATCAGAATAAGTAGACAATCAGCTATCAAAAAGAGGAGGATAAAACATAGGAAAATCAGACTCACCCTACTTAGAAGTTTTTTATTTAGCTGAAGGGTTCACGGCAAATATAAATGGAGGCCATTTGTATTTTTGGCCAAAATTTGATATGAAAAACTAAGGCCTTTGATAATGCATAGTCAGCTGAATATATGTTATAAAAGGTATTTGAAAGGGAGAATTAATGTGTTTTTGGTGGAAATACTTGCAAAAAATGTTTTTAATGGTGTAGATAGCAGGCCTTTTTTTATGCTGTTTTTGGGGCCGAAATTCGGCCCCAATCCCCTCTTGAAAACATATACTTTTTTCCCCTATTTCAGAAAAAAATTCCCCTATCCAAAAGGCCTCAATAGGCTTTTCCCAGACGAACAAAATCTTGCATTGTTACGCATTTTAAATAAAAACGACTCGCAAATAAAAATCGTCTGCAATACCGGGACACAATCTAGTTGCCCTTTATATCAGTGTTGATTAAAATTAAGCTGCCATATATATGCATACAAAGCAAGACTTTATTTCCAAACCATAAAATCTCTTTCATTAGTAGTTGCCAATTAATTTAAACGTCTTTTAAAAGCCATAAGACATATTTTGTGTTGCTTTTTGCCAGGACTGTCATTTTTGGGCAAGCACTCGTCGGCAGTTTTAAAAACACAATTATGGTGGAAAACAATAATTTTTCAAGGGAAAAAGTATTAAAGAAAACTCTTTGTGGTCTAGAAAATGCAAGCACTTATTTGCTTTGGCATTAAAAAGCTAAAAATTTACTGAGACAGGTATCGGTAAAAACTGCCCTTCACCAGCCAAACTGTACCAGTTACCGGACAAGTATAATATTCGGATACACAATTTATAGATTTATTCAACAGAACTATTCTATAATGGCAAGAATATATATAATTTAGGTAAAAAAACCTTGGATTACTTTAGAATAAACATTCTTAAACCAATTTTCATCCTATAAATGACCTAATTTATCCAGTTTGTGTTCGATTTTAAATATTTTTTTGTGTGTTTTTTTACATCTATAGTTTATTGAGTTTATTCCGAGACACTTTCTCTGTCCCTACATCTGTTCCTATGACTGTTCCAGAACTGATTTTTTAGAAAGAAGACCTTAAAACAAGAAAGAACACAAAGACAGGTTATGAACAAGTATTTTTTTCCACAGAAATTTGATTTTTAGTTGGTGAAAAAAGGTTTCTTCAGTAAGATAAAAGAAAAAAAAAATAGGTAGAGAAGATTTGGGATTTTCAATAACAAAAAATAATTTAATAACTTATTAGTGCCTTTACACACATCATTTATTATGTACAGGCAGTTGTAGAAAATGTGCTTTGTATCCAAATGAAAATATTCATATTTTATTTGCTGAATTTTTGTGTCTGCCTATAATGAACAAATGACCCCAAATACTGAACTTGGGTGGAAATAATGATCCCAAAAGTTTTAAGTCAAGGGAAAACCCTCCATTGTGATTGAAAAAGATTTCTACTATGCCTTTAGGCCAAAATTATCATCTAAATGAGCTTACAAGCCTTGATCATTGATCATAGTTAAAAAACACACACAAATCATGACTTTTGATGGATATTTTACTATGTGATTTGAAAACTCCCCTCCCAGTGAATTTTTCCCCTTCAGAAAGGACCCGCAACCTTTCCCCTAAACCTTAGAAAAAGGCCTGAGATAGAGTTTGACATTGCACTTTTGCATTTGCATCGAATTGAAAAATGTACCGATGCATATGGGACAAAAACTTGCTAACGTCAACTTGAATATCTAGAGTACAATCAACGAGGCTTAGTTTTGGCTTCAATGCCGTTGAAAAAGATATTTGGCTTCAAAAACATGTGTTCATTTTCAAGGCAACTGGCAGCCTTTTACAACAACAAAACATGTAAACAAAGATGATTTAACGGAATACAGCAATCATATTACTTAAAATCACTCGAATTTCATTCTCGGGCATTTATAATCCATATATGGAAATAAATTTACCTCGATTTCTCCTTTGAAATCTTTGTTATTGTTCTGTTTTTGTAGTGTTTATTTCAGCTGTCAAACAAAAAATTGTTGTGGGAAATTTTCACGTGAACTGCTTCTATTTTAATAATACTGCCTTAAAAAAATAGAGTGAAACCTTTTATAATTTAGGTGCATGTAAAAAGGACCCAAGGTCAAAACGGCCCCTTAGGTCAAAGCGGTCTGTAATTTGCTTTCACTTTGGCCACTTTACTTTATGTATTCCATCAAACGACCCAAATAGAATTCATATAATTCCTGCCTTTAACACTCGGGAGAGGGGTTTGCAGTAAACAGAGATGGATAAATAGATTTTCCATACATATCACCCAATTAATAAACAGAACAGAAACTTTACTTGAATACATATGGTTCATCCTCGAAATAAATACATATAAAATGACATGCATAAGTATGAAGAGTTTAATTGATATATTAACAAAATAGTAGAAAAAATGTATTTGTGGAATTACGAAACAAAAAGAGTCATACTAGAATTTCAGATAGCGTAAAAACACTCTGTATACATTGGAATGGCTAGTTATCAATATTTTTCAAATTTTTTTTGTCTCTTCTTTGTCCCTTTTGATAAACTATACCTATACCGTTACGAATGTTCACATTTTCTGAGTTCAACATTTCTATCAATTTGAACATATTTGGGTTATTATTGTAACTATAGAAACAGCGAAAAATCACATTTCTGTTAATATTATCTTTTTCATTTATTTATTTTGCAAACAAGCGTCAGCTTAATTTTTTAATTCTATCTGACAATTTGAGATGAAAAAGACTATTAATACAAATTTTTGTTTTTATTGAAAAAGAAGAGAAAAAATCCTATTATATAATTACGTGTGTATAATTATTATTACTATCTTGCCAGCTTTTTGTGTCTTTTCTTTATTGTAATATTTTCAAAATTCAAATTGCCCTATTGAAACATTGTTTTCTTACAAGGAAGGCAACCTGGATCACAGAGATGTCATCTGACACACATTTCCGCCAGCAATTTAAGAAATGTATCATGATTTATTTCATTATAGACAGAAAATTGGATCTTGATAAGGCCAAATTGAAATATATAACATGTACATTCGGCCTCGATAAAATATTTTCTGAAAAAATGTGAGAGGCACCATCACTAGCATCAAATGCAAAAATATAACAAGAGCTTCGCAGAGCGGCGCATATACGCCCGAAGGGGCTTGTCAGTAACCTTGGCTTGTCAGTAGCATTAGCTTGAATGATAGCTAAATATTGCAAACAGACAGACAGACAACTGGTGCCATAACATTTAAATATGAAAATATATTTAGTCCTAAGCACAAAAAGACAACCTACAGAGTCATTATGGCAAGTTTCCTTTCATTCCCATCCATAATGTAGGAGAAAATGAGCCAACAAGAAATTTGTTTTTCATCAACTCAAGGGCAGATAATCCAAGATAACTCTAGAATAACTGGAGCGATTTGAATTTCAAAGATCTTACGCAAAACTAGTCATCATAGAGAGTAAGTGTGTCTAGTTTCAGCTCATTTCAATTGATAGTTAAGGAGGAGTTGAACACAAAAAACAGTGATTTTCTTTTAATTCAAGGGCAGATAATTCAAGATTTCTCAGAATCGGCTGGAGCGATTTGAATTTCAAAGATCTTATGCACAACTAGACATCATAGAGAGTAAGTGTGTCTAGTTTCAGCTCATTCCCATTGATAGTTAAGGAGGAGTTGCGCACACAAAAAACAGTGATTTTCGTTGAATTCAAGGGCAGATAATTCAAGATTTCTCAGGAATGACGGGAGCAATTTGAATTTCAAAGGTCTTATGCACAACAAGACATCATAGGGTGCAATTGTGTGTAGTTTCAGCTTATTCCCATTGATAGTTAAGGAGGAGTTGTGCACACAAAAAACAGTGATTTTTGTTATATTAAAGGGCAGATAATTCAAGATTTCTCAGGAATGACGGGAACAATTTGAATTTCAAAGGTCTTATGCACAACTAGACATCATAGGGTGCAATTGTGTGTAGTTTCAGCTTATTCCCATTGATAGTTTAGGAGGAGTCGCGCACACAAAAAAAAAGAGATTTTTGTTATATTAAAGGGCAGATAATTCAAGATTTCTCAGGAATGACTGGAGGGATTTGAATTTCAAAGGTCTTATGCTTAACTAGACATCATAGGGAGTAATTGTGTGTAGTTTCAGCTTATTCCCTTTGATAGTTTAGGAGGAGTCGCGCACACAAAAAAAAGAGATTTTTGTTATATTAAAGAGCAGATAATTCAAGATTTCTCAGGAATGACTGGAGGGATTTGAATTTCAAAGGTCTTATGCTTAACTAGACATCATAGGGAGTAATTGTGTGTAGTTTCAGCTTATTCCCTTTGATAGTTTAGGAGGAGTCGCGCACACAAAAAATTGCTAACGGACGGACGGACAGACGGACAGACAGAGGGACAGACAGACGGACGGACAGACAGACCGACAGACGGACGGACGACCGAGGCCATAACATAATACGACCCTTCGGGCGTATAAAAAATGTCTTAACCCTTGTCATGCTGAATAAATTTTGGCCAGAAAATTTCATCAAAATCAAAGGGCAAAAAGCACTGAAAGTTCCAACTGTAGGTCATTTTTTATTTGAAAAACTAAATTCTGGTTTGAAAGTGAGAAACAGGTGGTGAAGACTAACATCAGACTGCACATATGTGCAGGCTGATGTTTGTCTATAGCTCCTGACAAAGCAGGAATATTCCAGGTTCAGCATGACAAGGGTTAATTATTTTTAATTTTTCCTATGCCCTCAATATAAATTTATGACATAATTATTGATACTTTGCTATAAAAATTAAAGAGAGAGAGAGAGAGAAAAAAAAAGAAAAAAAGGGTGTCACAATCCTATACATATATATTGACTTGCAAAAGAAATGCATTTTATTTATCTAACAAATAATGATAGACAGTAATATTATCTTTATTGAATGCATTATAAAGCTTACTTCTTTTTTATTGAGGTGTAAGTATTTTATTGATTGTGACATTGTCATTTTTGAAAAAAAAATCAAAACGATGTGGCTGTTAAAACTATATTTTCTTAAAAAAAGTTACATTGCGCTTCCATTCTGGCTGTTCTGCGTACGAAAAAATGCTATTCTTATCCTTTTCTTTAAATATGAAATAAAAGACAAAATCCAAATAGGAGCTCGTAGTGATATTGCAAAAACCGCGTAAGCCTGTTCTCAAAAAGTGCTAATTATACATCAAATGACCAACTTTGACAAATCATAAGCATAGAATAATAAAATTGCATCCTTCACACAATATTTCTGCCTATTACAATTATTTTAAGCTATATTATGATACTTAACAGGAACTTTATAGACAATTTCTATGTGCGCAAATTCACAACTGCATACAGTTAATTTAAGTATACAATAACAAATCAACTCACTTTATGAAAATGAAATAATTGAAACATTTATGTTGACAGAAAGTTCAATATGCATACAATAACAGCAGTCCCAGAAAAAGGCTAAAGAGACAGAAAGAAAGATTGATGAATTTCAGAAAAAAAGATATGAAATCTTACAGCTGTAGACAATAACTGTAGGAGGACAGCCAAACTCGACAATTCCTACTGCTGGAAAGTAACAGCAAATAAATAACGATATTGTAAAATTTCACTAAATTCAATAGCCTTAGTAGAAACAGAGATACAACTAAAACAACAGTTGCACGTAAAAACTTAACCAAGAATTTTTGTTCAGACTTTATAATTTCAGTTATCAAAAAATGTTTTGTAACTAAATGCTTAAATTTTCTTTCATAAATCATTAATGAAGGTTATTTTACAAAGATAATCAAATTTGCTTTAATTTCGACATCTCTCATGTTGTTGTTGTTCTTGTTTTTACCTAGAAGAGCTTGTCACATCAATATGTCTTTCGCAAACCAGGATCACGTCAACCCATTTACACTATTTAATTGATCTATGAAAATCAATTCATAAGTGCATTTTTTACTCTTTAAGGTTCTAAGTCAAGTCAGTCTGTGAATAGCTGGGTCTGTCAACTCGGCCTGAGTATATATCATATAGGTACATGTATAATAATTTAATATAAATAATATATTTTCCCTAATGGGTGTCTTTTCTTTTGTATATTATTTCTCACTTGTCACTGAAAGGGTTACTTTGTTATAATGTACCTATTAGGAAAATATGTGGGTTTTTTAAAGACTTTTATCACATTTAACTAAGTATTATTTGTGTAAATATAAGGTAAAAATATATGTAATTAAATACTTAATTCACCTTTACTTTGAATTTTTTTTTTTTAAATTATTCTTTCTGTCTACAAAAGAAGATGAAAACAAGATGTGTTTGTGAAACACTAATGCCCCCGTAACAGCAATTGTTTTCAACGTTTGACCTTGACAGATGACCTTGACCTTGTCACATGACCTTGACTTTGGTACCAGCGGATGCGGATCATTGAGATCTATCATCATGCCAAAAATTAGCTTTGTATCTTGAATAGGCTTGAAGATATTGGCAATGTTAAGTTTTTTGGTTAACTTTTGCAGACAGACAGACAGACGGACGGACAGACAGACGGACAACAGTTAAACAATATGCCCCCGATCTTTCAACCAGGGTGTTTGAATTATAAGCAATTCAATGAAATCTTTATATTATGAATCCTTCCAAACCAGTTATTGCAACTAATTTTATCTTCTGTCTGAGAAATTATAATAGCCATGTTAATTGAAATGCTATGTATATTAGGGGTGTAACAATAGATCGATAGGTCGATGTATTGTCAAAGTGAGAGTCATGATATCGATGTATTTGCAATTCTCCAACATCGAAAACTATCACGATAGTTGGTTCAGATATCAATAGTTTTGATAGTAAATATTCAAAGCTTACCTACACAAAATTTTTATTGTTTCCTTGGTCTCTTATGTTAAATAGCACGAAAGAGGGAAAGAGAGAAAGAGAGAAAAGAGAGAGAACGCTAGATCAAATAACCCGAAATTTAAGTCCGAGAGGCTATCTGGAGAATCCACAAAAAATATCAAGTCCGAAGGGTGATCTGGCAAATCTACAAAAAGTAGACAGTTTATTCTCGTAATTATGTAAAGCGTAAGGAACGGTTTATTTTTCGCAGAGGGAGAACGGGTGATCAAAGGTGCAGACTCCAGGTGTTCAGCTTTTTTGGGTCAGGATCTGGAGTTGGCACGCAATGCATGCTTTTAAACCCGCGTGAGATGTCAAACCCTTTCCATCATGAGAATAAAATTGATACGCCTTTTTCGACTCTGTTGATTGATTTTATTAGGGAAAACGGGATTTATTTATTTTTCATGGCAGGTAGGAATACAAAAATATACAGATGATAAATTTTGAATAATTTTATATCTTCTTTCAATCAAGTGGGTGCAAAAGCTTGAACTATTCTCGTTAGTTTTGATCTTCATTTCTCATCGATTGATTGTTATAAAGTCTAAACCAGAGCTGGGATTTACTTTAGTAACGATCTTTTGATGACAAAGCGGCGGCATGAGGGTCTTTAAAATATTCGAAAAACAGAATAAACCAATATCATGAGATGCGGGAATAATTCAATTAACAATTATTAATCAAACAATTTCATTTTTCTTTGCAGTAAATCAGTAGTCTGATAAAAAAATTGCTAATTTAATATGATCATCTGGTATAAGCTTCTTCCGCAGAATTCAAACTTTAAACAAATCAGTATGATCTTTGGCAACAAAGGTCGCCTCACCCAAACTTTATTTTATTGTGTCCAAATGAATGGATAAATTTGTCATACATGACTTCAAATTTCGAGATAATGAAAAATAAAGTCAGAATGGCCCGTGTTCGGGACCTTTTGTATTCGTAAAGGAATATGAAATATCTTAGAAGAGAATAACTTGTATACTTTTTTACAAAATGCTTAATCATTGTGGGAACACGTCATTTTGGAGAGAATCTATTGAGATTAACATAGAAATTAAACAAAACAAACAGATAAGTGATAGTATCATGACATAATGGCCATAAATTTCTGACAATAGTGATAGTATCACGATATCAATGCTACGATAGTAAAACTATCATGAAAGTGATTTTTCAAGCTGATAGTCAGCCCTTATGTAAAATTATATAGTTTAAATTGTACTTTTGTAATATACAATTTTGTTAACTGTTTTTAGAGGCCTACATATAGGAAGATTGGGTTTCCCAAATGTCTAGCCTCAATAGATAAAGTCATTATTATTATCATTATTTCTGTGTTAGTCCATGGTTTGCTGAGAGTACTTTACCCGGCATTATGTCAAATAGCCTGTAAACCTCACTCATTCATGAAACACATTTGGTTTTGATTGGTGACTTCATAGCCATAGAAAATCTGTATATGGAGTTTTATGGTGTTTTATTTGGCTATTAAATTTCTTTTATGTGAAACATCTGTGGCCTCTAATAGAATACAATTCTTAAAGAAATGAGATGATTCTAATATTTCCCAAGGGTTGTATAAGAGCTTTAGTGGTGTTTTTAATGCCATCAGTCAAGGTCACACATCAAGATAACATTATCAAAAATTTACTAGTTTGGAGAAACTGGAAGAAATCAGCATAGAACAAGAGTCTTCTGCTCAGGCCTTGCTATTGCACCACTGGTGCTGAAAAAAGGGCAGATTGCATAAAAACAAGAATTCCATGGGGCCTGTATTGCTCCACTGGCTTAAATAACCCAAGACTTTTGACCTGCCCTGCCCATATTTGGGGGTCAATCAAACTTTCTTGAACAATTTAAGTAAATGGACATCCAAGGAACATCCATGCTAAGTTTTATTAAAATCAGCTCATTGTTAGGGAAGGAGAATGATTTTAAAGATTATATAGTGAAAATAAGCCCCACCCTGCAACACCATATTCAGGGGTCAATCAAAATTTCTTGAATAAGTTAAGTGAAGGGTCACCAAAGGAACATTCATGCCAAGTTTCGTTTGAATTTGCCCAATGATTTGGGAGGAGCAGATTTTTAAAGATTTAATTGTGAAAAAAAGTCCCCCCTTGCCACACCCATATCTGGGTTCAATCAAAATTTCTTGAACAATTTAAAAAGAGGGTCTGGCAATAATCATTTCCACCAAGTTTAGTTAAAATCCACCCATTGGTTTGGGAGGAGAAGATGTTTAAAGAAAAGTTTATGCACACACAGACGGACGGACATAGAACGGACACTTCGCCATGACAATAGCTAGATGGCCTTCAGCCAGTGGAGCTAAAAACAGCATCTGCATAAATAGTTCAAAGTATGACTTCTATGACTATCTCTTAGCATTTTAGCTTACTCAAAATAAAATTAAATATGGTATCCAGCACCACACTATTTAAGTGGTGTCTTATCATCCAAAAGTAAGATAAGTCAGGTACCATTACATGTCACCTTCTTTTGGAGCATTGAATCAAACTCAAATGTGTCCTAAGAGTATTTATAACTTTTCATCAGTTTTTTGGCCACAAAAGCAAAATATAGTGACAAAGAAGACTCTCCTGATCCTGGAGTTCTGAAGACCCTGGTTAGACTTCAATCATTTGCCATTTGTTGGTTCCTAGGAAATCTGACCCAAAAATTTCACCACAAAATAAATCTCTGCAAAATAAATATTAAATCAGAAATTGATAAAATTGGGTTTGTATTACCCAGTGGCTTTAATGCTTGATAAATGCAACTCATTAAATAATGAAGAGAAGTGAAACATTATGTCAATGTGTCATACTGTAAGCATATGGTTATGATAAAAGAGCCTAGCAGTCAAAAGGCTTTTTTATACTTAAATATTACAGTACTGGTTAGAAACTCTTTTGTTATTGAGAAAATTAGAAGATGGCCCACTTTATACGTTCCTAATGACCATTTGGCCCCATTGATTCTATTCTTGGGCACATCCCTAACATCGAACAATCGAGTATATACGGAAATTGAAAAGACAAAATTATTATGGCAATTTTTCAGCTTTAATTTCTTTGGTAATGTTTGTTTGTTTGTTTCAAGCCTCTAATATTTATCAGACATTACAACTTCTCTTTAAGTCATACAGATGTCATCCCTGAATAGACCGACGCCCTTTCTGGCACGCCTTGGCCCGTCTTTGGTGATACAACAGAGCTGTTATGACTTCTATATATACATGTATGATACATGAGGCAACCAAACATAACAAACCTAAAATGTGGGATAGCTTCAGAGTCTAGAATGGATACAATATTTTTGCCTTTTCAATCTTCACTGAATATAGTGGCTTAAATAAGTCAACCATATTACAGTGGGGCATGCGCCCAAGTTAAAATATTCCTCTTTATCTTAAAGGTAAAAATATTAAGTGTGCTATCTACTAAACATTTCAAGAATGAAAGAGTTTCCAGCCAGTGTTGCTAATTCATACAAGAACATTTATAAGCCATTTGGATAGCTCAAGGTTCTTCTATCCTTTACCTCATACTTGCAGCAAGACACATTGATATACTGGTCTGAAAGTTCAAGCAAGCACCTGTAACAGAAGTAATACTCTTTTGTTTTCAACTCATTGATCATGCCTTCATATTAAGTTTCTATTCATTATTCAATGAGTTGTATTTAATCAAACAATAAAGCCACTGGGTATAATGAAATCCTGATTTTCCGTATCACAGATTTTCTATCAAAACCTCGTAACTACAGCTTAAACAAGCTGTAGTTACGAGATTTTAGCAGAACAGCGACAATATATCTTTGATCAGCTGCGTTAAATATTTCTGGGTGATAGCCTGATGAAATTTTAAAAGGACAGATTTCTTAATTAAAAGGACAGATTTCTTTAGAACAAACAACCACAGAGGATGATGAAGCCTTATAGGGCTTAGAATTAGTGTTGTAAAATCGGACTCAGATCAGAATCGATAATCGAATTGAATCGGAAACTGTTTTTGATTCAATTATTGAATTTAGAATCAAAACTTCATTTTTGTTAGATAAGTACTTCTTTGTTGACTGATGCAGTTGTTTAGTACCTCCAAAGGCTCAAGTTTGTCATCTGTTGTCAAGTATCGACAGTAAGTGTTATTCAAGCAAAAATGGAATTCAAATCAATTGTACAAGTAAATAATAAAGATAAAAAATATTGGGGATAAATATAATTGAGACAGAAAATCATTAGAGCCTTCAAATTTAAGTTCTATAATGTAATCTCATTTAGCAATCATGCTAAGATGGGATAACAAAGTATCAAGTTACTTCCAAGTTGGTGATTTTTTGTTTCAGAAAATGATGATTAATGCACTTTGATAGTTATATAAACCAAGAATAATTACCATTTTTTTTAAACCTTTATTGCTCACTAACTTCTTGTTAGTCTAAAATGAGAATAACAACAAAAAAATACGAAAAATAGCATTCGGCTCTCTTAACAAAATATAACACTTTAACACTGTAACTTTATAAATCTGTTTTTGAAATGAAAATACAAACTTAGAAAAGATATTATGAGAAAATAAGAAAATCACTAAAGGATAAATGTGCAGGTCAGTGGCTTAAGTATGATCACAATAGTTTAAAGATATTAAGGTTAAAAAGTCACATGCATTTAAAGATTAAAACTGAAATTAGTGACAACAACATTTCGTCTTTAAATTTAAAAACAAATTGCTGACAAAACTACTATCTAGAAACAATTTGATATGATCATAATTATCATTGCCTTGTCTCGACAAGTTAATTGATTGGTAATCTGATTCAAAATAGATAATTTGATTTGCTGAATTAGTACTATGCTGAATCCTGGATGTGTCACAAATATTATAAGTAATATTAAAAGTATCATTACCATCATCATTATTATTATTATTTTTAAGAATTTTACAATTGCTGACATCAATAATTATTCCAAAATTACATGCATAATTTATATATATTTATAATTGAGACACCAGCATGTAAAAAAAATTCGGAACCTAATTGGTACTAAACAATCTACGGTAGCGACTAGCAAGTCGTTAGACAATCAGATGTTGACTTATCTTTGTTTGTGTATGCCTTTTTGCATATTTTGCATATTACTTGAGAGAGAAAAGTTTTAAGTTTGTAGCAATAACATTTCAGGCCTAGGTAGGTGGTAAAATTTCTCTCAATCTGTCAGTGTTTTAGTGCTTTGATTTAAAAGCCGAAATTAGATCTACAAGAGTTGAAAAAAGAAATGTCTTTTCAAGTCAGAAGAATACAGGCACTTGGGATTTTCATAAAAATAACAGAAATAATTTGATGGGTCAAATATTCTTGGGTACGAATAAGCAGAAAATTATCATTGTCTTTGTGCTTTTGAAACTAGAAAAATACAAAAAAAATCAGGTAAAATAAGATTAGCTACCAGTAATTTCTTTAAAAATTGGATTCTGAAATCATTTCTAACTTTTAAGGCCTCCTAATTGATGCAATTTGTAAAATAGAATTTGCTTTTTCTAGCGGTGCCAAAAGTCGTAGAGAAACTGTTAACCGATTGTCAATCTTAAGATTGATGTTTGGTTTTCGTGAGAAAGTTGACCTTCTTAGTGTTTTTATAAACATCTGAATGGATTTTCAGTTAAAAATGCATTTTGCCCAGAAAATAGTGACGGACATTCGGACTGACAATCAGGCAGATATAGGATTTTCGATTTGGCCATGTCTGACGGTCACTCGCCATGACTGGATATTGAAAAATATCCGACAAAGAAGCATTATTTCCATCGTCTGACATTTTTAATTTGAGTTTAAGAGTGATGTCCCTTTCTTTTAATAAACACAACGGATGAAAACTACCGGAAAGGAAAACAAGTAACGACATCGATTTTTCGAAGCGAGAATCGATTGTCGCCGATCTCGGACTTCAGTGACGATTAATCAATTATTTCCGATAATCGTTACAACACTACTTAGAATGGTGTGCTGGCTGTGAGAACTCCATCTGGGCTAACATCAGAATCTACTTTATCACTGATTTTTGCTCCTTTTTTTTTTTGCCAAAAACCTTATGAAAAAGTCAAAAATAACCTTAGGACACCTATTAGATTAATCTATTAAAAAGTATGTAAACACAGAATGATAACCAACTTATTTTCATTTTCCAATAAGATACAGATTATAATAATAGTGTGACACTGAGTAAAGTTTTAATTCTCTTTTGGAGTAAATGAAAAAGCTAAGAGATTAATTGTTATAGACAAGTTATGAACTAGACAGTTTGTTTGTTTGAATGGGGTTTTATGCCGCTTTCAACAATTGAACTAAAAAGTACTTATACAGATGCTGTGTTTTAAAATTAATTGTGAAAGTTTCATGAAATTCTGTCAATTATAAATGAACAATTAGTTGTTAAACAAGAAATTTTGCATCACACAGGGCCCCTTTTTCGATGAGCAACAATCTCTCAGAAAGAAATTCAAAAAAGGTTTATCTATAGAACAATCAAGACAAAAATCTTTCTTACCCAAAAATTCTTTTCAGAGAATATAAGAAATTCACACTAGCCTGACGATCAAAAACTATTAGTTTTGTTTTAGGCTTGCAAAAATTCGGTAATGATTAGTCTGATGTGATGGTAAAATTCTTGCAATCATATTTTGTTATTTTGGATTTCTCTTATTGGAATAAGAACTTATAAATTCAACAAACCTTTTTTATCCCAAAAGATTTTGAGTTTGAATTCCAATATGAGCTACTAAGTTATTTTTTCATAAATTGTCTCAACAAACAGGTTGAAAAGATGATTTTACATTCCAATTTGAAGAAATCGTTGATAGCTTGCCTAGTTTACCTTGATAAAAGACATTAAGTTTAAAAGCACATATTGAGATATCATGAATTTCCATTCAATTGTTTGTTTAAATGGGATTTTATGCCACTTTAAACATTCTTTCAGTTCTATCACAGTAGATGCAACACCTAACAATGAATTCCTCTTATTTCTCACACTAATACTAAAAAAACATCCTTTCCTACCCTTCAGCCACTATCACATATAGGTCATTGTGGGGAGAAAAATAGTTGGAAAGAATGAGTGACGCCTTTGGAGATCTTTGATTGATTTGATTGAATGGAGTTTAACACTGCTTTCAACATTTTTTCTGTTATATCTCGGTGGCTAGAGCACCTAACAATGGAGTCCCGTATTTCTCTCACCAGTACAACCATCATATCCTTTCCTAGCCTCCAGCTGCTATCTCACATAGGTTTACGATTATCAACCCATTGGTGAGACAAATAGTGGGAAAGATTGAGTGCCGCCATCGGGGATCGAACCCGAGACGTCTAGTCCGACGAGCTGCCTACTTTGCTATGATGGTGGCCATCCTTTGGGGATCGTACCCCGGATTCCGGATTGCAAGGCCGACACACTACCAACTGTGCTATGACAGCCCATCGATCTAATCGTCCTTAAGAATGTTTACCCTTTATAATTTACAACTTTTTACACCTTTATTTAAATTACCCTATGAGCCCTAAAACAGCCTTAGGGTCAATTAGAATCATCACATTTCTACAAGAAGGAGGTTGGGGTTTGTTTTAGGCTACAGATGTCAAGATGTTAAAGAAATAGCCAAAATAATGACTTAATGTGTAACAATTACCTAAAGTAAACATACTGTATTCATTCTATTAATTGCCTGGGTGTTTATTAGAAAAGTCATGATTGACGCAGTTGGGGGTGGTTGATTATTAGAGGTATACAGTTTGGAAATAACTCAAACTTCCTATGTACAGACCTACAATGTCCCTAAGAAGTGTCAATATGATACGTTTCTGGAAAAAACAAAATAAATTTCCATAACGAGGAACAAAGATGCATAATAATACTGCTACTCAGACCTCGCCGTTTATTCATCGTCACCGTTTTATTCAAGAAATAGAGTAATACGCTGCTTTAAATAACATCGCTATTATACCAAGGGATTCTTGGGAATGCATTTATATTCTACCAAAAAACAAATTCTAAAATAAATTGAAAGTTAATTCATCATTAAATTGCGAAACAATTCCCTTTCTGATATGATGACCGAAAACAGTCGACTTAGGCAAGTAAAAACGCCCAGGGCCTTGCGGTTTTGTTAAGATTTAAAGTTCTATTCAAAAGAGCAAGAAACTTTTGCCAGACGATCATACTTATGTTCAAAAATGATTCTCGAGTTTCAGAAACTTGTATTATTCTTTGTTTTCTTAGGATTAAAAAATATGGTATATCGCTCTCACTACTACAAAGGATCATAACTACATCTGGTCATAGCTGTTGCTAGCATTTTAATATACAATTTCAATTGTAACTGATTCTTTGCTTCTCGTATATTTTTCCAGAAACTACACAGAATAAATCAAGCCGTAATAGGAAAATACGGTAGTTGTATCGCCTACCTGTTGCGAAAATAAAATTAAGAAGTCTGTTTTCCTCAATTTTAAAATCCTTAACTAAGCCACAAAGAGAGGGCTAAATAATAATTCTAAAAGAGTTTGACATTGTCCGGGACAAGCCTTAGGCGCGTGCTAGCTCTGGAAACACCTCCAAAAATAGCGTCGGCGTCTTTGATCACCTGTTCACCCTCTGCGTGAAATAAACTGTTCCGTGTCCTTTACCTGGCTGCAAAACAAAAGTATTAATTCAATTTGCATTCATTGACCAGATTGCTAATCGGATTAAATTTTGGAAAATTGAAACAAAAATCATTGAATATCGGTAAATTCTTTCTATTCAATTGTTTCTTAAGAATATCGTAATTTTGGATAAAAAGATAGTAACCATGTTGCTAACATAAAACGTTGTAGCTACAACTAACCTGATATCATGCATGCGATCTTTCTTTGACATCCGATTTGAAAATATTTTTGATAATCAGTGTTTAAGATAAAACATAGAAGCAAAGTTATTAAAATCTGAGTAAATTATGCAGTCACGACCATCGCTAACATAACTTAAAGGACCACAAGCATTTTTCCCCAATTTCAATAAATCTCGTAAATGAATCCTAGTTTATCCAAAGCATCGAATCACAAATCATCGTGATTTTTTGTATTCCTCGAATGTGTTTCAAGAATTTTATACTATTTGTTGGAAAATTCGGAAGTTTATATCAAAATTTTCTGGGAGTGTTTTTTCAAATTGGGGGATGGGCAGTTATTAGAGTTGTCAAATTTTTCCGAAAAACAGTCTTAAAACAGCCGATTAGGGGCAGTATTTTGGGGGATGGGCCATTATTAGAATAAATACTGTAAATGAACTTTCACGTATATGCTTTCAATCCTTATTCATTTTTCCAATAGGCGGGGCTTCATTGGAACAATGGGGCAGATTAACTCTTGTCATTCTGAATAAAAATCTTTGCAAAATAATAGTAAAATCAAAGTGCTAAAAGCACTGGAAGTTACAAAATGTGAGCGAGTATTGATTTTGAAAGAGCATTGTATTACACCTTTCTGGTTTAAAATGAAATTCAGGTGGTATGAACTAAGATCAGACTGCACATATGTGCTGATCTTTGTCTATACCTTCTGTCAAAGTAGGAATATTCTGGGTTCTGATAGACAAGGGTTAACATGCGCAAATTCTTGCCAAAAATGTACACAGACTGACTTATATACAGGTCACGGACAGTGACTACTTAAGACAAACAATCTGGTTCTAAAAGACTAATTACTCTGTTCTCATTTAATACAGACAAAATAATGAATTAAATTTTAAGTATAAAATATGATATCAATCTTTTTAAATTTTTCTAAAAAATTTGATATATTTTGGCAATCTCTATAATCAAAATTGATACCTTTCAAATAATGTATCAATCCATATGGCTATTGTTAAATGATTGCCAAATTATAAATCATAACAACAGCTTGGGTCAGCTGTAGTAACAATCATTTGGTTTCTTGGCCACAATATGTGGAAGTTTATAATCCATGCAAATGATGAACTAGAAAGCCATGAATGGCTTGAGTTGCTCCACAGGCTTGAAATTCTTGAAAAAGCAAACCGAAGTTTTGACTTAATTTTTAGATATTTTGGGTTCTAATGTTGTTGTAATGATTTTCTAAGTTTCCACTCTATACAGAGAAATGACCTCTGCCCATAAAAGGTATATTTTTCAACCAATGCCAATAATTTTTGGCTGCATGATAATGGGTCACCCAAGGATCATACCAAAAATGTTTGATTGATATCCATCAATTACATTCTGAGAAAATGATTTTCAAAGTTTTCACTTTATAACATATTGAGAAATGACCTTAGCCCATAAAATGCAAATTTTCCACCTGATCACAATAATTTTTTGTAGACTGACAAAGGGTCACCCTAGAATCATTCATGTAATTGAATTGTTAAGGTTACAAAATATTTATATTCTAGCAATGTTTGCAAGTCATAATTTCAGGATGAAAGCATATTTTAAGGTTCATTTAAGTGAAGTTTGGTTGAATTCTGACCAGTAGTTCAATAAATTAATATTTACTAATACTTCACTATATAGGGACATTTTTCGTTCACCAGTGTTATATACCATGTCAGGAAAATCCTGTTGGATGTTAATACATTTGAAATAAAGTAGCGCCTCTTAAAATTCAATTTAGTATCTTTCAATATTTTTCTCCGAAAAATCACTGTTTTTTTCCTTAAATGGCGTGATACTAGTACAGTCAAACCTGGTCTTCCGGCCACCTCTATTCAGCGTGCACCTGTCTTTAACGTGAAGTTCAATGTCCCCCCGAACTGATATACTCTTATTTTTACCTGTATTCAACAAGCACCCGTGAAACGCACGCAACGGCCGCTAAATTCATGTCCCATCATTCATAAAACCTGAGATTTGCGGCCACTCAAAGAATAAAGGGCAATTATCGCAGTTATATCGGCGGCCAATTAAAGAATTTCGCCAGTCGAAAGACTATTGTGATTTTCACAGATTCGTGATTCTTACAGTCAACTCTTGTTTTTTCGAGTTATCTATTCAAGTGTCATAAATCAATAATACATATACAATGACACGCGTAACCGGTAAGTAGGTGGTGACAAACATTGAAGTTTCTTTGACAACAATTAATATTGGTAAAATTGACATTGTACACAAACCATTTTAAGAAATTTCCTTCAGACTTTTATTGATTTATTTTTTAGTCAAGTAGAGATCGAAAGTACTGTTAATACTTTATTCAAAGGTTGGCTTGCGCATTTAATTCAGCCAAAAACATTTGGGGGAAAATGCAGTTTTTGAGGTCTGTAATGGGTAAAGAAACTTGACTGCTTGATGAGGACTGATTCTTTCCAATTTTTTGATTGGCAAAAATAGATTTTGCGTCAGAGTTTGGCTTTTGCTTTTGAATGTAATTGGTCAAAAGTTGCTTTTCCTTTTCTGTGCCTTTTCCTTGATCAAAACTATGATGATGTATCATTTAACACCCCCCTCCCTTCCGCACCTGATATAAGCCTCAGGTCAACCTGTATTAAGCAAGCACCCGTCTTAAGCAAGCGATTTTGGCATATCCCTTGACCGCTTGCTTAAGACAGGTTAGAATGTATTCTTTATCAAGTGAAAATAATGAAAATTCGCCTTGAAAATCACAAAATAATCTTGCAATGTTTATCAAGGGAATTTTTGATCGGCGTAAGCTTGTCGATAGTTTAATTAGATTATGTTATGGTCCATTAAACCCAAATTACCCACCCAATGCAGAACAAATGTAGGAATGGAGTACAACCCAAGGCGCTCAGATAATAATTCATGATAAAAAGTAAGAAACTAAAGAGCATGTCTTAAGCATCATTCCTTTGAAGTGGCATTGAATTCTGCCCAATAAATATAGTTTTAGAGAAGATTTTCTTTGTTCTTTGCCATATGGGGTCTTTTTTGGTTGTTTTGACAGCCCAAGATATCATTCAGATCAGGAATTGTTTTAGGAAATCTGTAAAATATTTCTCAAGCATCATTCCTGTGAACTTTGGTTGAATTCTGCCAAGTATTTTCAGAGAATCTTTTTTTTTATAATTCACTATGTGGGGCCAGTTTTTGATGACTCAACAGCTTGTAGCACCCAATCAGGCAGATTAAATGAAGGAATCTAAAAGAGCATGTCCAAAGCATTATCCCTATACGGTTGAATTTCGCAAATAAATTTTACCATGTGGGGCCATTTTTGGATATGTAACATATGCCTCCTCCACCCAAAAAATTAACCCAATCAGAATTAATTGATTGATTGAATGCAGTTATACACCACTTTTTCAGTTATATCACATTGGCTGGAGCACCTATCAATGGAAACCTGGAATTTCTCTCACCAATACTACCATCACGAAGGAATGAAGGAATCTGAAATGCATGTCTAAAACATCAACCCTGTTAAGTTTGGTTTATTTCTGCATAGTTGCTTTAGATAAAGATTTCTTTATATTTTACTATTTTTGGAAGACACAACAGCCCATATCATTAAAGTTATTAATCCAATCTTGATTGAATAAGAAAATCTAAAAGATGATGTCCAAGGCATCATTGCTGTTAAGATTGGTTAAAACTGCTCATTTTTTTATAGAGAAGAACAATATTATTTGGGTGTCAAACCAAATTTCTTGAATAACTTTAGAAGATGGTCACTAAGGATCATTATGCAAAGTTTCACTGAAATTGCCAAATGTTGAGAAGGAGAAGATTTTCAAAGATTTTATAGTAAAATTGAGCCTTGTGCTGCCTCATCCATATTTGAGGGCCAATCCAAATTATTTTTAACAACTTTAGAGGAGGGTCACCCAAGGAACATTTCGTCCAAGTTACTTCAAAATCCGCCCATTGGTTAAGGAGGAGATTGATTAATTGATGGTGTTTAACACTGCTTTCAACATTTTTTCCAGTTATATCAAGGCCGCTTGAGCACCAAACAATAGATTTCTGGTATTTCTACCACCAGTACCACCATCACATCCTTTCCTAGCCTCCAGCTGCTATCTCACATAGGTCTATAGGTTTAGGAGATGTTGACAGAAAAGCTTATGCACAGATGCAGAACGGACACACAGCCATGACAATAGCTCGCTAGCCTTCTGCCAATGGAGCTATAAAACATTTTTAGGTAGATAATTTTACTGTATAAAATGGATTAATTATGTTATAATGCAGATCTGTGCAATGTACTTTACACTGGGTAGAAAACATTTTCAGTTAAGTTTAATAATGCGTTTTTTCACTTTTTCAATAGTCAATTTATGGAAAGTTTATTTTAGAATTGTTTATATGTTGAGGTATTCAATAAATCAATTATGAAAATTTTGCTCTTAAAGGCTTTATTTTAACTTCTGTTCTACAATACCAATTTTTTACTCATTTAAATTTTTTATTAAAATCCCAGTGAGAGCCTTGCTTGTTGTTAGTTGAGGGCCTGAGCATTTTAGAGTGTTTACAGTAAACTTACACAATTTAATCAATGATTAAAAAATAATTTATTGTACTTTCTTTGAATGGTGCTGTTTTTTTTCAAAAGTAAATAATCATTTAGTTTGTGGAATCAAGTTCTACTATCTTTTTTTGGCAAGTAGAATGTAAAGTCAAGGGCAGATAATTTTTCAGCCAGTGGGAGTTACAAAACTTCATATTGTTATCAATGTTTGTATAGAGTTTCATTAGTTTAGATCAAAACTGTAGGAGGAATTGGCAACATAAAATTAGTAGTATTTGTACAGACAGACAGACACATTGACAGACCTGACTGAGAGGCTGATTCCAGTGTATCCCCCAAAAGCACTTGTTTTGCAGGAGTATAGAAATTGAAGTAATTCAGCAGCTTTGTTTATTTGAATTTGGTTTTGCGCCACTTTCAACAATCTTTCAGTTACATGGCAGCAGCTAGAGCACCTAACAAAAGGACCATGATGGTCCTATACCACTCACCTATGTCTCTTACGCCTCCCTTAGCAAAATTAAATTCTTTAAAAATAATAAAATGACCATAAAATATTTCAAAGAAAAAAGGCCCTTTTTCTTGTATTTCTCAAAGGACAATACATTTTTCAATAGGGATTATACTTTTTTACTAGATAAACATTCTGACCAAATTTTATGAAGATTGTATCAGAATTGTGGCTCCTAGAGTAGAAACAAGAAAATTGTCATTAAGGCCACATTTTCAAGTGATATCAAATGGATCCTTCCCAATTGCAAAAGGGTTTATCCTTGTGACCTTGTATTCTGACCAAGTTTCATGAAAATTGGGCAATTAATATATTAACATAGAATGTACAGAAGAAAGTTATCATTTATGTCCTTTTCCAGTGATATGACATGGATCCTTCCAATATTTGATAGGGTTATTCCATATGACCTGACCAATATTCTGACCAAGTTTCATGAAGATTTGACCATATTAATTTTGAGGCCTGAAGAGTGTAAACAAACAAATTGTCTTTAAAACAAGAGGACCAAGATGGTCCTAGATCGCTCACCTGAGTCTCTGTGACCCCTGGGACATCACATTAATTAGATAGGCAGATGTCAAAAAGAAGCAGAGAAGAAGATTTTTGAAGGTTTTCCCATTTTCACCCATCATGCTCAGATAAGCTGAAAGGGATGCACCCGGGTGGAGCCCAAATATGACCCAAGGGTCTTGAAATGAACAAACTTGGTAGGGACCAACAAGATGATGCTACATACCAAAAATGAAAGCAGTGTGCCCTCTGGTTTTGATTAATGACAGAAGATTTTAAAAGATTTTCGCTCTTTGATTCTATGTAAAAAAGGTTGCGCCCGGGTGGAGCCCAAATATGATCCTAGGGTCTTGATATGAACAAACTTGGTAGAGGTCCACTAGATGATGCTACATACCAAATATGAAAGCTGTCTGCCTTCTAGTTTCAGAGAAGAAGATTTTTGAAGATTTTCATTTTTTTACCCTTCTCACTCATTAGACATAAAGGGATGCACCCGTGCAAAGCCCAAATATGACCCAAGGGTCTTGATATGAACAAACTTGGTAGAGGCCCACTAGGTGATGCTACACACCAAATATTAAAGCTGTCTGCCATCTGGTTACAGAGAAGAAGATTTTTAAAGACTATCGCTCTTTGATTCTATGTAAAAAGGGTTGCGCCCGGGCAAAGCCCAAATATGACCCTAGGGTCTTGATATGAACAAACTTGGTAGAGGTCTACTAGATGATGCTACATACCAAATATGAAAGGTGTCTGCCTTCTGGTTTCAGAGAAGAAGATTTTTAAAGATTTTCATATTTTCACCCTTTTTGTTAAGGGTAAAGGGAAAGTTAAGGGTGGATTTCATTTATTTGAACAACTTTGGTAGAGCTTGACTCAAGGAACATCCCTGCCAAGTTTCATCAAGATTGGCCCACTGGTTTAAGAGGAGAAGATGTTTAAAGAAATTGTGGACGACGGACGACGCACGACGCACGACGGACGACGCACGACTGACGACGGACGACGGACATTCTACGATCCCAATAGCTCACCTTGAGCACTTTGTGCTCAGGTGAGCTAGAAATACCTTTTAGGCCCCTTTTCCCATGATATGACGCAGATCCTTCCCTTTTCCGATATGGTTCACCCATGTGATCTGAAAAACATTCTGACCAAGTACCATGAAGATTGGACAATTTTTATGGTCTCTAGAGTGTAAACACTAAAATTTTTGATGTGTTACATCGCACAACGGACAATAGACAGTGAGCTAAAAATATACAAAAGTTGCAAGTAAAACCTTATCCAAAGCCTTACATTCACAAGTAAAGGGCTATTTTGTTTTCTACAATCACACGAATCAAGAGGGCCAGCTTAGCTTTGTGGCTGAATTGCCTTGGATGGACTAGGACGTGACAGTGGTTCTGATGATGAATTATGAAGGAGCAGAAATTATGAACACTTGATTTTTCTTGGTTGATGGATTATGTTCATTACTGTGACAATGCTGTAAAATCAACCACTAAAGGGCCCCTCAACCCCACCTGGTAACAATTATAGATTATATGAAAGACCTGTGGTGACTTCTTTTATCTACACTGTAAACTTCATACTTTTAAACATATTATCTTTGAAGTGAAAACAAACTTTGAAATGTGAAGCTGTAAGTCTGAATTGTGAAGTGAAAAGTTGATAGTGTAAGCTCTGAAGTTAGAAGTTAGAAGTGTGATGTTAGAAGGGTGAACTGTAAAGTTGAAAGTCAGAATTGTGAAGTGTAAAGTTGGATTGATTGATTGAATGTAGTTTAACGCCGCTTTCAACATTTTTTCAGTTATATTGCGGCGGCTGGAGCACCTAACAATGGCTTCCTGGTATTTCTCTCACCAGTACAACCACCACATCCTTTCCTAGCCTCCAGCTGCTATCTCACATAGGTCTACGATTATCAACCTATTGTTGAGAGACAAATAGTCGGAAAGAATGAGTGCCGCTGTTGGGGATTGAACCAGGGACCTCTAAATTGACAGTCCAACACGCTACCAACTGCACTATAACGGGGCTGTAAAGTTGTTAGTATGAACTTTGAAGTTAAAAGAAGGATTTTAGAAGGGTGAACTGTAAAATTGGAAGTCAGAAGTGTGAACTGTGAAGATTGAACTGTGAAATGTGAAGTGTGAAGTTGGAAATGTGAAGTAAGACAGACAAACCGTGAAGATGGAAGTCAGAAGAGTGAAGTTTGAAATGTGACCTGTTTAGTTGGGAGTCAGAAGTGTTAAGCTGAAGTGTGAAATTAGAAGGGTGAATTGTGAAGTTGGATGTCAGAAGTGTGAAGTTGAAAATGTGAACTCATAACTATGAAGATAGAAATGTAAAGTTAAGTGTGAAGATAGACAAGTAAAGTTAGAAGTGTAAAGTAAGAGTGTGAAGTTGTGTGTACAGTGGACTGTGAAGTTGGAAGTAACAAGTTTGAACTGTGAAGTTGAAAGAGTTAACTTTGAAGTGTGAAGATTGAAGTATAGAGTTAGAAGTGTGAAGGGTGGACTGTGAAGTCAGAGGTCACAAGTGTGAACTGTGAAGTTGAACGTGTTAACTTTGAAGTGTGAAGATAGAAGTGTGAAGTTAGAAGAGTGGACTGTGAAGTTGGAGGTTGCAAGTGTGAACTGTGAAGTTGGGATTGTGAAGTCAGAAGTGTGTACCGTGAAGTCTGAAGTAAAAACTGTGAAATGTTAACCCTTGTCATGCTTAACCCAGAATATTCCTGCTTTGGTTGGAGCTATAGACAAACATCAGGCTGCACATATGTGCAGTCTGATGTTTGTCTACACCACCTGTTCTCACTTATAAACCAGAATTAGATTTAGTTTTTCAAATTAAAATTGACCTTTTGTTTGTACTTTCAGTACTTTTTGCCCTTTGATTTTGATGATAATTAAAAGCCAAAATTTATTCAGCATGACAAGGGTTAAATAAGCAGTCGGAAGTGTAAACTTTGAAGTGTAAAAACTGAATGTGAATTATGAACAATCTCAAAGATGATGTTTGAAGTGTGAACTGTTAATTTTAGGAAGTCACCACTGGTCTTTCATAAGATTATGACCTGTTTTGATTTTCTATAGTATTTAATATTCTTTGACATTGTAGACTTTTCAATTAAAAGCTATTTGCAGCAGAATTTGTCTAAATAACACGTTTAAGGGCCAATCCAAATTTTTTGAACAACTTTAGAAGAGGGTCACCCAAGGAACACTTCTGCTAAGTTTCTTCAAAATCCACCCATTGGTTTAGGAGGAGATTGATTGATTAATTGATGGTGTTTAACACTGCTTTCAAGATTTTTTTCCAGTTATATTGCGGCTGCTTGAGCACCAAACAATAGATTTCTGGTATTTCTACCACCAGTACCACCATCACATCCTTTCCTAGTCTCCAGCTGCTATCTCACATAGGTCTATAGGTTTAGGAGATGTTGACAGAAAAGCTTATGCACAGATGCAGAACGGACACACAGCCATGACAATAGCTCGCTAGCCTTCTGCCAATGGAGCTATAAAACATTTAAGGTAGATAATTTTACTGTATAAAATGGATTAATTATGTTATAATGTAGATCTGTGCAATGTACTTTACACTGGGTAGAAAACATTTTCAGTTAAGTTTAATAATGCTTTTTTTCACTTTTTCAATAGTCAATTCATGGAAAGTTTATTTTAAAATTGTTTATATGTTGAGGTATTCAATAAATCAATTATGAAAATTTTGCTCTTAAAGGCTTTATTTTAACTTCTGTTCTACAATACCAATTTTTCACTCATTTAAATTTTTTATTAAAATCCCAGTGAGAGCCTTGCTTGTTATAAGTTGAGGGCCTGAGCATTTTAGAGTGTTTACAGTAAACTTACACAATTTAATCAATGATTAAAAAATAATTTATTGTACTTTCTTTGAATGATGCTGTTTTTTTTTGTTTTTTTCTCAAAAGTAAATAATCATTAAGTTTGTGGAATCAAGTTCTATTAGCTTTTTTTGGCAAGTAGAATGTAAAGTCAAGGGCAGATAATTCTTCAGCCAGTGGGAGTTACAAAACTTCATATTGTTATCAATGCTTGTATAAGAGTTTCATTAGTTTAGATCAAAACTGTAGGAGGAATTGGCGACATAAATTAGTAGTATTTGTACAGACAGACAGACACATTGACAGACCTGACTGAGAGGCTGATTCCAGTGTATCCCCCAAAAGCACTTGTTTTGCAGGAGTATAGAAATTGAAGTAATTCCGCAGCTTTGTTTATTTGAATTGGGTTTTGCGCCACTTTCAACATTTTTTCAGTTACATGGCAGCAGCTAGAGCACCTAACAAAAGGATCATAATGGTCCTATACCACTCACCTATTTCTCTTACTCCTCCCTTAGCAAAATCAAAATCTTTAATGATCATAACATGACCATAAAATATTTCAAAGAAAGACATTATTCTATTCCTATGATCCCTGCTTAATTTTCTAGCATTTTCTAAACAAGTTTCATGAAGATTTCTTTTGTTTTGTTTGAATGGGTTTTACACGGCTTTCAATAATTTTGCAGTTATATCGCGGCGGTCGGAGCACCTAACAATGGATTCCTGGTGTTTCTTTCACCTGTACTACCATTACACCCTTTCCTAGCCTCCGACTGCTATCTCACATAGGTTTACAATTATCTACCCATTGGTGAGAGACAAACGTCGGAAAGGATATTTGCCGCCACCTGGGATCGAACCCACGACTTCCAGATTGGAAGTCTTATGCCTTACCAACTGCACTATGGTGGTGGCAAGTTTCATGAAGAGATTCATCCTTTGACAAGAAAAACATACCAAAAATACCCCACCCCCCAAGTGTGAAAAAGGCCCTTTTTCTTATATTTTCTCATAGGACAATACATTTTTCAATAGGGATTATCCTTTTTTACTAGATATACATTCTGACCAAATTTTATGAAGATTGCATCAGAATTGTGGCGCCTAGAGTGGAAACAAGAAAATTGTCATTAAAGCCCCATTTTCCAGTGATATCAAATGAATCCTTCCCAATTGCAATGGGGTTTATCCTTAAGACCTGGCCAATATTCTGACCAAGTTTCATGAAAATTGGGCAATTAATATATCAACATAGAATGTACAGAAGAAAAGTATCATTTTGGGTCCTTTTCCAGTGATATGACATGGATCCTTCCAAATTCCAATATTCTGACAAAGTTTCATTAAGACTCGGCCATATTTCTGGCTTCTAGAGTGAAAACAAAGTTCCCATTAAGGACCCTTTTCATGTTGAAATGGCTTGGATCCTTCCCATTTTCAATAGAGTCCATCCTTGTGACCTGGCCAACACTCTGACCAAGTTTCATGTCTTAAAGATTGGGCCATATTTTTGACCTCCAGAATGAAAACAAGAGTTGTCCTTCAGGCCACTTTTCATGTGATATGACATGGATTCCTTCCGTTTTTAATAGGGTTCATCCTTGTGACATGGCCGTCATTCTGTCCAATTTTAATGAAGATTTGGTTTTATTTGTAGCCTCTAGAGTGTAAACAAGAAAATATCTTATAAGGCCCCTTTTCTCTGATATGGTATTGATCCTTCCCATGTTTTATAGGGTTCAGCCTTGGGACCTGACAGACATTCTGATATAGTTTTGTGAAGGAAAGACCATATTTAGAGCCTGTAGAGTGTAAACAAAAAAATTATCATTAAAAAAAAAATGTCTTTTAGGCCCCTTTTTCTCATGATATGACGTAGATCGTTCCCATTTTCGATAGGGTTCACCCTTGTGATCTGAAAAACATTCTGACCAAGTACCATGAAGATTGGGCATTTTTTTTTATTCTAGAGAATAAACACTTAAATTTATGATGTGTGACATCGCACAACAGACAATAGACAGTGAGCTAAAAATATACAACAGTTGCATGTAAAACGTTAACCAAAGCCTTGCATTCACAAGTAAAGGGCTATTTTGTTTTCTACAATCACATGAATCAATAGGTCTGGCTTAACTTTGAGGCTGAATTTGATGGACTTGGGCGTGACAGTGGTTCTGATGATGAATTATGAAGGTGCAGAAATTATGAAAACTTTTATTTTTCTTGGTTGATGGATTATTTTCATTACTGTGACAATGCTGTAAATCAACCACTAAGGGCCCCACAACCCCACCTGGTTACAATTATAGATTATATGAAGACCTGTGGTGACTTGTGTTATCTACACTGTAAACTTCATACTTTAAACATATTATCTTTGAAGTGAAAACAAACTTTGAAATGTTAAGCTAGAAGTCAGAATTGTGAAGTGAAAAGTTAATAGTGTAAACTTTGAATTAAGAAGAAGTTAGAAGGTTCACTGTGTTAGAAGGGTGAACTGTAAAGTTGAAAAGTCAGAAAAGTGAAGTGAAAAGTTGGAAGTGTAAAGTTGGATTGATTTATTGAATGTAGTTTAACGCCACTTTCAACATTTTTTCAGTTATATCCCGGTAGCTGGAGCACCTTACAATGGTTTCCTGGTATTTCTCTCACCAGTGCAACCACCACATCCTTTCCTAGCCTCCAGCTGCTATCTCACATAGGTCAACGATTATTGACCCATTGGTGAGAGACAAATAGTCGATTGATTTAATGGAGTTTAACGCCGCTTTCAACATTTCAGTTATATCGCGGCAGCTGGAGCACCTAACAATGGATTCCTGGTATTTTTTGTACTAGTACAACCATTACATTCTTTAATAGCCTCCAGCTACTATCTCACATAGGTCTACGATTATCAACCCATTGGTGAGAGACAAATAGTCGGAAAGAATGAGTTTGCCATTAGGGATTGAACCTGGGACCTTTAGTTTGACAGTCCGACGCGCTACCAACTGCGCTATGATGGCGGCCTTCAAGTGTGAAGATAAAAGTGTGAAGTTAGAAGTGAGAAGCGTGGACTGTGAAGTTAGAGGTTGCAAGTGTGAACTGTGAAGTTGAAAGTGTTAACTTTGCAGGACTCGTGTTAGTGTTTGATATTTGGGAGTCATTGACTCCTCACCTAAGAAATTCTGGGGGGTCAAATCTGAATTTAAAGGGGTCAAACTGACAGAAAAAATCAAATCATAAATGGAATTTTGCATATTTAAGAGCCACTTTAACTGTTTCATGTAATGATTTGAAACAAGTAATTAATTTGTAGAACTTTAGATGGTAATTTGTGAAAATATTAGGTATAAAACCATGTTTTGACCCTAAGTAATTCCTCTCAATGGGGGGTCAAAATGACCCCCTTAGGAGAAATTTCTAGGGGTCAAATTAAGATATTTTCAAAATTTTGGGGGTCAAAACCCTGGTTTAAGGGTCAAACACGAGCCCTGACTTTGAGGTGTGAAGATTGAGTATAGTTAATTGTGAAAGGTGGAGAGTGAAGTCAGAGGTGGCAAGTGTGAACTGTGATGTTGGAAGTGTGAACGGTGAGGTTGAAATTGTTAACTTTCAAGTGTGAAGATAGAAGTGTGAAGTTAGAAGTGAGAAGCATGGACTGTGAAGTTGGAGGTTTCAAGTGTGAACTGGAGATTGGAGTGTGAAGTCAAAAGTACATGTATGTACTATGAAGTCTGAAGTAAAAACTGTGAAATGTTAACCCTTGTCATGCTGAACCCGGAATATTCCTGCTTTGGCAGGCACTATAGACAAACATCAGGCTGCACATATGTGCAGACTGATGTTTGTCTTCACCACCAGTCCTGTTTCTCGCTTTTAAACCAGAATTATCAATAGATTTAGTTTTACAAATTAAAATTGACCTACAGTTGGTACTTCCAGTACTTTCGCCCTTTGATTTTGATGAAAATTTTAAGCCAAAATTTATTCAGCATGACAAGGTTTAAAAAAGCAGTCGGAAGTGTGAACTTTGAAGTGTGAAAATTGAAGTCTGAAATGTGAAATGTGAATTATAAACAACTTCAAAGATAATGTTTGAAGTGTGTACTGTGAATTGAAGAAGTCACCACTGGTCTTTCATAAGATTATGACCCGTTTTGATTTTCTATAGTTTTTAATATTCTAAGACATTGTAGGCTTTCCAATTTAGATTTTTTCAGCAGAATTTGGCTAAATAACATGTTTATGCACATTTGGTTGTTGAAAACACAAATGTCAAAAACTGATCGGAAAAACTGGAATATTTTTCTTGAAAAGACCCGTTGAACTTTTTCATATTTTTACTTCCCCATATTCAATTTTCAACTAGTAATAATAGGTATAAAACCTATCATATCTGAATTGTTTAAAGTTTATGACAACAAACTCTGGAATTTATTTACATTTAACATACAAAATTATTAATGTTTGATTAATTCAGTTTAAAACGAGACTGTTCATATTTTATAAGATGAGACCCTATTACCTTTCCAAACAACTATTACTTTCCCTTTGTGAGTCTATCATTGGGTTGTTTGAATTTTGAACTTGTTACTTGTTAAGGTAACAAAATAGTGTATTTAGTGTGAGTCTATTTGCTTATATTTTCATTTTAGTGATGTTTATAGGTATTGCATTTTTAAAGTCTCTCAGTATATATTTTGCTTTTTGGTACAAGTACTACCATCATGTTCTTTCCTAGCCTACAGCTCCTATATCACATAGGTTTACAATTATCAACCCATTGGTAGGACTGATCAGAATTAAATGAAGGAATCTGAAACGCATGTCTAAAACATCATCCCTGTTAAGTTTGGTTTATTTCTGCATTGTTGCTTTAGATAAAGATTTCTTTATATTTTAACATTTTTGGAAGACATAACAGCCCATATCATTAAAGTTATTTATCCAATCTTGATTGAATAAGAAAATCTAAAAGATGACGTCCCAGGCATTATTGCTTTTAAGATTGGTTAAATTCTGCCCATTTTTTATAGAGAAGAACAATATTGTTCGGGAATCAAACAAAATTTCTTGAATAACTTTAGAAGATGGTCACTAAGGATCATTCATGCAAAGTTTCACTGAAATTGCCAAATGTTCGGGAGGAGAAGATTTTCAAAGATTTTATAGTAAAATTGAGCCCTGTGCTGCCTTATCCATATTTGAGGGTCAATCCAAATTTTTTGAACAACTTTAGAAGAGGGTCACCCAAGGAACACTTCTTCAAATCCGTTTAGGAGGAGATTGATTGATTGATTGATTTATACCATTTAATGCTATTTTCAACATTTTCCAGTTATATCGCGGCTTGAGCACCAAACAATAGATTTCTGGTATTTCTCCCTCCAGTACCACCACCACATCCTTTCCTAGCCTCCAGCTGTTATCTCACATAGGTCTATAGGTTTAGGAGATGTTGACAGAAAAGCTTATGCACAGATGCAGAATGGACACACCGCCATAACATTAGCTCAATAGCCTTCGGCCAATGGAGCTTTAAAACATTTTTAGGTAGATAATTTTACTGTATAAAATTGAATAATTATGTTATAATGCAGATCTGTGCAATGTACTTTACACCGGGTAGATAACATTTTCAGAAAAGTTTAATAGTGCTTTTTTCACTTTTTCAATAGTCAATTCATGGAAAGTTTATTTTAAAATTGTTTATATGTTTAAGTATTCAATAAATCAATTATGAAATTTTGCTCTTAAAGGCTTTATTTTAACTTCTGTTCCACAATACCAATTTTTCATTCTTTTATATTTTTTATTTAAAATCCCAGTGAGAGCCTTGATTGTTATAAGTTAACCCTTTCCCAAACAAGACCGGGTTTTCACGTGTCTACGTTATCTGAACAAGACCGGCTTTTGACGTGTTACCTTTATCTGAACAAGGCCGGGTTTTCACGTGGTCGCCGTATTTGAACAAGACCAGGTTTTGACGTGGGTGTTTTTTCATGACAAAAATCGGCGATTTTCAAAATGAAAAATTTATAAACGATTAACAAAGCAGTAAATATGTTTAGTTATCTTTAATATTCCGAAAAAAAATCGATGGCTTTGTTCTTCAGAAAAATGAGTAATTTTGAGTTAAAGACGAGTGGGGTCATAAATTAAGCGCCATTCACTTTTATAGAGAAGACATCGAATTCGAGCTTGTAAATTTCTAAGTTGAACTTAGATATTATGATTTTCAACATGCAATTTAAAGTTGAAATGGAAAATTGGTGAATTTGACATATTTCTTACCAGTAGCAGACGAAAATCCGTGTCTATGTGACGTGTTAATTTTGTCGGGTAAAACTCTTTTGTGTGTATGCCACGTGTTTTATTACCCTTTACACGACTCGGCAGACTCGTCGCGCTATCTCTATCCAATATTACCCCTATCTTTTCAATAGAGAATCGTCAATTGGACACCTGATAATTTCAATTAATCGCGAATTTGAATTCTTATATTTTCATTTGACCAAGTACAAAAAAAAAAAGAAAAAAAGAATATCTGATCACATGATGATGCGAGAGACAATTTTTCCCTTTCCCGAACAATACACAAACCCATTTCAACACCGTGAAATATTAGCCACTGCGCGAGCCAAAAGCATTTTCAACTCTCGCCAGACCGAATGCACGAGACTTGCTGATCTTTCATACAAAGTGATACAAATTTACAAATTGTCGCTTTTCTAGGAAAACCTCGTTTCTGCAGCTTGTTTAAGGCTGCAGATACGTGGTTTTGACAGAAAATCAGCGAAATGCTAAATTGTTTCTTTATCCGAATTTCAAACGGTGTATATCGAGCTTCCTACTTCACTTTTCTCTTTCATTTGAAATAATCTAATCGTGAAAGAAACAAATAGATCTATATTGATTTCTATTTTTCGCACTTTTCACAATGGTTATTTCGTATTCTTATGGTTTTGAAAGTACATGCATTTGCAAAATAATTTCTTCTTGTGTAGGCTACAACTTTTCATTCTTTTTTCTCTGTCTTTCATTAAAAAATGACAGTACGACTACGATGTAGAAGACTCCTCTCTAGCTAGACAAAAACTCGACAGGATTTGAGAATCTGCGCAAGATTCACAGAAAATTCTTTTCAAAATACTCACGTGCTAAAAGCACCCAAGTTCAAAATAAATTTGACAATATGGCGATTTATAATTTCAAAACAGGCTTGATAAAGTAAAGGAAAACAGGCATGTTAATCTAGGCGTCGTATCTAAATATTTTCGTGATAAAAGATTTGTGGTTTTCGTTTTTTTCAAAAATCAAAAGGAAGGGTAAAATAAGATGCGATCAGAAGCTGTCCACTGTATATAATCTTTACGCTTATCAGCTTGATTTGATTTATTGCCCCCTGATTGAAGTTTTTTTTTTTTTTTTCGGAAGCCTTTGATAACATGCTATATGGACCCAATTATCGATCTCTATTGTTCTAATCGCGTGCCCAGCTGCGTCGTTACATAATGTTACATAATATCGGCGTATGGATTGTGGGAGACTGATAAGCTACGCGACAACAACGCACGAGATTGGTAAAACTAGAAAGCCATGAATGGCTTGAGTCGCTCCACAGGCTTGAAATTCTTGTAAAAGCAAATAAATTTTTTTAATAGATTTTTAGATATTTGGAGTTCTACTGATGTTGAAAATAATTTTCAAAATTTGGCTGCATGATAATGGGTCACCCAAAGATCATACCAAAAATGTTTGATTCATATCCATCAGTTACATTCTGAGAAAATGATTTTCAAAGTTTTCACTTTATAACATATTGAGAAATGACCTTAGCCCATAAAATGCATATTTTTCATCCAATCAAAATAATATTTGGTACACTGATAAAGGGTCACTCATGGATCATTCAAGTGTAATTTGGTTGATATCCAAACATTGGATTCTGAGAAAAATGATTTGCAGATTTTCCACTATATAACATAAAGAGAAATGACCTCTGCCCATAAAATGCATATTTTTCATCCGATCACAATGATTTTTGGTAGACTGATAAAGGGTCTCTCAAGGATCATTCCAGTGAAATTTGGTTGATATCCATCGGTTACATTCTGAGCAAATGATTTTCAAAGTTTCAACTATATAACATATAGAGAAATGACCTCTGCCCATAAAAAGCATATTTTCCATCCGATCACAATGATTTTTTGTAGACTGATAAAGGGTCACCGAAGGATCATTCATGTAAAATTTAATTGGTATCCATTGATTAGAATCTGAGAAAACTCACTTTTTACCATATTTGGAAATTAGCCACGCCCATTAAATCCATGTTTTTCATTGGATCAAAATTTCTTGAACAACTTTGAAAGAGGGTCACCCAAGGATCATTCCTGTGAAGTTTGATTGAAATCCATCCAGTAGTTTCTGAGGAGAAGATTTTTAAAGAAAAGTTTACGACCGCACGCACGCACGCACGGACGGACGCACGACGGACACAATGCCATGACAATAGCCCCAGTGGCTTTTAGCCAGTGGAGCATAAAATTAAACTGGTCAGTCAATTAAAATGGAATAAAATTTTAATTGACATAATTTACCAATTAAAGGAAAGTGGAAATATTCGATCATTTCGAAAATTATGCTTGTCTTTCAGTTTGTTTGAGATCATTCGCTTATAAGCATCTCACTATACTTCGAAATAGTTATAAATAGATCTAATCTACTTGCAAACCATGTCTGGTTACGAGTCTGACCGGAGTCTTCGCATAGTTCAGAGTCTGGAGAGCCTGTGCTCAGATTTGATTCTGACACAGACATTTCAGAATTTTCTGGATTTTCGCCTGTTGAATCTTCCGATTCTGAGAAATCTTCCGATTCTGAGAAATCTTCCGATTCTTAGATTGACGAGCCGCTGCCTCAGGCAGATCTCGAGTGGCATGGGCAGTTTACGCCTCCGAGGGTGTGTTTGACTAGCTTTTCCCATGCGATATGTAAAGAAACTGAAATGTTGCAATCTTAATCTTAAGCGCAAATAAAGAAAATGTTTCCTCGCGTAAAAAGTTGGACGAAATAGAGCTAGTTTGCATCCGCAATCTTTTCTCCGTTAATTTTCGGGTCCGAAAAAAGAACGAAAATTGTAGGGGCGAATATTTCGGTTTTGCGTAATCGCAATTTCTCGGTGTATAGCGGGAGCGATAACAACAAAGTTTTAGAATTTACGTTGTCATGGGTGATTAGTAAACAAAAGATATTTCTTGGGTCTAGTTATGAAATAATAAAGGCAAAAAATACGATATTCGTCATTCTTTTGATAATATTTTGTCAAGTACGGACTTGAAATAAAAGTAGTTTGCAGAATCGCGGAGATAGATATCTTGTATTGAGATTTATTGGATGGACTGCTAAACTACCGTTACTTCAGATGATTTTAGTTGTAGTTACGCGGTTTTGATCGTCGACTGATGCTAAGCTGTAAATCGACGATTTTCTCGAGTATAAAAATAGACTTGAAATGATTTTGAAAATATGTAATAACAATGTAGATTGTCATTATGAGATCGCTAATCAGTAATGATGATTAAAAACAACAACAACAACAACAATTTCTATCGGCAATTTCACATTATTTAGCCCATGACCAGTGTTGGAAAATGTATAAAAAAATTATATACATTACAAAAAATGATAAAATAAAACTTCCTTTGGAAGACAACACAGAGAGAAAATAACAAAATGCTGTTTTTAACAATTTTCTCTCTCCCTGAATTTTTTCCAAAGTTCTCTTTGTTGTGAAAGGCTAAACAAGACATGGTTTGGATAAACCAGCTCTTTCTCCTTTTCTCTCATTGCTTTCCAACCTAAGTCTGCCCATTCATTTCAAAATCTTGCCTTCATCATTGACTGGTATTTTGATTTTGAAATGTTTGCCTATTATTGTATAACAAAAAAACAAACAAACAAACAAAAAAACTTGTGTGCTAATTTACATAAATGTGCCTTTCCTTCACAGAAAGAGAGTTGTTGTTTTTTTAAATTACACACCATGAAATATATTTTGTAAAATAGTAAATAAACAAAGGAAGAAATAGGAAATGTTGAAGAAATATAAAATGTATAGACACAATCATGTATGTTAAAATCAGTTTTACTTCTTAATTTCACCATCAAATGTTATAACTAGAAAGCCATGAATGGCTTGAGTCGCTCCACAGGCTTGAAATTATTGTAAATTAAAGCAAATAAATGTTTTGACTAGATTTTTAGATATAAGGGGTTCTACTGACGTTGAAAATGATTTTCAAAGTTTCAACTATATAACAGATAGAGAAATGACCTCTGCAATTAAAAGACATATTTTTCATCAAATCAAAATAATTTTTGGCTGCATGATAATGGGTCACCCAAAGATCATACCAAAAACGTTTGATTGATATCCATCAGTTACATTCTGAGAAAATGTTTTTCATAGTTTCCACTATTTAACATATTGAGAATTGACCTCCACCCATAAAATGTAAATTTCTCATCCAATCAAACTAAATTTTAATACACTGATAAAGGGTCACTCAAGGATCATTCCAGTGAAATATAGTTGGCATCCAAAAATCAGATTCTGAGAAAATGATTTTCAAATTTTCCACTATATAACATATAGAGAAATGACCTCTGCCCATAAAATGCATATTTTTCATCCAATCAAAATAATTTTTGGTACACTGATTAAGGGTCTCTCAAGGATCATTCCAGTGAAATTTGGTTGATATCCATTGGTTACATTCTGAGAAAATGATTTTCAAAGTTTCCACTATGTAACATATAGAGAAATGACCTCCGCCCAAAAAATGCATATTTTTCGTCCACTCACAATAATTTTTTGTAGACTGATGAAGGGTCACTCAAGGATCATTTCAGTGAAATTTGGTTGATATCCATCAGTTACATTCTGAGAAAATGATTTTCAAAGTTTCCACTATATAACATATAGAGAAATGACCTCTGCCCATAAAATGCATATTTTCCATCTGATCACAATGATTTTTTGTAGACTGATTAAGGGTCACCAAAGGATCATTCATGTAAAATTTAATTGGTATCCATTGATTAGAATCTGAGAAAACTCACTTTTTACCATATTTGGAAATTAGCCAGGCCCATTAAATCCATGTTTTTCATTGGATCAGAATTTCTTGAACAACTTTGAAAGAGGGTCACCCAAGGATCATTCCTGTGAAGTTTGGTTGAAATCCATCCAGTAGTTTCTGAGGAGAAGATTTTTAAAGAAAAGTTTACGACCGGATGCACGGACGGACGGACGGACGCACGACGGACACAACCGCCATGACAATAGCCCCAGTGGCTTTCAGCCAGTGGAGCTAAAAATTATACCATTTTATTGAAAATTAATTCTTCCAAAGACATCATTTAATAAAAGAATTGTGTTTCTGTTATCAAAGCTTTGTTGCTCCATTTAGAAGAACAGACCTTAATTAATTTAATGGTAAAATAGGAGAAAAAAATAATGGGAAAATTAAGCATCAAGTTTAACTTCTTATAGCTCCTAAAGTTGCAATAGCACAATAAAAAGAATTACACCATGTTAAAACTCATCTTTTCCACAAAAATATTTTTATAGATCATGAAAATGTGAGATTTGAAATAAAGGGTCAAATTTAACATTTTTTAACACATGTGTAAAAAATGTCAAGAAATTTTGAAAATCCAATAATAGCCTGTTCAGATAGTGTCTGGATATTGGAAATTCCTTATTTGGTATTGGTTATTGGTTTACCCAGGTGACTGTTCAGTCTAGGTAACCCTTTAGTCTACCTTCCTGTTTGGGAAAGGGTTAAGGGCCTGAGCATTTTAGAGTGTTTACAGTAAACTTACTCAATTTAATCAATGATTAAAAAATAATTTATTGTATTTTCTTTGAATGGTGCTGTTTTTTTTTCAAAAGTAGATAATCATCTAGCTTGTGGAATCAAGTAACACTAGCTTTTTTGGCAGGTAGAATGTAAAGGGCAGATAATTTTTCAACCAGTGGGAGTTACAAAACTTCATATTATCAATGTTTGTATAAAGTTTCATTAGTTTAGATCAAAACTGTAGGAGGAATTGGCGACATAGAATTAGAAGTATTTCTGCAGACAGATGGACACATTGACAGACCGACAGAGAGGCTGATTCCAGTATACCCCCAAAAAACACTTGTTTTGCAGGAGTATAGAAATTGAAGTAATTCCGCAGCTTTATTTATTTGAATTGGGTTTTGCATCACTTTCAACAATCTTTCAGTTACATGGCATCAGCTAGAGCACCTAACAAAAGGACCATGATCGTCCTATACTGCTCACCTACGTCTCTAACTCATCCCTTAGCAAAATTTTATTCTTTTAAGATCATTAAATGACCATTAAATATTTCAAAGATAGACATTATTCTATTCCTATGATATCTGCATAATTTTCTAGCCTTTTCTAGACAAGTTTCATGAAGGGATTCATCCTTTGACGAGAAAAACATACCAAAAATACCCAGAAAATAAAACCTAGAATGGATGAAGAGAATGAATGCCCTCTTTCTAGTATTTTCTCAATAGGACAATACATTTTTCAATAGGGATTATCCTTTTTTACTAGATATACATTCCGTCCAAATTTTATGAAGATTGTATCAGAATTGTGGCTCCTAGAGTGGAAACAAGAAAATTGTCATTAAGGCCCCATTTTCCTGTGATATCAAATGGACCCTTCCCAATTCCAAAAGGTTAAATCCTTGTGACCTGGCCAATATTCTGAACAATTTTCATGAAGATTGGGCAATTAATATAGCATCTAGAATGTTCACAAGAAAGTTATCATTATGGCCCTTTTCCCGTGATATGACATGGATCCTTCCAATTTTCAATAGGGTTATTCCATATGACCTGACCAATATTCTGACAAAGTTTCATGTCATAAAAATTGGGCCATTTTTTTTTTTTTTTCCTTCTTTACCTGAAGTCAATCTTTGGAAACTTCCCCATCACAAAAAGCCTCTTTTTTTCCCAACTGTGGCAAGAAAATTTCCCCAAATCAGTTTAAATTTCCAATTTCAAAATCCATATACCCGACACATGCCAACAGAGATTCAAAAAGTGAAAGCAAAAGTTGTGTGAAAAGGGTCAAGGGTTTTATTTTATGAAATCCGAATGTTCACACTTAAATTGGGCTGGTATCCGATCGATTCGCATTACAAAACCTTTCACAGAAAATGGCGGGTAACCAGGCTTTGTTTTCCTTACTTGATTCATAAGAAAATGTGGGAAGATGAATCGATTATTCTTTTAATTAATTGTGAACAAGTCGATCTCTGCTATCTTTAATGATTGATTAAAAAAGCATCTTTGAGTTTGAATTATTATAAAACTATACAGGCATTGGGTTTTTAACTTATATTTCTAGATAAAATTGGAGTCTGGGAATTGAAAATAGCACTAAAAGGGAATCGCCTCATAAACAAGGAACATATTCCTGTCAGTTTTTGACCCTACACAATTTTTAACAACCAAACTCGCATAAGCAATGTAACTTAGAATCTAGCTGAAATAAGCTTAATTTGTAAGTCCAGAATGTCTTCAAATGGTAAATGCTCCAGTAAATCATTGAGAAGGAGTGTTTGCTTGGCTAAAAGGTTTGCAAAGTTGAAGCTCTGCTACAGCCATGAAAACGTTCATAATTGATAATTGTGACCAGCTCAGATCTAGAATCCCTTTGGTAGTTGATTAACAACAAAGTCACTGTAAGGAACTTAATCCACCATCAAAGCAAAACTGAGTTGACATAATTTCTTGCCTCACTCTATTCCATCCAATTATTCAGCCACAAATCAAGCTGAACCTCTTAATTATAATTGTAGAAAACATAATGGGCTTTTTAAATGAAAAAAAAACCAATTGAAATACCTTTGTTTTGACCATATGATAAGGTTTAGATGTTTTTTTCTTAAAACTTGATATATTTTCAAAATGTTCCCATTTTCACTGAAGTTCGTGTGAAATGGCCAAAATGAAAGGCTAGGGCCCCTTCCCAATTATTGGAAAGAAGCCCTGATATTTGTGGCCTCTAAAGTGTAAACAAGAAAATTCTCATAAAGGCTCCTTTTCCAGTGATATGGCATGGATCTTTAACATTTTTAAATAGGGGCCATCTTTGTGACCTGGCCAACACTCTGACCAAGTTTCATGTCTTGAAGTTAGGGCCATATTTCTGGCCTCCAGAATGTAAACAAAAAAGGTTGTCTTTAAGGCCACTTTTCCTGTGACATGGCATGGATTCTTCCAGTTTTCAAAAGGGTCCATCCTTGTGACATGGCCATCATTCTGTCCAATTTTCATTTTAGTTTTTTTGTGGCCTCTAGAGTGTAAACAAGAAAATTGTCATTAAGGCCCCTTTATCTCTGGTATGGTATAGATTCTTCCCATTTTCAATATGGTTCAGCCTTTAGACCTGACAAACATTCTGACCAAGTTTCATGAAGATTTGACCATAATTGTGGCCTGTAGTGTGTTAACAAATAAATTGTCATAAAAAAATGTCTTTTAGGCCCCTTTTCCAATGATATGACACATATCCTTCCCATTTTCTATAGGGTTCATCCTTGTGATCTGACAAACATTCTGATCAAGTTCCATGAGGATTTGACAATTTATGTTGTCTCTTAGAGTGTAAACACTTAAATTTATGTGTGACAGACAATACACAACACACAACAGACAGTGAGCTAAAAATATACAACAGTTGCATCTAAAACCTTAACCAAAGCATTACATCCACGAGTAAAAGGCCATTTAAAATTTGTTTTCTACAATCACATGAATCAAGAGGTCCAGCTGAACTTTGTGGCTGAATTGGATGGACTAGGGCGTGACAGTGGTTCTGATGATGAATTATGAAGGTTCAGAAATTATGAAAACTTGATTTTTCTTGGTTGATGGATGACATTTATTACTGTGACAATGCTGTAAATCAACCACTAAACGGCCCCTCAACCCAACCTGGTTACAATTATAGATTATAAATATGAAGACCTGTGGTGACTTCTTTTATCTACACTGTAAACTTCATACTTTAAACATATTTTCTTTGAAGTGAAAAGTAACTTTGTAATGTGAAGCTGTAAGTCAGAATTGTGAAGTGAAAAGTTGGAAGTATAAACTTTGAAGTAAGAAGTTAGAAGTGCGCAGTAAGAAGGAAGAACTGTTAAGTTGGAAAACAGAATTGTTAAGCTGAAGTGTGAAATAAGAAGGATGAATTGTGAAGTTGAAAGTGTGAACTTTGAAATATGAAGATAGAAATGTGAAGTTAAGTGTGAAGATAGACGTGTGAAGTTAGAAGTGTGAAGTAAGAATGTGAAGTAATGTGTGTAGGGTGGACTGTGAAGTTTGAAGTCACAAGTGTGAACTGTGAAGTTGAAAGTGTGAACTTTGAAGTGTGAAGATAGAAGTGTGAAGTTAGATGTGTGAAGGGTGGACTGTGAAGTTGGAGGTCGCAAGCGTGAACTGTGAAGTTGAAAGCGTGAAGTCAGAACTGTGTACTGTGAAATCTGAATTTAGAACTATAAAATGTTAAATTAGCAGTCAGAAGTGTGAACTTTGAAGTAAGAAAATTGAAGTTTGAAATGTGAATTATGAACAACTTCAAAGATGATGTTTGAAGTGTGTAGTGTGAATTTATGAAGTGGCCACTGGTCTTTCATAGGATTATGACCTGTTTTGTCAACAATCAGATGCTTCAGATTTGCAAACTTTTTCATCTTAAAAAAATTCACTCAGACTGTAAATAAACTTTCCTGAGCCTTATCATAAGCATTTCTTTCTAATGTTTTTTTATAGCATTTGATATTTTAGGACATTGTAGGCTTTTCAATTAAGCTATTTTCAGCAGAATTTGGTTAAGTTACCTGTCAATCGTATTAACCCGAAGTATTCGGACACCCCGAAAAATTCAGACACCATCAACTATTTTCAAAAATAATTTATTTTTTGTCCCTAAAATCCGACACAAGTGGAATTGTCCGTCCCTTAGTTTTCGGACACGAATTTACGTTATATGAATCGAGTGAAAAGGCAGAGTACGCACGCTTACCGTTTGTTCAATTTACAGTATCCCCGATAATTACCGCAAAGCATAATCCATTGTTTGACATCTGATTACCCTTTTTATTTTGAAAGCCGCATGGCTAATAACACCCAATAATGTTATTTGTAATAATCGCTACATAAAAGGTTTAATTATTAGCTATCTACATCGTGAGATATGGATTTATGCACAGCAATCTTTTGTCGGATGCATATGTGATGAATAAACTGACTTGCGATGCATTGGTAAAGCTTTAGGAATAGTTCAAACAAGAAATGCGGGTTGGAAGGCCTTTTTAATTTTCAATCTCATCGTTACAATATCTGATTTGCCATAATCACAGACAATACGGCCTAATGGCAACAATACCCGGTCAGAAAACAAGAGGACCTTGATGGTCCTAGATCGCTCACCTGTGTCTCTTTGATCACTGGGACATCACATCAATTAACAAGAGCTGTCGGAGGACAGCGAAGCTCAACTATTCCTAGTGCTGGATAGTAACAGCAAATCAATTTTTGACATTGGAAATTCAATAAAATGAAAGTCAAGAGAAAAGAATCTCTGTCTAGAGGCTGATATAAGGGTCACAGAAGCATGTGCAAATTTTCAAAGCAATTTAATAGCTTTAGTAGTTGCACATAAAAACATAACCAAGATTTTTAAGGCGGAAAAGGGTTAAAATTCCACTAAATTAAATATCAGAGTAATGAATCTTTTTCTGTGGGCTAATATTATGGTCAAAGAAGCATGTGTAAAGTTTCCAAGCAACAGCTATAGTAGAAATAGAGATATTACAGAAATATAACATTTGCATGTAAAACTTAACCAAGAATTTCTAAGTCCAAAAAGGGTTAAAAATCCACTAAATTCTATACCAGAGAATTGAATCTTTATCAAGAGGCTGTTGTTATTATCATTGAAGCATGTGCAAAGTTTAAAAGCAATAGCTTTGATAAAATCAGAGATATAACTGATGTACAACATTTGCACGTAAAAACTTAACCAAGAATTTCTGAGTCTGAAAAAGGTTAAAATTCCACAAAATTCAAAATCAGAGTAATAAGTCTTTGTCAAGAGGCTGATATTATGGTAACAGAAGCATGTGTAGAGTTTCCAAGCAAAAGCTGAAGTAGAAATAGAGATATTACAGAAATACAACATTTGCACATAAAAACTTTACCAAGATTTTTTAAGTCCGAAAAGGGTTAAAATTCCACTAAATTCAATGTCAAAGTAATGAATCTTTGTCGAGAGGCTGATCTTATGGTCACAAAAGCATGTGCAAAGTTTCAAAGCAACAGCTTTAGTAGAAATAGAGATATTACAGAAATACAACATTTGCACGTAAAAACTTAACCAAGAATTACTAAGTCCAAAAAGGGTTAAAATACGACTAAATTCTAAATCAGATTATCGAATCTTTGTCAAGGGGCTGATATTATGGACACAGAAGCATGTGCAAAGTTTCAAAGCAAAAGCTTAAGTAGAAATAGAGATATTACAGAAATACAACATTTGCACGTAAAAACTTTACCAAGATTTTCTAAGTCCGAAAAGGGTTAAAATTCCACTAAATTCAATATCAGAGTAATGAATCTTTGTCGAGAGGCTGATCTTATGGTCACAAAAGCATGTGCAAAGTTTCAAAGCAACAGGTTTAGTAGTAATAGAGATATTACAGAAATACAACATTTGCACGTAAAAACTTAACCAAGAATTACTAAGTCCAAAAAGGGTTAAAATTCCACTAAATTCAATATCAGAGTAATGAATCTTTGTCTAGATGCTGATATTATGGTCACAGAAGCATGTGCAAAGTTTCAAAGCAATAGCTTTAATAGAAACAGAGATTTTAAACACTTGCACGTAAAAACTTAATCAAAGCATTTCGCCGACGCTGACACCCGGGTGACTGGAATAGCCCCCCTATTCTTCGAAAAGTCGAGCTAAAAAGGCAGATGTCATTTAGAAGGTAATTTCTTCATAAAACCAAGTTTCACAAAGTTTGGGCCATATTTGTGGCCATTAGAGAAAGTTCAAGTAAATTATCATTAGGACTCCTTTTCCTGTAATATGGCATGAACCTTCCCATTTTCAACCCATTTTTGTGACCTGGCAAACATTTTGACTGAATTGAATTGAATTGGGGTTTTACGTCGCTTTCAACAATGTAAAACATTTTGACCAAGTTTCATGAAGATTTGACCATATTTGTGGCGTATGGAGCTCTTACAAGAGAATTGTCATTAAGGCTGCTTTTCACGTGGTATGGCACAGATCTTCTCTATTTTAAAACAAGAGCTGTCGGAGGACAGCGAAGCTCGACTATTCCTAGTGCTGGATAGTAACAGTATATCAATATCGACATTGGAAATTCAATAAAATGAAAGTCAAGAGAAAAGAATCTTTGTCTAGAGGCTGATATTATGGTCACAGAAGCATGTGTAGAGTTTCAAAGCAATAGCTTTAGTAGGAACAGAGATACAACTAACATAAAACAGTTGCACATAAAAACATAACCAAGATTTTTAAGGTCGAAAAGGGTTAAAATTCCACTAAATTAAATATCAGAGTAATGAATCTTTTTCTGAGGGCTAATATAATGGTCAAAAAGCATGTGTAAAATTTCCAAGCAACAGCTGAAGTAGAAATCGAGATATTACAGAAATACAACATTTGCACGTAAAAACTTAAACAAGAATTTCTAAGTCCATAAAGGGTTAAAAATCCACTAAATTCTATACCAGAGAATGGAATCTTTATTAAGAGGCTGTTGTCATGATCATTGAAGCATGTGCAAAGTTTGAAAGCAATAGCTTTATTAGAATTAGAGATATAACTGATGTACAACATTTGCACGTAAAAACTTAACCAAGAATTTCCGAGTCTGAAAAAAATTTAAAATTCCACTAAATTCAATATCAGAGTATTAAATCTTTGTCAAGAGGCTGATATAATGGTCACAGAAGCATGTGTAGAGTTTCCAAGCAAAAGCCTATGTAGAAATAGAGCTATGACTGATGTACAACATTTGCACGTAAAAAAAAAAAAAATTCTAAGTCCGAAAAGGGTTAAAATTCCACTTAATTCAAAATCAGAGAATTGAATCTTTGTCTTGATGCTGATATTATGGTCACAGAAGCATGTGTAAAGTTGCAATGCAATAGCTTTAGTAGAAATAGAAATATTACAGAAATACAACATTTGTACGTAAAAACTTAACCAAGATTTTCTAAGTCAGAAAAGGGTTAAAATTCCACTAAATTCAATATCAGAGTAATGAATCTTTGTCAAGAGGCTGATATTATGGTCACAGAAGCATGTGTAAAGTTGCAAAGCAATTGCTTTATTAGAAACAGAAATATTACAGATAAACAACATTTGCACGTAAAAACTTAACCAAGATTTCTAAGTCCGAAAAGGGTTAAAATTCCACTAAATTCAATATCAGAGTAATGAATCTTTGTCTTGATGCTGATATCATGGTCACAGAAGCATGTGCAAAGTTTCAAAGCAATAGCTTTAATAGAAACAGAGATTTTAAACACTTGCACGTAAAAACTTAACCAAAGCATTACGCCGACGCCGACGCAGACGCCGACGCCCGGGTGACTGGAATAGCCCCCCTATTCTTCGAATAGTCGAGCTAAAAAGGGTTCATCCTCATGACCAAACAAACATTTTGACTAAGTTTCATGATGATTTGACCATATTTGTGGCTATAAGAGTGTAAACAAAAAATTGTCATTAAGGCCCCTTTTCCCGTGATATGGCACGGATCCTTTCCATTTTCAATAGGATTCATCCTTGAGACATGACAAACATTCTATCAAAGTTTCATGAAGATTGGGCCATATTTGTGGCCACAGGAATGTAAACAAGAAAATTGTCATTAAGGCCCCTTTTCCTATGATAAGGCACAAACACTTCCCATTTTCCATAGGATACATCCTCATGACCTGGCAAACATTCTGACCAAGTTTCATGAAGATTGGACCATATTTGTGCTCACTAGAGTGTAAACAAGAAAACTGTTATTAAGGCCCCTTTTCCTGTGATATGGCCCAGATCTTTCCCATTTTCGATAGACTTCATCCTCATGCCCTAACAAACATTCTGACAAAGTTTCATAACAATTGGACCATATTTGTGGCTTCTAGAGTGTAATCAAGAAAATTGTCATTAAGTCCCCTTTTCCTGTGATATGGCACAGATCCTTTCCATTTTAGCAATTTTTACAAGGGACCACCCAAGGAATATTTCTGCCAAGTTTGATTAATTTGACTCAATAGTTTAGGAGATGTCGTTTAAAGAAATTGTCGACGCCGTGACGGACAGATTGACAGACGGACGTCGGACATTGATAGATCACAATAGGTCCCTTGAGCACTTTGTGCTCAGGTGGCTCAGGTGAGCTAAAAAGCTGGTTTGGAAATTCTTTTTTTTTTAATTTTTGTTATTTCACACGTGAATTTTAGTGACAAACAAATTAGACTAATCCATTACTGCAAAAATTCAAGATACCCGGAACACATGAATAAAAAAGGTGTTATCAAACAAGGCAAGGCAGTAATGGCGTAAATCAAATCTAAAAGCATCTAGTGATACAGTTGTATGCGAAACATAATAGAGCTGGAAGTAACACATAACCAACACGCCCCGATTCGCGTGTCAAGACCGTCTCAAATTATGTAATAACAGTCTACATTCACCTGCCCGAACACAAACCGTCTGTGTACATGTATAAAAGTTTGAGGCAGTTCAATGAAAATATTTCAGTAGAGAACTGTCTCTCAAGATCAGAAGATTATTTATAATCCTAATGAAAACAATAAAAAACAAGATGTGTTTGTGAAACACTAATGCCCTGTAACAGCATTTTTTTCAAAGTTTGACCTTGACAGATGACCTTGACCTTGTCACATGACCTTGACTTTGGTATCAGCAGATGCAGATCATTGAGATCTATCATCATGCCAAAAATGAGCCTTGTATCTTGAATAGGCTTGAAGATATTGGCAATGTTAAGTTTTTTGGTTAAGTTTTGCAGACAGACAGACGGGCGGACGGACAGACGGACAACGGTAAAACAATATGCCCCAGATCTTTCGATGCGGGGGCAAAAAAAAGAGAGAGAGAGAGACACACAGAGACAGACAGTGAGACAGAGAGGGGGGGGGGGACTTTGTTAAGCGGCAGTTATGTGCTTTCATTTGTCCACCAACAAAAATTTAACGTATTTCAATACACGGAACGTCTGCCGTTCACTACCAATATATCTTAACTATTAAGACTCCCAATACTATTTATTTCATAATTATCAATCTATGAGCAAAATATCCTTACTACGGCTTTCGGTAACCAGACTTCCAATTTTTCAGTCACTCCTCATCTATTTGTTTATGAATGCCGATCGGCGACAAAAATAACGTAACTCCAGTTGAATTAAGCTTAATTGGCTGGACGACGTTTAGTTTTTGCTGGTTCGGAGCCAAGCTGAAAAAGAATGGGGATGATAAGAGATTAACTATAATAAACAAAGTTTTTCCATCTTTATTTTTAATTTTATTTTTTGACTGTGCTCGGAATTCATTTGGGCCTTTGACCTGTTATCTGCAAAAAGAAAATTAAAATGGTTGAATTAAAAAAACCTGAATTACTGTGTCATCCCCATCCCAAATTGTTTGTGTAGAACTGATTCTATGCGTGACTTGAATTTGGATTTTTTTTATTGAATCTGTGTAAAGAGAAACATAAGTTTTGGATCGTTACTGCTTCGGAATTTTTCATTCAGGATTTTATAGTTTTTTGAATGAGGTAAGCATATATTTTTGATGCATTCATTGGGACTTTACCTTCTTCCTAGCTCTGTATAAATGATGAAGGAATTTATTTGACGCATTTGTCGGCGCTTTACCTTATTCCTTGCTCTGTCCGTATATTCTTTTATATTGTTTTTGAGCCTTTACAAATACTAAAGATCGATTTTCACCATGAAATTATGAAAAGACCCTAAATTTTCGGAGGCAGGGGAAAACATTTTTGTAAGTATTCGGACAGAAAAAATAATTATTTTTTCCTGTCCGAATATACCAGGCAAATACGGTATGCCCATTTGGTCTTCAAAAACATGTACATCAAAAACTGATAGGAATATAATTTGCCTTGTTAATGAGCCATTGACCTTTTTTGAATTTTTGCTTCCCCAAATTCAAGTTTCAACTACAAATAATGGGTTTAAAATGTCTTAATAGTTTATCACAACAAACTCTGGAATTTATTTATATTAAACATAAACAAGGGGCCTGAGACTGCTCTACTGACTCTTAAAAAAGCTTAAATCTTGATAGTGCTGTTAGAGATAAATCAAGGAAAAAGTCTTAAAACTATATCTATAAAAGAAGGAGAAGTTGTGTAAACAATAAATATGACATAAAGCCCCTTTGTCTATGACACAAAATATTATAACCAAACCTCCATGAAATGCACAATATCACTTGATAAGGAACATTCTATGAGAGTTTTAAACAAATCTATATACAACAAGAGGCCCAAGAGGGCCTGTATCGCTCCACTGGCTTAAAAATCTCAAGATTTGAAAGAGAGATATTGAAAATAGAAGGTAATGAAAGTGAACAGCATTCAGCAGGAATTCCGACTTTATTTAAGTTGAAACTGACTTATGAAGGAATGAACTTATTTAACTAATATGTAAAATTACAAGGAAGAAAACTATTTAGATATCACTTTTAAACAAGAGGCCAGAATGGCCCTAAACCGCTCACCTGAATTTTATTGATCCAGTGGATCTCATCCAATCCAAATTTCTTGAACAACTTTAGAAGAGGGTCACCAAAGGAACATCCTGGTAAAGTTTCATTGAAATCAGTCCCGTGGTTCAGGAGATGTCATTCAAAAATTTCGAGGTCAAAAAAAGCCCCGCCCTGCCACGCCCATATTTGGGGGTCAATCCAAATTTCTTGAACAACTTTAGAAGAGGGTCACCCAAGGAACATTCTGGTAAAGTTTCATTGAAATCAGCCCCATGGTTCAGGAGAGGGTGAAGTTCAAAGATTTTCGGGTCAAAATAAGCCACGCCACGCCCATATTTGGGGGTCAATCCAAATTTCTTGAACAACTTTAGAAGAGGGTCACCCAAGGAACATTCTGGTAAAGTTTCATTGAAATCAGCCCCATGGTTAAGGAGAGGATGAAGTTCAAAAATTTTCAGGTCAAAATAAGCCCCGCCCTGCCACGCCCATATTTGGATTCAATCCAAATTTCTTGAACAACTTTAGAAGAGGGTCACCCAAGGAACATTCTGGTAAAGTTTCATTGAAATCAGCCCCATGGTTCAGGAGAGGATGAAGTTCAAAGATTTTGGGGTCAAAATAAGCCCCACCCTGCCATGCCAATATTTGGGGGGCAATCCAAATTTCTTCAAAAACTTTAGAAGAGGGTCACCAAAGGAACATTCTTGTAAAGTTTCATTGAAATCAGCCCCATGGTTCAGGATAGGATGAAGTTCAAAGATTTTGGGGTCAAAATAAGCCCCGCCCTGCCACGCCCATATTTGGAGGTCAATTTTAATTTCTTAAACAACTTTAGAAAAGGGTTACCCAAGGAACATCCTGGTTAAGTTTCATTGAAATCAGCCCTAGGTTCAGGAGGAGATAAGGTTCAAAGATTTCAGGGTCAAAATAAGCCTTTTCCTGCCACGTCCATATTTTGGGTTCAATCCAAATTTCTTGAACAACTTTAGAAGAGGGTTACCAAAGGAACATTCTGGTAAAGTTTCATTAAATTGGCCTCATGGTTAAGGAGGAGATGTCGTTCAAAGATTTTGGGGTCAAAATAAGCCCCGCCCTGCCACACCCATATATGGGGGTCAATCCAAATTTCTTGAACAACTTTAAAAGAGGGTCACCCGAGGAATATTCTGGCCAAATTTTCATCAAAATCCACTCATTGGTTTAGGAGAAGAAGATGTTTAAAGAAAATTTTACGCATGCACGGACGGTCGCACGACGGACACCTAGCCATGACAATAGCTCGCTGGCCTTTGGCCAGTGGAGCTAAAAAAGGAGTTGTATTAGAAAGGAAGTTAACATTTAGGCTCCTTTCCATGGAGTGGCAGACTATCAAATGGCTAAAAGTTGTATTAGAAAGGAAGTTAACATTTAGGCTCCTTTCCATGGTGTGGCATTCTATCAAATGGCTAAAAACATGTGGCCATGATCATCAGATGACAAATTTTCTGTTAACCCTTGTCATGCTGAATAAAAAAATCTTGGGAAATTTGCAATAAAATCTATGTGTTCAAAGCCCCGAATGCAGTAAATATGATAGGGAATTCATTGTTGATATTAATTTTTTTGAGCTTATCTTGTTTCAAAGAGTAAAAATAGGTGCTATAGACAAAGATCAGACTGCATGTTATGTGCAGGCTGATGTTTGTCTAAAACTCCTGTGAAGACAGGAATATTCTGGGCTCAGCATGACAAGGGACCATCTTTGAGATATTACAATCATTCTGAGCAAGTTTGAAAAGAATCAGTTGAAAACTGTGGACTTTCAGAGTTTTAATGAGGATTTTCTTGTCGAATTTTCATTCAGCCCTTTTTCCTGTGACGCTTCTTGTGATAAGGCCCATTTTCATAAGGAACCATAGTTTTGCTGGTACAGTCATTTTACGAAAGTTTGAAGATGATTGGATGAAAAACTGAACTTAAGAGCCTTAATGAGGATTTTCTTAGTTATATTTTCATTTGGCCCTTTTCATGTGAAGCTTGGCCTATTCTGTTTTCTATGTGAAACCAGAGATTCATACCATTCATATATAATTTTCTGCCAAACTCAACTCCCCTTTCCGGTATAACAGGCAAGTACAGATTCCACAACATAGGACTAATTGAGTGTTATATTTGAATTTTTTGTTTAAGTGTCTTAGGTAAATGATTCATGCCAAATGAAACAGGTGTAAGCTTTTTTTGTTTTGGAGTAGAAGATTTTTACGGATTTATGTGCTCATCCATGTAAAATATGGGACCCTACAACATAGTGCTTATTTTCAAGAAACGGATAGAGTATTAATTTCATGTATTTGGTAGACATTTAACCCTTGTCATGCTGAACCCGGAATATTCCTGCCTTCACAGGAGCTATAGACAAACATCAGCCTGCACATATGTGCAGCCTGATGTTAGTCTACACCCCCTGTTTTGCACTTGTAAACCAGAATTATCAAGAGATTTGGTTTATCAAATAAAAATTGACCTTCCGTTGGTACTTTCAGTGCTTTTTGCCCTTTGATTTTGATGAAAATTTTAGCCAAAATTTATTCAGCAGGACAAGGGTTAATTCATTTATTGAATTTTTGCTGCTTTAAACATTTTTTCAGTTATATTGCAGTGGGCTGGAACACCTAACATTTGATTCCTGGTATTTCTCTAACCAGTACCACCATCACATCCTTTCCTAGTCTCCGGCTGCTATCTCACATAGGACTCTGATTTTCAACCAATGGTGGGAGACGAATTATAGTCCAAAAGAATGAGTGTGGCTGTTAGGCATCGAACCATTTAGTCAGACAAGCATTAGGCAATGCTTCATACTAACTATCATCAGTCTATGAGATCTAGCCATTATGATCTGGGAGATTTTCTGTTGTCATGGCAATTACCTGCCAGTAATACCCGAAAGGGCAGTATATATAGATAGATCAGAGTTCTATATCGACTCCAGTTCTGTGAAAGGACTGGTCAGAGGGATCATTTCTGAAAAGTTAGATTGAAATCTAATGCCCGCTTAGGAGATGGTTTCTTTAAAATCATTTGCTTGTTTGTATGATTGCGGTTTTACACTGCTTTCAACAGTCTTTATTTCATTTCCGTGGCCTGAGCAGTCAACTATCAACAATCGATTCCTGATATTTTTCACACCAGTGCAACCATTACATCCGTTCCTTGCCCGCTAGCTGCTTTTCCTCATAGGTCTACCATTGTCTACCGATTGGGGGAAGACAAATAGTCAGAAAGAAGGAGTGCCATCGTCGGGTATCAAACCTATGACCTTTTTAGAATGATAGTCTGCTCTGCCGCCCTGCCTCTGCACCATTGAAGAGGCTTTTTTTTGTCAAATTGTGGACGGACAATGATCGATCACAAAAGCCCACCTCGTGATCAGGCTAGCTAATAAATACATACGTACTTACTTTCAGATTGTGAACACTAGAGTCCCCCGCCCAAGACCCATTTATAACGACGGCTGACAGCTTAAATTGGATCGCGTACAAACGTTACAGAGTACATCGATATATAAAATATATGATAAACACCATAAAAAAGATAGATGGCAGCAATAATACTTGATATTCCGCTGATTTAGAATTGTTTTTCTCTCTCCAAATTTTCACGTCCGTTCAGTTTTCACGCATGCGCTAAAGAAAAGGGCGTTTAAGATTCCCGCCAATCGTACACGGTGTTACCTATTTTCGTATGAAATACAAAATGTGATACTCACAATGTAATCATAAAACAATGGCGTAACTCCCATTACGCAGTTTACGCAATTGCGTAGAAGAAAAATCCTCTGCTGAAAAATATCACTGATGAATGATCATAACATCGAAACTACAGCTTATTTAAGCTGTAGTTACGATGTTTTGATAATTCACCAACGCTCAAATCATAAAACGGGAAGGGACGGGGGGGATTCAACTTTTGTCACAGTCCTCATATCGCCTTTATCCTATATATTATTTAGTTGACGCCTCCTGAGTGCGAATAAATGTCAAAGTCCTTGATACGGCCTATGATATAATGTAGGGGTCTTTGAAATTCCAAACTGTGAATACAATTTATAATTAATGGACGAGAATCTTGTTCAGGTTCACGAGAATAAAGATAATGCACAATCTTCATAAAAAAAATAAGGGACATCAACGACTATAAGTTTGATCATTTTAAAATTATAACTTCAGTTCCGGAATGACAAAGAACATCGTGTTACCCGTGACGGTGATATATCCAGCTAGTGTTAGAAAACAAAAAATTGAATCAGCAGGATAAGGGTTAAAATTGTCGATAAAACTTGGAAAGCGAACCCCTTCTGTGTGTTCGAATCCCCTTTACAGAAATCCTGGGTCCGTCGCTGAAGAAATACAAGTATCCCATACCATGATATCTCATGTTACCAGGAACTCAAGGCAGAAGGCGGAACTGGAAGTTTGTTGACCATATACATGTAATGGATGAAGGTAGCCCAGATCAAGAACACCCACCATAACAGAAATGGTTCCAGATTGTCTTTTATCAGGTCTATACGCAAGGACACAAGCGGGATAGCCCCCCCTGAAGGAAAATATGAGACTCCATCCAGAACCACAGGAAAAGTAGTCATCATAAACAGAAAATTTGAATCAAGAGCGTTACTACCACTACGCACATTACATTCTACAACTAAGCTGATGATAATACACTTTCTTATGCTAACAACTCTCTATCAGACCAGGGGCCAATTTTACTAAACATCTTACGATCATTTTTTGCGTAGGTCAAAAATTAAAGTTGCTTCTTCAGTTGAAACTAAATATGGAGTTCCGCCATGAATTATCTCATTAGAATCGTCTTCTTAAGACGATTCCAGTGAGATATTGCAATGCAGAATCGAGCAATGAATGAAAACACCATGTACAATTTGTGATTTTGACTTACGATTAATTTTTTCGTAAGATGTTTAGTAAAACAGGCCCCTTGTTGACACTCTTGAAGAAGAAAGTCTTTCCTTAATAAACTGGTCCTCAATATATCAAATGAAAGCAAACCCTGATTAATTCCAGGCTAATTCCGTAGTTCACAAGACACATAAAAAACTTAATTTCGTCTTCAACAATATATCGATCCAAAATGGTTTAGCTACTTGTTGTAAACTTAGTTGGGTTTTTTTACTATCTTTCAACCCACACATAAGTTCTATATGCTAAAAGCTTCAAGACAAATTAATGGTCTTAGACTCGACAGATTAACAATTTACTATTCGTTCATTATGTCAAATTTTAAATATTTTCCTTTTCTATGGCACTTTACAAGTGAACCACGTTTGAAAAAGTCCAGGGGCCCGTTTGACTTAACATATTACGATTTTTTATTTATTTATTTATTTATTTTTTTTTTTGCGTAAGTCAAAAATTAAAAGTACTTCTTGAATAGTACTTAAATATGGAATAATGCCGTGCATCATCTCATTGCAATCGTCTTCTAAAGACGATTCCGATGAGATATTTCAAGGCAAGATCTAACAATGAATAAAAACACCAGGTACGATTTGTGATTTTGACTTACGAATTTTTTTCGCAAGAAGTTTAGTAAAACGGACCCACGGAACGCGCCTTAAGATTTATCAATGAGTATTACCAAAGTAGCTTTGAGATTCTTCTGTCAAAATCTGGCTTACCCTCACTAAAAGTATGACGTTTAAGATCGAATGCCCAAGAATTTTTTTTGATAGCACGTATTAGTAGCCCACACAAGTCTGCACCACTTTTATCATGAATACTTACATTTTCCCATAAAATACAAAGAAACTATATATAATTTTATGCGCAAAAATACAACAGAGATTCCGCAACCCAGAATAGAAAAGTATGGTAGGAGTTCTTTCAAATACACAGCAGAACTTGTATGGAACTCTCTTTTCCTACACATTTTTAAAAAAGTCTCTTCTTTCAATCAATTTCGTAAACTTTCAAAAAATTTTGGGATGGATAGAGATGCGTTTTTTTTTTCTTGCCAGCACTGATACAGACTAACCGAAATACTACTGTGGGTTTGGGATACTGTTTTCTATTTCTACTTGAGTTTTGATTTTGCTTTGCTTTCTATTTTGAATTTTTTCCTTAGCATTTGTTTTGTTTCTGCCCCTTTTCCGCCTTTTCATTTGTGTTCCCTTGTTAGTTGTTTATCGTATCTGCTTTATCAATTTACAGCATGATAGATGAATTCGTTAGCAAGAATTATTTTTTTCTTCAAAACTTTTGTATTATGATACTTTGCTGTAAATGACAGAAGGGATGGGAACACTGTCTGCAGTGTTGTTCATTGTAGATTTTGCCCCCGACAAGATAAATAAATGCAAGGGCGTAGCTCCCATTACGCACATTATGCAATTGCGTAATAAAGAAAATATTCTTTCGAAAATCTCGTTGGTGAATGATCATAACATCGAAACTACAGCTTATTTAAGCTTTAATTACGATGTTTGATTATTCACCAACGCTCAAATCATATAAACGGAGAGCGGTTGGAGGGCATTAGTCTTTGGTAACAATCCACATAACGCCTTTATCCTATATTCTTTGTAGGTCGCCTTAGAAATGCGTAAAATTTTCAAAATCCTAACTACGCCTATAAAATGCAATACAGTTTTCAAGCATGCAAATATTTCTAGTCTCAATTATCGATAACCTCTGTGATTTATTTTACCCTTGAATGAGTGAAATTCTTTCTTATAAATGTTACAAATTTGATATCGATTCCGTAAACTAAGTACGAGTTTGTGATCAAAATATAAGACAAGGGAGACAACAAATGGATTTGACTGATTAGCTAATGCAGGAGTGATCTCCCCTGCACTTCGAAATCTTGAACACGTCTTTTTTTTTCTTTTTACGACAGTTTTTGTCTTATCTATTTAAATATAACTAATGTCTTAAATTTTTCTAAGTGTTAAAAGCTCATCAAAATCTTGAATCGAAATGCAGGTTACTATGTTAACTACTTTTGCTGAAAAAAATGGTCTTTAATGGTCATTAACCCTTGTCATTCCGAATAAAATCTCTGCAATACTACACTCAAATCAAAGTGCTGAAGACTCTGAAAAAAAGAAGTTGTGTGCATATATTGCTCTCAAAAATTTTAAAGTCTTTTACATGCTTCTTGATAAAAAAAAGACATACATGTGGTCTAGACTAAGCTCAGACTGCACATATGTGCAGGCTGATTTTTGTCTATACCTCTTGCCAAAGCAGGGATATTCCGGGTTCAGCATGACAAGGGTTAAATGATCTTTATAGACATTTCATTTTGCGTAGGGTAGAGTCAAGAAGACGAAGGTGAGCCATATAGGACTATTATGGTCCTCTTGTTAGATGATTAACTCATTGCCAGACCACAAAACGTAAGACAGGTCCAAATTCATAGAAGATGGGTGATTTTTTTGACCCGTCACACCGGAAAAGGGGCCATCTGGGAGGTGCGTAAAGTGTCGACCTGTCAGGCTGTATTTTCGCATTTTACTAATTTTTCTGATACTAGAATTATCAATCTACCTTCACGTGAAAGATTTTTTGAAATGCGACCTCTTGTTCGGGCCTGTCCTAGAACCAACCTCATTTTCAAATATTTATTTTACGAAGTTCCCAGATGGTCCGTTTTCGCGTGGTGTTACATTTTTTAAATGGTCCTCTTTGGGAAGAAAACATTTAGGGCTACGAATCATTTGCTAGCAGCAAGATTCTTTTCATTTTTCTTTATGTTATTCAAAATAGATTTGAGGGACGTCAAAAAGTTTGATTGTGCTGGAATGGGTAAAAACGGGGTTTTGCAGAAAATTGGAGGATCATGGACAGTACCCACTGACCTTGCGGTGTAGGATTCGTCGGAATACATTATTAGCCTGTGTGTAAAATCTCGCACATGTTCATATAACATTGGTATGCAGAAGTACGACAAAACCATAAAATGTTGACTTGTTCGGCGGCCTCAAACTCGTTACATTAGTTTGAATTAGCAGAACACCCCCAAAAGCACCAAAAAGCTACGTAGTACACACGTTGTTCGGTTTTTTGACTCGATAATCGTTTCCTAGGCAATTTCCAGGATACAGGGTTGTTTCCTATGGCCTGCTAAACCAGGACAAAAACGGGGTTTTGCAGAAAATTGGAAGACCACCGACAGTACCTACTGACCTTGCGGTGTAGGATTGGTCGGAATACATTATTAGCCTGTGTGTGAAATCTCGCACATATTCATATAACATTGGTATACAGATGTGCGACAAAACCATAAAATGTTGACTTCTTCGGCCTCAAACTCGTTAGGATTTTGAAATTTATACGCACTTAGAAGGCGACCAACATAGACTTTATAGGATAAAGGCGAAATGTTGACAGTGATAGTGACAAATGTCCTCAATCCAACCCCTTTTCTATGATTTGAGCGTTCGTGAATAATCAAAACATCGTAACTACAGCTTGAATAAGCTGTAGTTTCGATGTTATGATCATTCACCAACGTTATTTTTGATAGGGATTTTTTTTCTTTTGTGCATTTGCGTAAAATGCGTAATGAAGGTTACGCCCTTGAGCAGAATCCCCCCCCCCCCCGAGATTTCTGTTACAGCATGGTGTCTTAATGAATAACACACAATTTGTCTCTTGAATAAACTTAAACCAACTTCTAATCAGTCACTCATATATTGCCCGAAAAGTATTGCTTAATTTTGGTTAGCGATGCAAGTGTTTGGTGAGTTCTGATAGCCTGTTCACTAGGTAGATAGCAAAACCAAAATTCATCAAAAAATTCTCCAATGAAAGCAACTCAAATTGCATGAGAACATGGGTACCCCAAATTTCAAAATTAACATTGGTGGGTGGGGTAAATTTGACAAATTCACCTCATTTAGGCAAATGACCGTCTTAAATAGTAATAATTACTTCATTACTCAGCTATACTACCCGTAAAGCAACGGATGTATAGTGAATTTTCAACAACATAACGGTATTTCTTCCACTGAAATTCCCCACATTTTGCGAGTTTTGTAACTTTTTCAAAGTAGTGTTAGTGGGTTTTTTTGTCTGCTACAATCGCTTCGTTGGTCTTTTTTTACACAACTCTTTTACCAAAATCATTGAAATTGATTGGTCTTGGCGGGAAAGTAAAGTTCTTTTCAATTCTTTTCTTGTAAATGTGTCGAAAAGAGAGAAACATGCAGTGGGCGATTAGAAGTTGATTTCAATTTATACTCACGAGCAATGAAAACGCACCACCTGAATATTTTCTCAAATATTGATCTAATGTTTCAAAACTTCAGCCATGAATATTGCCAATCTAAATAAATTTGTAATGGGTCATTTACTACACAATAATGTTAGAGTACGCTCAGAAACGGTCGGAGGCTCAGTTTGAACCCATGACTTAAGAAAAAACTTTGAAATCGGTAATCTTTTATCTGCAAAGTAGGCTTGCAAACCCATTCTGACGTTCGATTTTTTGTAACATAACCTCTAACTCAGTACAAAATCTTGGCTATCTCTTCGTGGAACGGTTGCCATATTCTAGACAGTTGATTGGTGCATAGGCAAACGCTCATTAATTTCTAGGTCTACACCGTAATATCGGTGTCCCTGATGTACCTAAACATGTCTATTGGAGTTCAAATCACTCGAAAACACGAGTACAAAATGTTATTTACGATTCTTTGATTTTAATGAAAAAATATCTTCTGTTCCTTGTTGATCCATACCACACGTAAGTTGGGATCGCTTTACTGCTTTTTGCTTAGAACAAATGTGAAATCTAATGCTGTATTATTATTCCCTAGGAAACAGTACAAAATGTACTTTTAATTATGAAATTTAAAATTTGTTTCAAAATTACAATTATATGAGCAAGCCAAAATGACCTTTTTAATGCCCATCAAAGAACAGCAACGTTTAATGGTTGATGTTAAGACATGCGATGTCGTCATGTTCCGTTATGGGTTGAAAGACGATATAAAGTAGTTGATTGAAAATTTTATAATTAAGGACAGTTTGTGCAAGTTTTTTGAGTGGTGCGTTTTCATTGCGCTAGAGTATATATGGTCACGGACACGAAAGAAAAAGTAAATTGATGTTGTGAACCTAAATGTTTTAACTACCGCTGTTTTAGACTGTAGCTACGACTTTTAGGTCGCCCATCATCGAAAATAAAGGCGGAAAATGATGATTGTCAACAATGTCCAATTAAAATAAGAGATGGTTGATCAATCAATTTTTGGATTGGCGGAATCAATCTGTTAAGTAGCCAAAATTCTAAATGTTTAATTTGAATATTGCACAATGCTCGGCGTCAACGATGCAACACCAGCCCTGCGTTCAGGATGACAAACGGTGCAAACAGTAAGCCAATTATACCCCGCTTTGCACGTGAACTTGCGTGCAAAGCGGGGTAAAATTGGCTAACTGTTTGCGCCGTTTGACATCCTGAATGCAGGGCAGTCTAAATGAATGATTTAATAAAGCAATCAATCTGGTTTTATTGACAGCTGCGATCCTATTATTATTTTATTTAATCCACAAACTCCTTTCAAACAAAGATGCAGCCGAGCCTGAATAGTTCAGCGGTGTCTGTCATTTCTGGGGTAGTGAGTTAGAATCTCGGCGCGGCCAACTTTCATTCGACATTTGACAAAAGTGTCATTTGCCTCCCACCGATTCACAGTATATTTCTTATCCAATTTTGAAAATCCCCGAGCTCAACATTTATTTCTCATGAAATATAAATGACCCTAAACGAATTTTGAATATACTAAGCAAAAAAAAAAAAGAAGAAATTTTACATGACTTACTGAGAGCTGTAGTGTCGCTATAAAATCATATAGAATGAAAATGTTACTATTAGATTAAACTTGAAAGCAATATCCGTCGGTTTATGGAAGGGTCAGCACCGGGTGTCTGTATAATTGAGGGTTTTATTGGTGGTCGAAGGACCAAGGGGTCGATTTCAAAAATCACAGAAATGAAAGAAAGTGTAGCGGTGATGTTTTGAGTATCGGCCCCTGAAGTGTTCGTGCTTAAAGTCGTTCCAATATCATGAATGACCAACGTCTGAGCTCAACACCCATAATTGTCTTGCAGTTATCTTTCTTTTGATGAATTGAATGAGAAAATATGCGATTGTAACCAACGCCTCTTGTAACGTAGTGGTTAGTACTTCGCAATAATAAATCAAACACAGTCAATATAACATAATGAGTTTATTAGAAAAGAACAAGTTGAATGTTCAGATTCTCAAACACGACTGCTCTCCAAGACAAGACTGCCCTCTCTCTCTCCAGCATGCATTATTTATACGTTTTAGTGGCCTTGTGGAATTCTCCAGACTTGGCACTTTTATGGATGCCAACATCTGCTATTTACAAACTAATGAATTGGTTTAGATACATATTACTAATTATAGCATTAACTCTAAACTATCTGTCAAAATTTGAGTTTCAATTACAAACATTAAGGTTTACAGTCAAAACGGCCCAAAGTCAAAACGGCCCAGAGTCAAAACGGCCCGTAATTTGGTCAAAACGGCCCAAACTAGATTTTACAATTGGTCAAAACGGCCCAAACATTTAATCTGTGCAATTTTCTTTCTTTTTCCGATGAAAATAAATTTTATAAAACAAATTTGGTCTTCGTGCTTATATTCATGGATATTCTAACAATGTACATGATGTAAATGTACATGGTTGACAGTGTTTAAGAAAGGAATTAAATGGCTTTAACGAGACAGAAAAGATCCATTACCCTTTTTATTGTAATGGATTGGATTAGGTGTGAAATGACAATCACATGTATAATTACACTTTTTAAAGCACAAAATCAATCACCTGAAAACTATTTTGTTTCTCAGTAATATGCAAAGTCCTTTTAAATGTCAAATCAAATTACACACATAACTTGATCTTTATTTATCAACTAATGAAATATCGAAGAATTTCCACCTAGCTTGTTTGAGAAAGACATGATATACAACTAACAAGCTTCATGAGAAAACGGTTAAGGAGATTTGATTTTTCATAATAAGATAACTTTCATTAATCATTTATCAAAGGCATATTTGGTCTTAAAATACATAACATACTCTTTCGGTAGATATGAGTTATATAGGACATTTCATTTGAATATATATATATAATAAATTGTAAGACAATTGAATTCACCTACTATTTTGAACTTTGCTAATAAGTGTCAATAGACAATAAAGATAATTTTCAAGATCCATATTCTCTCAGACTTCGACCATTGTTATTTAAAAATCCATTATAGAAAACAATTGATAAAAGCCAATAAATGATCAATTTAACAAAATTTATCATTACGTAACATTTATCTTTTTCACTTTGAATATAAAAAATAGGGACTTTCATAAAGAAATTTAAAGAATCTTGCTTGGTATAATTTTCAAATACTAATTTTCTATGAAAAATTCTATTTGGGCCGTTTTGACCAAATGAAAAATCTGCTTTGGGCCGTTTTGACCAAATTACGGGCCGTTTTGACCGAAATACGGGCCGTTTTGACTATGGGCCGTTTTGACTTTGGGCCGTTTTGACTTGCACCCAACATTAAAATGTCAGTAAACAACTTGACTTTAAACAATACTAAATAACCCATAACAATGAAGACAGTAAACACGTTGACCTTAAACAATTAGCTACGTCATGCATCCTGGGCAATCCCCAAAGTAACAAACATATTGACATTAAACAATGAACACGTGTTTAACTGTCAAATTTGACTTGAACGCTGTCCAATAAAAACATCCATGTATAATTCTGCACGTACTGCATGTCAGAGATAATGAATTATAACAGAATATTAAACTTTATAAAAGAGAAGTTAAAATCCCTAATTACTTAATTAGTTTACAGATTAATAACTTAGTCACATAGGTCACTATGTTATACTCGACAGCATAGCTCCTCACATTGGCAAATTAATCAATTTTGGGCTCTTAAATTGTTTAAAATTGAGTTTTAGATAACCCCTCCTCAAAGGATACCAAGGAAGGGGCCTCTATTACGGCTTCTGGAATGGAGTTCCAAAATGGCTGCGAAGGAAAATTTTCACCTGACGGGGGAGGAATTATTTTATGCGGATGAAAAAAGAATTTTTTTTTGACTGGCTGAGTAGGAAAAATTTCATTTGACTAGGGAGGAAAATTTTCATCACTTGGGGAGGAAATTTCTCATCTTGTGGGGAAGAATTTTTTCACTTGTCTGTTAGTAGAAATTTTCAACTGGCATGGGAGGAAAATTTTAATCTGACTGCAGGCAGAAATTTTTCATCAGGCTGACAAAAGAAATTTTTCAACTGGCTGGGTAGGGAAATTTTCATCTGACTGGAGAGATGTTTTTTATCTGGTTGTAAATAGAAATTTTTTACTTGACTTCGGAAGAAAATTGTCATCTGACTGGAGAGGTAAATTTTTCATTTGACTAAGGAGGAAAATGTCATTTTGTTGTAATAAGAAATTTTTCACCTGACTTGGGAAGAAAATATCATCTGCCCAGGAAGGAAATTTTTTCTGGCTGAAAATAGAAATTTTTCACCTGGCTTGGAAGGAAAATTTTCACATGACGGGAGAGGAAATTTTTCATTTATTTGTAATTAGAATTTTTTCACCTGACTTGGGAAGAAAAATTTCATCTGACTCGGGAGGAAAATTCTCTCCTGTAAACACTAAATGTGTGTGCTCAGTACAACCTCTTACGCTGGTGGTCACCATGAAACTAACCCAAGACTGCCAGTTTCATAAAAATTACGCTAAAATAATTGCTTTACGTTTCATAGAAATGGTTTTCTGTTTCTTGTCTATGGTAGCCTACATATAAAATGGCGCTACATGTAAAATGGAAGCATGGGTGAATCACTTTTGCAGTTAGACTCAGTACCGTCATTATGATTTGATGTTTTGATGTATGCCATGGCATTTGAAATCCATTCCTGTTTCAGCTATGTTTATGCTATATTTAGCAATTGAAGAGTCACGGCATGTACAGTAAAACTTGTATTAAGCGACCATGTATGGAACCAACAAAAAGTGATCGTTAAAGACAATGGTCGCTTAGTTCAGGTTTTGTTTACAATAAGAAAACCTAATGTTAATTGAATATATATATATTTCAGAATTTCTCAATTATCATGTATTGTAAACACTCATTAGAATTGGCTCAATGAGACGATTCTATTGAGTTTTAATGACAAAGGATAAATTTATGATAATTTTAAGACCAATTATATCCTCTATCTAAGATATTTTTATTTGAAAAAGTGGATTTTGAAATGGCTGTATAATAAAATGGTCCCTAAAGTGATGTGGTCGCTCAAACAAGATTGACTGTACAAAGAAATAGCATAAACCAAATGATTTTTTCTACTTTATTTCTGATATATTAAAAAAATATATTCTTAACTACAACTGTCACAGAGCGGACTAATACCCCCCACAAGCGCTTTGTCAGAATGTAAGTGCTATTAGTGCAGGATGTGTTTGTAACTCATATATAGCATTTGCATGAAGTTTCATGATTCTAGGTCGCTTAGTTTTTGAGTTAAAGAGTCCAGAAATGAAAATTGAACAAAAATTAACTGTGACCTTGACCTTTGACCTATGTAACCCAAAAACAATAGGGCACTTCCTTGGGTCATAAGGAACATTTGTATAAAGTTTCATGATTGTAAGCCACTTGGTTCTCGAGTTACAGTCCAGAAATGAAAATTGAACAAAAATTTGCTGTGACCTTGACCTTTGACCTATGTAACCCAAAAACAATAGGGCACTTCCTTGGGTCATAAGGAACATTTGTATAAAGTTTCATGATTGTAAGCCACTTGGTTCTTGAGTTAGAGTCCGGAAACCAAAATTGAACAAAGGCTGACTGTGACCTTGACCTTTGACCTATATGACCCAAAAACAATAGGGCACTTCCTTGGGTCATGAGGAACATTTGTATAAAGTTTCATGATTGTAGGTCATTTGGTTCTTGAGTTAGAGTCCGGAAACGAAAAGGTCTACGGATGGACAGACGGACGGACGGACAGACAGACAGACATGGTGAAACCAATATACCCCCCTCTACTTCGTAGGTGGGGGGTATAAATACAAAATGTGACTTAATATATAAACACTGATATCATGAAAATGCTACATTGTATGTGGGTGATCAAAGCCTCATAACTCCGGCTTATTCAAGCTGTAGTTACGAGGTTTTGACCTCCCAACTTGATGTAACAGGAAATGTTAGCTTATTGGTTAAGTTTTATGGAAAAACATACAAAAGGATAACTGAAGGTAGGACAGACATTAGTGGTGAACTGGTTAACCGATTTACCGATATACCGCGGTCTGTTCATAGAGAAAATACAAAACCGGTTCAACTTTTACTGGACCGGTTTTCTTCAGTACACTTACTAATTATTTTCTATTTGAAAAAAAAATCTATTTTCCTCAAAATCCCTTCTCACTAATTTATCTCTTATCAATTTTAAAAAGAAACAAATAAGACTTGTTTAGGTTATTTTGTTGTTGATATTTATTTTATTTCCATAAATCAATTCCTTTAAATAATAAATCGGTTAACCGTTTCACCACTACTTGACAATTATCGATTCTCCCAGCCTTGGTAGATACTATTTTTTTATTACAAAACAAGTACATATTATAAATATCCACCGTTGAAAATATAAGAAGCCCTTTTCATTCCCACAAAATGGAGATTTTTTATGAAATTAATCCTTGATGGATGACATTGAGCTTGATATCAGTAGATGCATTTGGGACAGACTGACAGGCAACAGTAAAACAATCTGCTCTGTATCGTTCAATAATAATAATAAATAACAATAAAACATTTACTTAAAGAGATTCTTTTTTAATAAAATACCTTAACAGTATCACATCCAATCAGGAACTAAATAATCTTACAAAGAAAACGTTTTTTCCTACTTAAATCTGAACTAGAAAGCCATGAATGGCTTTAGTCTCTCCACAGGCTTGAAGTTCTTGTAATAGCACATCAAAGTTTTGACTAGATTTTTAGATATTTTGGGTTCTACTGATGTTTAAAATGATTTTTAAAGTTTCAACTATATAACATATTGAGAAATGACATCCACCCATAAAAGACATATTTTTTATCCAATTACAATAATTTTTGGCTGCAAGACAATGGGTGACCCAAGGATCAAACCAATTAAGTTTGATTGATATCCATCCGTTACATTTTGAGAAAAATAATTTACAAAGTTTCAACTACATGTATATAACATATAGAGACATGACCCCAGCCCATAAAATACATATTTTCCATCCAATCACTGAAACTTTTGTTAGACTGATAAAGAGCAACTCAAGGATCATTCCAGTGAAATTTGGTTGATATCAATCAATTACATTCTGAGAAAATGATTTTCAAAGTTTCCACTATATAACATTTAGAGAAATGACCTCCGCCCATAAAAAGGAATTTTTCATCCGATCACAATAATTTTTGGTAGACTGATAAAGGGTCACTCAAGGGTCATTCCAGTGAAATTTGGTTGAAATCCATCAGTAACATTATGAGAAAATGATTTTCAAAATCCCCTTTTATAACATTTAAAGAAATGACCTCCGCCCATAAAATAGGAATTTTTCCTTTATCACAATAGTTTTTGATAGACTGATAAAGGGTCACTCAAGGATCATTCCAGTGCTATTTGGTTGATATCCATCGGTTACATACTGAGAAAATGATTTTCAAAGTTTCCACTATATAACATATAGAGAAATGACCTCTGCTCATTAAAAACACATTTTCAATCTGATCACAATAATTTTTGGTAGACTGATAAAGGTCATCCAAGGATCACTCATGTAAAACTTAATTGGTATCCATCAATTAGAATCTGAGAAAACTTACTTTTTACCATATTTGGAAATTAGCCACACCCATTAAATCCATGTTTTTCATTGGATCATAATTTCTTAAACAACTTTGAAAAGGGTCACCCAAGGATCATTCCTGTGAAGTTTGGTTGAAATTCATCCAGTAGTTTCTAAGGAGAAGCTTTTAAAAGAAAAAGTTTATGACTGGACGCACAACGGACACAACGCCATAACAATAGCCCCAGTGGCTTTCAGCCAGTGGAGCTAAAAAGCACTACTTATACAACTCTATATTGAAGTACTGAGCAGTTATTATATATTGTAATCCTTCTTTAAGAAGATTCAGTAAACAACACCGTTAAATTTTCAAACATTTAAATCAAAACATTTCTAAATCTCTTACTCAGCGCTCTAGTCACTCAAAAATGCTCTGAAATTGTTAAAAACAATTTGAAATCCTTGGAAATGATAAACATTTCAGATTATTACACAATTGTTTTTGACTTGTTTGGATTTTAAGGTGTCTGATTGGTCCACAACAAAATGTGTTTGTAAAACATGAATGTCCCTGAAAAAGCAATTTTTTAATACTTTGACCTTGACAGATAACCTTGACCTTATCACATAACCTTTACCTTGGAATCTGGAGATCCACATCATCAAGATCTATCGTCATACTAATGAACATGGTGTCTTGAATAGCCTTGAAATGGCAAATGTAAAGTTTGCAGACAGGTCTACAGAGAGACGGACAATGGTAAAACAATATGCCCATGATCTTTCGATGTAGGGGCATAAAAATTAGAAAGTACAAAGATTTCTTTTAAAAGGAGGCAATAACATATCACTAATTCAATCCAATTTGGATGAAACTAGCAATATTGTATTTTCTCCCTTTAATTTCATTTGAAAACTCACTGCACACATTGATTCAATGTCATTTAAAAATCATTCAACTTGTCAATTACCCAATGTTGTTTACAGTAAACTCAAAACATAATATAATAGCTACAAGATAAGATGCTCTATCTACAATTTCAATTAATCAATCTACAAAGTTGTCATCTGTTACTTGGTTAAGATAAAAATCTCTTTGGCTTTGAAATTGGACGGAATATTTCTTAAAATACAGTCGTTATTTCTCGGGGGACCATGTCTATCAAGCGACCTTTTTTACACAGCGACCACCTTAAAAAGTCCCTTCAACGTAAGCAAAGTCTCTGGAACGAGAACATACTTATGGAATATTGGTTATTATTGAATCTTATGTTGTTGGAGCCCATTAGAATCGTCTCAATAAGACGATTCTAATGGGTAGGAACATCATAGGATTCAGTACGACTTGACGGACAATCTATAAATGCTATCAAAATGAATAGTCACTTATATCATATCTTGTATTAGGCCACCATTCCCATAAACGACCGCTTTTTGGTGGTCCCCTTAGTGGTAACTAAAAACAAGTCTTACTGTAATTATGACACATCATGAAAAGAGGAACTACAGCTGTTAGGGTATCACTTCAATACAAGTAGGATCTGCTGAGGTAAGCCTGCACAGACTACAAAGACAGATGGTCCCTTAATACTCAATTTTCAAATCCCAGCTATAACTAATCTTTTATATTACCATCAATTTAAAATATTTATATTTAACCCTTCCCTGCCTTCAATTCTGATTAAAGTAAATATTTAAGTGTTTAGAAGTAACTGAGAAATCTGGTTTTTGTTTAATGAATTGTTTTCAAAATCCAAATAATACTCGGAGCCTTTCCAGGGTGAACACCATCTTTGTATAAATTGCAATTAAAATATGGTCTTTTATTTTTGTTTTTATATTTTCTAGTGCAATAAAAATCTATAATAAAACAGGGGGATTTACAACAGAATGGTTTCCATTCATGATTTGCCTGGCTGATTAGTTCATTTACTGAATCTATTTGGTTATTTTACAAGGACCTCATAAACGGCATCAATATCTATATAATCCAAATTGACTGCATTTGACAGTCTATTTGATTTATAAAGTTACCAGCATTTTAGAGATGTTAAGAGGTATCTCTAAAATGGCAAAGGATATTGAGGGAAATTATTTAGCTAGGGGGAAAAAGAGTCATCATTAAGAGGTTGAAAAACAGGCAGGCACTGTCTTCATCCATGAAATTCCATTATATATTGCCATGAGAATTTTATATACTATTCAATCTTCAAAAAATATTAATAAACAAGAGCTGTCGGAGGACAGCGAAGCTCGACTATTCCTAGTGCTGGATAGTAACAGCAAATCAATATCGACATTGGAAATTCAATAAAATGAAAGTCAAGAGAAAAGAATCTTTGTCTAGAGGCTGATATTATGGTCACAGAAGCATGTGCAGAGTTTCAAAGCAATAGCTTTAGTAGGAACAGATATACAACTAACATAAAACATTTGCACATAAAAACTTAACCAAGATTTTCTAAGGCCAAAAAGGGTTGAAATTTCACTAAATTAAATATCAGAGTAATTAATCTTTTTCTGTGGGCTAATATTATGGTCAAAGAAGCATGTGTACTGTAAAGTTTCCAAGCAACAGCTGTAGTAGAAATAGAGATATTACACAAATACAAAATTTGCACGTAAAAACTTAACCAAGAATTTCTAAGTCCATAAAGGGTTAAAAATCCACTTAATTCTATACCAGAGAATTGAATCTTTATTAAGAGGCTGTTGTTATGAACATTGAAGCATGTGCAAAGTTTGAAAGCAATAGCTTTAATAGAATTAGAGATATAACTGATGTACAACATTTGCACGTAAAAACTTAACCAAGAATTTCTGAGTCTGAAAAAGGTTAAAATTCCACTAAATTCAATATCAGAGTAATAAATCTTTGTCAAGAGGAAGATATCATGGTAACAGAAGCATGTGTAGAGTTTCCAAGTAAAAGCCTATGTAGAAATAGAGCTATAACTGATGTACAACATTTGCACGTAAAAACTTAACCAAGATTTCTAAGTCCGAAAAGGGTTAAAATTCCACTTAATTCAAAATCAGAGTATTGAATCTTTGTCTAGAGGCTGATATTATGGTCACAGAAGCATGTGCAAAGTTTCAAAGCAATAGCTTTAGTAGAAATAGAGTTATTACAGAAATACAATATTTGCACGTAAAAACTTAACCAAGATTTTCTAAGTCTGAAAAGGGTTAAAATTCCATTAAATTCAATATCAGAGAAATGAATCTTTGTCAAGAGGCTGATATTATGGTCACAGAAGCATGTGTAAAGTTGCAAAGCAATAGCTTTAATAGAAACAGAAATATTACAGATAAACAACATTTGCACGTAAAAACTTAACCAAGATTTCTAAGTCCGAAAAGGGTTAAAATTCCACTAAATTCAATATCAGAGTAATGAATCTTTGTCTAGATGCTGATATTATGGTCACAGAAGCATGTGCAAAGTTTCAAAGCAATAGCTTTAATAGAAACAGAGATTTTAAACACTTGCACGTAAATACTTTACCAAAGCATTACGCCGACGCAGACGCAGACGCCGACACCCGGGTGACTGGAATAGCCCCCCTATTCTTCGAATAGTCGAGCTAAAAAGAATTTGCACATAGAAAGCACTTTCTTCTTTTCCGACAATATTTTCTACCCCATAGCTTATTTTGGTTAGATTGTACTATTTTTTACTTCTTATCAATTTAAACATTTGGAACATTCTCAAATTTTGGGGGAAAACAGGGAAAGAGTTGTTAGTAATTTCAAATTACACCAGGTTTATTTCATGAATCATGGGTGTGGAAATACGAGATTTCTCCATTTGTCCCTGGACAAGTAAAAGTGGTTTTTCTACTCATCCAGGATCAAAATTAACTTGTCCAAAAAAGATTGAATAGATAATTTTGATAAAAAACATTGCTTTTTGATGAAGAAAATGCTGGACTACAGCATTTTCTTCATTAAAATTAATGTTTTCTACCCTTTGAAATAGACAATATGATAATTTCTCTCTTAATTCTTTTAAGTAACATTCCAAGATTGGCCCTGGTATTTACTTGTCTTCGGACAAGTGGCTTAGAAAAATGTACTTGTCCGCAAGTACAAAAGCCCGAGTCGGACAAGTCGGGCATGGGAATTCCACACCCCTGAATGATTGGTCACAATTTTCATTAACACTTTATGCGTAATGTTCATGAGCTTCGTCGCCCTCATCCAACCAATAATCACCATCTGGCATTTGTTCAAGGTCCGTAAACTGTCGAATATGAAACTTAGTCACTTGATAATTAACCATTGTCCGAATAGCAAAGTACCCACACACTATCTCAAACACCACAAATAGTCCTTCCACAATATTGGCTGCCCTTTCCATAGGTAGGATATACTGTCCTTCATTAAATAGTAGTAGTAGTATCAGTGGGAATTGTATAAGCAATGTCAACAACCAAGACCCAGCCAACTCTGGAACCTGAAAAAGAATTGTCAGTTTATATTGATTTATTTCAGTTCAATTGCAACAAAACGTTTGGCTTATAGAGTAAGTCTCAAAAACTCAATCAAGGTGTTTTCAACACTAAGTAAAAGTAATTGGGGAGAGAGGGACTCCTTATTTTCCATTTGACACTCCTTTTAATCAAGTAATGAGTCTGATGGACTCCCTTGATAATATGAGAATATTTTGAAAAACAAAAGAACTGGGCGATGTCAATTTCAGCTTGATTGTTAAAAGCAATTTCTTTATTGTCTGTAAAGACAATTACTGTTAAGAATTGTTTTCTGCAACTTCTTCAAGATTGGCCCAGTAAACAATTTTGTCCTTTGGTAAATGGTAAACACTTAAATTGTCATGTAAAATAAAATCTTGACAAATTGTCATAAAATCAAAATGCTGAAAGCTCTGAATGCACTTATTGTAAGTCAGTATTTATCTGGAAAAAATATGTTTTTCATTTCTTTACTGTTTGAAAAAGAAAAATTGTTTGGGTATAGCTTATGATCAGACTTCACATTTGTGCAAGATCAGGCTTATCGTTGTCTACACCTCCTTCAAAATCTGGAATGATCTAGGTTCAGCATCATTCAGAACACCACTTGGCCAATCTCATGATCAACCTCAGATGTACATAGACTGACTATTTTCAAGATATACGGGAAAACCTTGGAAAAACTCCATAATGTCAGTTAAAATGGCGTAAGCCCTCGAAACTTTGAGAGGAAATATTTAACGTTCCCAACGCTACTCATTTAAGCCATTAGCGTAAAACCATCATATCCTTATATAAATATATTTTGATTCTTAAATAACAGCTGAAAAATCTTTTTGAGAATGATTTGTCATTCTCAAATATCAACATTTTCAGCTATTATTTACTGTAAAAAATATCGATCTAAAGATAGCGCTGGTTGTTTCCCCACTACCTTTTCTTGCACTGTTTCCCCCTAACAAAATGCACAATTTTGTTACATACCCATCCACCTTTTATACATCCGAGGTCTCTTGCAGTTTACTGCAATGGCCGAGTGATGTTCCAAATGGGTTTAGCATGACAAGGATTAAAATGAAACTCACCCTTTCCATAAGGTTCCCAAGATAGCCAATATATAATCTAACAATTTCAATGACTGTGTAGGCAACATATACAGCTATGAGGGTGATCTTGTACAAGATGGGGAGGAACTGATACTGAAAAAGAGACAAATGGAAGGGTCACTTGATAACATTACTGTACTAGCTAAGCAAGGTTTTAGTGTCACATACAAAACAAGAGCACCGCCTACGGGTGCCTACGCTCGGCTGTCAAGTGCTGGATGGTGGGAAAAAATCTAAGTCGAAAAAGGGGCATAATTTGCACAAGATGCATCTAGAGTTATCTCCCTTCGTAGTATAGGTTGCTCTTTTGATGGTGAACATGTGTGCCAAGTTTCAAGTGAATGCCTTCAGTAGAACCAGAGATATAACAAAATGTCAATGTTTTCGCACAACGACGATGACGACAACGACGACGACGACATGGAGGCTATAGCAATACCTCGGGTTTTCTCCAAAAACAGCCAAGCTAAAAAGGGGTCCATAATTTTTATGCAGAGTTTCAATTAACATTACATGTACTGCTGTTCAAGAAATATTCCTATTGTGAACAAAGCTTTGGCAGACAGAATAGACTAAGATCAGCTTGCACAAATGTGCAGTATGATCTGATGATTCTCTTTCTAACTTCTAGTTTATTTTTGTGGAAAAATTCTTGAGGGAGACTTGTTAATACGTCCAAAAAGTAGGAAATTTGCTTAAACAAAATTAGAATTACGAAAACAAAAATCCCTCCCCTTTTTGCCTAAATAGACGCCTTTTACAGAAACCCTTGATCTGCCACAGAGTAGTGCTTCTATCAAGAGTTATGATACAGTACCTTTGCCTCCAGTCCGACAACAGTAATAGTTATCCAAAATGGAGCATAAAAAGCATTGAAGTAGATGGCCATCTGTAGGGGGAGACTACTCATATAATCATTTCCTGGAAAAAATATAGACAAGTTATGTTATTTTTTTAAAAAAGAAATTGTTGGTTCCATTGATTTACGTGCATTCTGATTGGCTGAAAAATTTGTTTCATTTCCCAATGAAAATAATCTTGAGTACACAGCTATTTTGTAAGTTTCCGCACAAAGTTGTCCTGAAAGAAATCTGTCCCACTGGGAGAAATATTTATTTCTTTCTTCATGATATTGAATTATTAAGATAAGAAGATTGTATTTGTTGATTTCATGGAGGTATGAAACTAAAGGCCTAATCACACTATGAATTTTCAAAGTGGACTAAATAAGTGTGATACGGTTTTTAGTTTCCTACCTCTTTAAAATCAACAAATACGATCTTCATACCTTATAATTTAATATCATCAAGCAAAAAAATGCAAAAATTTATCAGTAAAGTAATAGATTTCTTACAGGACTACTTTCTGCAGAAGCTTACATAACAACTGCATAGTCAAAATTGATTTCATTTAGGAATGAAACTATGTTTTAAGCCAATCAAAATGCATGAATTTTGATGGACAAAATTTAATTAAATCATGTAGATAGGAAGAGAGAATTTTATTGATTTCATGGAGGTATGAAATTCAAGATGTTATCACACTTATGTATGAATCTGCTTTGCATATTCATAGTGTGATTAGGTTTTAAGTTTCATACTTCCATGAAAAAAATACTCCCTTCATCCCTTAATGTCTTCTCTTTTTATGTTCCCCTTTATCATATCAAAAAATAATTGAAATAAAGTGCACTTTTAGAAATAAAATATTATGCCTTTGTCTTTTCAATTTGACCCTTCTTGTCATTTCAACCCTTTTTATTTAATACTAAAATGTTTAATAATACATTACGGTTTGTGCATGTGCAATGTTTTAATTCTTAAGGGGTCGAAAACACAGGTCACAAGGCTGAGGCTGACACACTTTCCAGTTTGCGAAAAAAAAAAATTAAAAAAAATATTGAAATCCACTTCAATCATGACAATGCAATAAATAATTGATACAACTTATTCAAAATAAACACCCAACGGAGACACTAAAATTGCTTATGCTTTGAAAACTAAATAATCAAACAGATCACTTTTTTGGGAGCAAAACATAACTGGTACGAATTGAAAATTATTCGTGTCTGAACAGGTTTAAGGAGGGTTTAATCTAGAACGAGCGAAATATTTAATTCGGCGCATTGCTTAGGGCATTCTTTTTCATACCGGCTTTGAGAATTTGGTGTTTTTGTTGGTTTTTCTGGGCTTTTGATACAGGAAAAAGCGTATCTGTGACAGAAGTCATCGTTCGTCGAAAAGTTGCCTCCATTTTGACGCCGTTTAAGTCACGTGATAAAATATGGGTGTCCCTAAAATACGAAAAGATGCAAAAGGTGGTTAAAGGTGCTAAAAGGTGGTAAAAGGTGCGAAAAGATGCTAAAAGGTGGGCGAAAAGGTGGATGTATAAGTATTGTACACGCTATTATTAATTCAATCAAATGATCATTTTCGAATAAAACTACCTTTAAAATTCCAACCTCATCTACACGTATTAAATGTTGAAAGTTCTCTGGGCACGAACTTGTCATGCAAAACTTTAAATACACATATGCGTATTAATTACTTATTATGGTCATTCCGAACACCACTTGGCCAATCTCACGATCTGTTGCAGTTTACGGAAATGGCTGAGTGGTGTTCCGAATAAAGTTATGGTCCCGCATCGATGAATTAGGGCATTTTATTTTGCCAACGTCCGTCTGTCAGTTTGTCTGCAAAAACTACTTATAAGAAGAAAGCAACCAGAGAAGGTAGTTAACTAAGTTCAATGTCAAATTATTTCACCCAATGCCCAAAACCTGTTAACTAAACATTTTCTTAAAACTTCTTTCCTTTTAAAGTTAGAGTTCTAATACTTGGTGTGTTGCTAGCTAAAAGCAACAAACAATCAGAAAGGAACATTTGACTGGCTCGTGAAAAAAATTCAACCCAAGACTTAACAAAAAGGTTACAATGCTCGAATTTGGATTGAAGTTAAATCCGATCAGTATGCATTTAATAGATCGCATATTTCTATGCTCATGGTAAAAATTTTACCATTAATTCCGAAACATAACCAGTCAAATTTATTTTCCAAGTTACAGCTATCTTCGATATGAATCATTTTATATCAAGGTCAGTCCCATCTGGCAAGGTCAATTACCGAGGTCAAACTTGGGAAAATCCATTGGTTATGTTGCTGAATTTAAAAAGTATGCAATGGTAGATCAATGATTTCTGTAATGGTGTGCGCGTGTTCAAGCTCAGGACCGAGAAAAAAAAGAAAAGATATGGCTAAAGAAGGGGGTTCAAACGAACCTCTGGAATCCTTTCTTGATGTGTATCTTACATGATCCTCCAAAGCATTCATATACATTTTTCATGAATGAATGCACCATGATTATTGTTATGCAGGTTAACAGGTAAACATGTACGGATAACCATTATCACATTTCTCGACCCAGAATTTCAATAGTGTCCGGACAACAGGCGTTTTTTTTCCCTTTTTTTTCCAAAATCCGAGTTTTGTTTTATAAATGTTACGTGCCAATGTAACAAGAACAAAGAAGCCAGCAACAAACTTTACAATTAACAATATTTATTGACAATAATAACAGAATTATTGACAATATGAAATTTATACAAAAACAAATTACAATGACTTGAATGTTTAATCTTAAAGTTTTAATTTTAGATCCAAATGAATTAAGTTCCTGGTCCACAAATAATAAGTCTAATAATATCCGAATTTAAAATTAAACACACTTTTAAACACAATTTCAAAATAACGAAACGATAAAGAAATCCCCTTTTAGTTTAACACAATACTACTAAATGAAACCATTAGTCTAAACCAAGTGAACCAAGAATTCTGTAGGAATCCCTTTATATAATACCATAGAACAATCTAGAATAGCATAGAACATTAAAAGACTCTAGAGTCTGAATCATTTTCTAAAAGTCCTTTCTATAAAAGATCTAAAATATTCTACATACATTTACCTATTAGTCAAGGTAATTGGAAAATTCCCAGACTAATTCTAAAAATAGACACGGTAAAAACCATTAGGTTTATTTATATATGTTACAGTGAATATGTAAAATCAGTTATTTTGTAAAATAACTGAAAATTTCAGTGATTTTGTAAAATCACTGATTCCGTCAGTTGTTTTATAAAATGACTGAAATTTTCAGATAATATATGAAGTAATGGAATATTGTGATAAAAAAGGCAATACAGCATTATTTCAAATAAAAGATGAATACTATATTCTTTTATTCATTATCTAATTCCTTATACTTTAAAAAAAACTGCATGCTCCAGTGATTCTTTTGAAAATAACTGAAATCGGTAAGTTATTCCATAAATTATCTGAAGAAATCAGTAAGTATGTAAAACAGTTTTATTCATAATATTGCAATATGAATCGTGGGGATATTTACTTTTTATTCTAAACTTGAAATATAGAATTAACAACACATATCACATTAAAATAGTATTTATTTTTTGACATTGAAACAAAGTAAAATAACAAAAATCAAACAACAAATTTCATTGTAAATTGGCAATTATCAGATAGATTGGTTCGTACAATCAAATTCATGATTTATATTCTTTATTAAGAGCTGAAGATGATATTTATTGATTTCATGGAGTTATGAAACTGAACACCTAGCGTACTTATGAACACGCAATACGTAGTAATGAAGTCCTTAGTAAGAATACAAGTGGGCTTCACAACTAGTCTAGAAATTATTATTCTCCACTTCTTTTCTGACACTGGACGAATTACATTGTATACAAAATATACTTATTTTACTTGTAAACTGCACTGTATTATTTCATTGTCTCAATAATTCTCTATAATTTTACATATTAACTGAAATTTCAGTCATTTTATGAAATATCTGGCGGAATCAGTGATTTTACAAAATCCCTGAAATTTTCAGTTATTTTACAAAATCACTGATTTTACATATTCACTGTAACATATATAACATAAACATGTACATATAAGCCAATGAGTTGAGCTCATTTTCATGAAAAACCTTACCAGTGGTAATAATAATCACAGTTTCATTCTTTCGTATAGCTTGATAAATCTGTCACTCATTTTACCCCACTTATTTTTCCCAACAATTTGGCTATGAAAAATGAAAATCGAACAAGTGAAAATGTGATAAGAACGATACAGAGGTTAATGTACATTCTGATTTAAAAACATGAACAGTTCATTGTAAGAGGGCTGAATACGATTTTTTAGCGATTGTCCATTCAGATAGTAGGGGGTTAAGCTATCTACAATAAACAAGAGGCCCAAGAATGCCTTATCGCTCCACTGGCTATAACATCTCCAAACTTGTGTTAAACAAAGTTTACTTTGACTGAAAACAACACTTTGAAGTCTCTTAAGAACTTTTTTATAATGATTTACTGGGTCTGGTCCTCTAGATTTTCTTCTAAGTAGACTAAATTAAGCAAATATAATTTAGAGCAAGGATGTTTTCATCTTTTTAAATATTTGACCACTGAAGCTCCTAATAAATAAATATCTTTGTTGTTCTGAGATTTCTTACTTTAAAAAGATGATGACTTGCAAAATATTCTCATCTAATGAAGTGAATTTGAAAATGAACCGTACAATAAGCAGATTGTCCAGTCCATGAATATGAAATTACCATAGATTTTTTTTCAATTTGTAAGTAAAAACTTGTTATCTGTCTCAACATAGACAAATGTAGATGGACAATCAAATAAAGAATCCAATTTCAAAAGGGTGATGTACACAGTTTATTCTTGGGTCCTTCTTTATCAGTGGCTTATTTCTTAAATAAGACGAAAACATATGACGCTTATCGTATCGACAAAAATCTTTTCTAAATTCACACAGACTAAAAATCTGTCAAAACTAATCTTATCAAATTAAGAAACATGTGAATCCTAAAAAATTATAATATTTTGAAAAGTTTTTCAACATTTATCGATTGATAAAAGATTAAATATAATTGTTTATGAAAATCGTTATTTGGACGAAAACCCATATTTCGTGGATATATTTGTTTTCTGACATGACATCATTGTATTGTAGCATGCGTTGCAAAAGAGTCTGTTATACACGTTTATATAACTTCATTATGAAACGAACCGAGCTACTAGACAGACGTGATCCATCTAGAGAAAAGGGTCCTCAACCTTTTCCCCCACCTTTTAGCACCTTTTAGCGACTTTTTGCACCTTTTAGCACCTTTTTGCTCACTTAACCACCTTTTAGCAACTTTAACCCCCTTTTTTTACCTTTTCGTATTTTAGGGACACCGATTAAACATCAGACGATTAACAGGGGGCAAAGTGTTATACCTTTGCTCGCCAGTCTTTCTTACTGAAGAAGTGGAGATCAGTTATAAAAAAAAAAATTCTGGCCAAATAGGGCAACTTTGTCTAGCAATTTTCTATTTCTGAAATAATTATTTACCTTATGATTCCCTTGTAGTATGTATATAATAAGTTATTTGTGTTTTGGAATAATGATAATGAAGCCTTATTTTGCTTAATATCCTTATTTTCTACTTATATTTTGTTAAACTGTTGGTTTGCAATGTTTTGTTTTTGTAATTAACTATGTCATGTAAAATGACCCTTGATTGGAAATAAATTATCTTATCTTATCTTATCTTATCTTATCAGACGGGTTTACTACAAAAGCATCATGGTGAGAACAAGTCTGGAAAGAACTATCCAATCACAGCGATTCTTACAATTTGATGTTTTGGACGCACAAATTTCGAAAATGTCAAAACAAAATAAAGAAAATTCCCGCAGTATTAAAATCTTTTGATGTCAAATAGGTGTTATTAGTACATGTTTTTTCTGAAGTACATTTACCTTCTATTGTTTGAAAAAGGGTATGTGATCAAGAAGGAAATTCGCGATTTGATTTCAAACCAGTTCGTTCCTAGTTATGTTCGTACTCGATCTTTAAGCACAACGGCGAGTGGTATTTTCGCTTATGTTTATTAAGTCTTGGTTATGAGTCGCAAATGAATATATCATTATTTACTACCGTCGAGTCGCTCCAAAACGTAGCAAATCCAGATTTCTGCTTTCTTTTTGCGTTTCATACCAGTATGGTTGATATGCCTACAGCCGTGGGTTGTCTTTTATCCGTGGCTATTCAAAAAATATTGAAGGAAGATAGGAAACATTAAATTCCCTCACAATTTATTCTGAGAAAGGATTATTCATATGTTTTGATCAAATTTGCTTTGAAAAAAAAGAGATTGGGTTATCAATATTCAACATAATCGATCTTTTATCTAAAATTTTTGGAATTTCTGAATTTAAAAATGGTGTTCTTCTAAAATGAACGGATTTGAGTATTTATTTACATTTTTAAAGTCAAAGTTTAAAGACGAGGCTTAAGACACACTATGCATGTGTAGCACCCAATTTCTTTAGGTGTCATTCCAGTATTTTCTTAATTTAACCTACTTTTGTGACTGGCCACGGATAAAGGAAAACCTAGTTTTTTCATATGTTATGTATAGTTCCTTATCAAAATATTCAATTATTCCTAAAGCAAGGAAGTCACACATAAGTAGACTGTGTCAAAACAAACACAAAATGAACATGTTATTTTCAAGCTCCAACATTCTCTGATTTGATGACGTCATCACAGTTGTCTAGAGCTTTTTTTAGAAATACCCACGGAATTAGGCAAATATAGCATACTGGTACTATAATCATTTCGTAAGGTAGGAAAAATCGTTTCGTACCATGAAATCCATATTTCATACCATAGAATAAGTCATTTGGTATTATTTTGATACATTGTTACAAGTACTTTATGAGTGATCATTTTGTGTCATAAACTCATTTAAAAAATTGAAATGAATGAAAAAGTGAGTTTTCTCAGAGTCTAATTGATGGATACCAATGAAATTTTACATGAATTATCCTTGTGTGACTCTTTATCAGTCTACAAAAAATATTGTGATTGGATGAGAAATATGTATTTTATGGGCCGAGGTCATTTCTCTGGTTCACAGTCAACTCGGCCTGTGAATAACTCGGCCTGTCAACTCGGCCTGTTTATGTATTATGTATGACGATGCAATGTATATAAATATTTTGGAAAGGCTTATGTGATTTTTTGATAATTGATAATTATAAATTAATAAATTATCACTCGTTAAAAGGGTTTTTAATAATAATGATAATCTTATTTTACTATTATTTGGCGTTTGTGTAAATATAAGATAAAAAAGATATAATTAAATACATAATTCACCTTTTATTCAAATTATTTTTTTCTTAGCACAAAAGATGACAAGTTATATGCGTATTAAATATGAAGATCGTAGATTTTAGTCATCATTTGTGAATTCGCACCTCCTTTGAGTGCATTTCACACATTGATTAACTATCTGATAAGTGTGCTTATATATCCGTTTACTAGGCTAAACACTATATAAGTTATATACAGGCCGAGTTGACGGGCCGAGTAATACACAGGCCGAGTTTTACACGGGCCGAGTTTTTAACAAGCCGAGTTGACAGGACACCTTTTTCACCATTTCTCTATATGTTATTTAGTGGAAACTGAAAATCATTTTCTCTGAATGTAATGAATGGATATCAACCAAATTTCACCAGAATGATCCTTGAGTGACCCTTTATCAGTCTACCAAAAAATAATGTGATTGGATGAGAAATTTGTATTTAATGGGCCCAGGTCATTTCTCTATATGTTATTTAGTGGGAACTTTGAAAATCATTTTCTCAGAATGTAACAGACGGATATCAACCAAATTTCTCTGGAATGATCCTTGAGTGACCCTTTATCAGTCTGCAAAAAATTATTGTGATCAGATGAAAAGTATGTATTTTATGGGCAGAGGTCATTTCTCTATATATGTTATATAGTGGAAAAGTTTGTAAATTATTTTCTCAGAATTTAATTGATGGACATCAACCAAATTTCACTAGAATGATCCTTGAGTGACCCTTTATCAGTCCACCAAAAATTACTGTGATCGGATGAAAATATACATTTTATTGGCGGAGGTTATTTCTCAATATGTTATATAGTGGAAACTTTGAAAATCATTTTCTCAGAATGTAGCCAATGGATATCAACCAAACTTTTTATGTATGATCTTTGGGTGACCCATCATGCAGCCCAAAATCATTGCAATTGGATTAAAAATATATGTCTTTTATTGGCGGAGGTCAGATCTCTATATGTTATAAAGTTGATACTTTGAAATCATTTTCAACATCAGTAGAACCCAAAATATCTAAAAATCTAGTCAAAACCTTTATTGCTTTTCAAGAATTTCAAGCCTGTGGAGCGACTCAAGCCATTCATGGCTTTCTAGTTTTTTTTGCTCTAGGATAACACATACAGGGTAAAAAGATTTATTTCCATTGTGGTCCTAACTAATTTCAGATCTTATACACATTTATGGGCTCTCTTCACTGCTGCACTTGTACAGCTGGGTGAACTGGGGCCCTCTCTCTGTAAAATATCCTGTACAAAATTATAATCACTACCCACCTCCAGTGGGGCTCAAACTCGCAACCACTAGGTTACAAGTCTAGCACACTAACCACTCTGCCAATTAGCCAGACTAACCTGCAATAGCCTGTTTGACTTCCATGTAAGAACCAACCTTTTGTCCTTTCCATCCATTACATAGAAATGTGTATACATTTTTATACCCCCCACCTACGAAGTAGAGGAGGTATATTGGTTTCACCATGTCTGCCTGTCTTCTATCTGCCAATCCTTATGTAAACCTTCTCATTTCTGGACTTAAGAACCAAGTGACCTTGAATCATGAAATCATACAAATGCTGCTTATGACCCAAGGAAATGCCCTATTGTTTCTGGGTCAAACAGGTCAAAGATCAAAGTCAGCCTTTGTTCATTTCGTTTCCGGACAAGCAACCTAGAATCATGGAACTTCAAATGCTGCTTATGACTGAAGAAGGTGCCCTATTGTTTTTGGGTCACATAGGTCAAAGGTCAATGTCACAGTCAATTATTGTTCAATTTTCGTTTCCGGACTCGAACTCAAGAACCAAGCGACCTGGAATCATGAAACTCCATGAAAATACTGCTTATGACCTCAATATTTGTTACAAACACATCTTGCATGAATAGCACTTACATTTTGAGAAATCCCTGGTGGGGGTTTGTGATAAGTCCGCTTTGCGATAGTTCTAGTTGTATTTGCTAAAATCTCAATTTTAGCATAATACCATTCTAAAATAAATTGTTTGAATATAATTTGATTTTCTACTCTGAATTTAGGAGAGGAATAATTTTCATGTGTAGTAGAAGGTTATCTTATATCGGTACCATCTTAACACTTTCCTGTTTTACAAAATTTTGGACCTGTCCAAATTCAAAGGTTTTGCAGACGAAAATTTAAAGTGGATTTAATTTGAAAAATAACCATTCAGTAGGGTAGAAAATAGTGTGGAAAAAGAAGAAATTGCTTGTCAGAAGCAATTTCTTCTTTTTTCTTAATCATAAAATCACAGACACATAAAAATCAGGGATTAAACAGCAAAGGGTTAAAAGCACCTACGTACAATGGCTAATCGGACAACAGTTGTAACCGTCTATAATGGTTATTGGCAGTTGCAACTTATTTAGCTCACCTGAGCACGAAGTGCTCAAGGGAGCTATTGTGATCGATCGTTGTCCGGCGTCCGTCTGTCCGTCACGGCGTCAACTTTTTCTTTAAACGACATCTCCTCCTAAACTTATGGGTCAAAATCAACCAAACTTGGCAGAAATATTCCTTGGGTGGTCCCTTATGAAAATTGCTCAAATGGAAAGGATCCGTGCCATATCACGGGAAAAGGGGCCTTAATGACAAATTTCTTGTTTTCACTCTAGAAGCCACAAATATGGTCCAATCTTCATGAAACTTGGTCAGAATGTTTGTTAGGTCATGAGGATGAAGTCTATTGAAAATGGGAAGGATCCGTGCCATTTCACAGAAAAAGCCGCCTTAATGACAATTTTGTCAACAATGTCTTTAAACGACATCTCCTCCTAAGCTTATGGGTTAAAATCAACCAAACTTGGCAGAAATATTCCTTGGGTGGTCCCTTATGAAAATTGCTCAAATGGAAAGGATCCGTGCCATATCACGGGAAAAGGGGCCTTAATGACAAATTTCTTGTTTTCACTCTAGAAGCCACAAATACGGTCCAATCTTCATGAAACTTGGTCAGAATGTTTTTTAGGTCATGAGGATGAAGTCTATTGAAAATGGGAAGGATCCGTGCCATTTCACAGAAAAAGCTGCCTTAATGACAATTTTGTCAACAATATCTTTAAATGACATCTCCTCCTAAACTTATGGGTTAAAATCAACCAAACTTGGCAGAAATATTCCTTGGGTGGTCCCTTATGAAAATTGCTCAAATGGAAAGGATCCGTGCCATATCACGGGAAAAGGGGCCTAAATGACAATTTTTTTTGTTTTCACTCTAGAAGCAACAAATACGGTCCAATCTTCATGAAACTTGGTCAGAATATTTGTTAGGTCATGAGGATGAAGTCTTTTGAAAATGGGAAGGATCCGTGCCATTTCACAGAAAAAGCCGCCTTAATGACAATTTTGTCAACAATATCTTTAAACGACATCTCCTCCTAAGCTTATGGGTCAAAATCAACCAAACTTGGCAGAAATATTCCTTGGGTGGTCCCTTATGAAAATTGCTCAAATGGAAAGGATCCATGCCATATCACGGGAAAAGGGGCCTTAATGACAAATTTCTTGTTTTCACTCTAGAAGCCACAAATATGGTCCAATCTTCATGAAACTTGGTCAGAATATTTGTTAGGTCATGAGGATGGAGTCCATTGAAAATGGGAAGGATCCATGCCATATCACGGAAAAAGGCGCCTTAATGACAATTTTGTCAACAATATCTTTAAACGACATCTCCTCCTAAACTTATGGGTCAAAATCAACCAAACTTGGCAGAAATATTCCTAGGGTGGTCCCTTATGAAAATTGCTCAAATGGAAAGGATCCGTGCCATATCACGGGAAAAGGGGCCTTAATGACAAATTTCTTGTTTACACTCTAGGAGCCACAAATATGGTCCAATTTTCATGAAACTTGGTCAGAATGTTTTTTAGGTCATGAGGATGAAGTCTACTGAAAATGGGAAGGATCCATGCCATATCAAGGAAAAAGGCGCCTTAATGACAATTTTGTCAACAATATCTTTAAACAACATCTCCTCCTAAACTTATAGGTCAAAATCAACCAAACTTGGCAGAAATATTCCTTGGGTGGTCCCTTATGAAAATTACTCAAATGGAAAGGATCTGTGCCATATCAAGGGAAAAGGGGCCTTAATGACAAATTTCTTGTTTAGACGCTAGAAGCCACAAATATGGTCCAATTTTCATGAAACTTGGTCAGAATGTTTGTTAGGTCATGAGGATGAAGTCTATTGAAAATGGGAAGGATCCGTGCCATATCACAGGAAAAGGCGTCTTAATGACAATTTTTTTGTTTACTCTCTAGAAGCCACAAATATTGTCCAATCATCATGAAACTTTGTCAGAATGTTTGTTATGTCATGAGGATGAAGTCATTTGAAAATGGGAAGTATACGTGCCATATCACGGGAAAAGGGGCCTTAATGACAATTTTCTCGTAAGAGCTCCAAACGCCACAAATATAGTCCAATCTTCTTGAAACTTGATTAAAATGTTTGCCAGGTCACAAGAATGAACTCTGTTGAAAATGGGAAGGTTAATGCCATATCATAGGAAATGGAGTCTTAATGATAATTTACTTGAAATATCAGGTGAGCGATTTAGGGCCCTCAGGGTCCTCTTGTTTAACTGAGCCTTCTAGTACATACACAATATCTAGTGACCACAAAACTACCTGTATTTTAATTTTATTGACAGATTTTGATGAAATTTTCACAGAATGTTCCTAGTCACCTTACCTTGCATATATTGCTGGGGTTTGTGTCAATATTCTGACAGTAATTATCAGGGAAAAAAACTTAACATTTCTACACAGGGGCCCAGTCTGTCAAAATTCAGTATTTAACATTAGGGAAATAGGCATTTTTACCAGCCCAAAATCTAGGGGCCATAATGGGATTACTGAGCCCCTGCAAGTCTTTTTCCGTGTTTATGTGGTGGCCGTTTATATTGCAGGGTTTGACACTAACACACAGGCCCTCAGGACAAGTTGATTCAAACTTTCATCGGTCATCTTCTCAGAGTACAGGTTCTCAGATTATACATAGCCCTTGCACTATTTAAACTCAATGTTTTACTCTAGCAATAAGTTTACAAAAATAAGCATTGTAAATGGCGTAATTTCAGATGTGAGAAAAACAGTGGAAAAAGAAGAAATTGCTTGATACAAGCAATTTCTTTTCCAAAAAATATTTCCCTACATCTGATGAGGTTTATTCTCAAAACTACAGGATCTGACTTTAACAGTTTTCAAAAACAAAAGTCACTGACATGAAAATTTACCTTCCAGAAGATAGTGTAGACCCCTATTTTGTGACTGGCTAGACTTTAGGAAATATTGGTTGTTTGACTGACATGTCAGGTGAAATTCAACTTGGTCCTATAAATATGTATGCACAAGATATAGAACACTGATTTGAAAAGTCTAGCCAATTACACAATATAGATCTACCTCGTTTCAGCCTGCTAAAATTTAGCTTAGTCAGGTAAAAAGTCAGGTCTGGTAAAAACTTGATGTTTAACAGACCCACTGTCCAGTAGAAAATCAGGGCATTTCTTGAAGTCTGCTGTCACTCTTGTTTTTCAGGAAATGGAAGAAGCAAAGGAAAATGTTCAACATTTGGACCATCTTAATGTAAGTAATTGATAAATTCTCAATTGTAGTAAATTGTTTAGAATCATGCAGACATCTTTCAGCATGGTCACCAAACTGTTGAATGTGTATCATATGGAAACATTGTCATCCAACATCAGTCATAGTTCATTTTTCAATCTTTTAACCAATCACTTTGTAATTAAGATTAGCAGTGCTTCAGAGTTTCAAGGGAAGCAGGTTTTGGGAACCTGAGACTCAGTTAAGTAGCAAGGACTCCCAAAACTATCAGATATGAGTCCCATTGATTCTCATGGACTCAACTTCAGAAAAGAATCAAGGTCTTCAATTTTTTCCTTGAGTAAAGCCCAAGAAAGATCCAATACTTTGTTCACTTTTAATCCAAGAATAGCTCAGCGTAGATTTACATAAAATAATTGAAAGAATTAATATACAATTCAAGAATTCGACGAACAAATCAGTAGGACAGTTTCTTTTTCAATCCCTCTGTCAAAATATTATGTTTTCAGTACTTATTTGAACTTCGAAAGTTTCTTTTTGCTTAACGCAAGGAAGTTTTGTAGAAAAGAAGATATTGCTTGTAAGAAGCAATTTATTGATTTCCTAAATAGTGCCTCCCTAGAACAAAAATGTTAATCCTACTTCTAGCTTTGATGCATTGATTTCATAAGTTGGGATTCCACTGGACTCTGTCCTCATTGAAGTTAAATTTCTTGAAACTGTTTTAGATAAGTGCATTGAAAGCCAATAAGATGGCAGCAAGTGGAACTCCAAGGCTACCATTGTCTGACTTAAAACAAGTGACCCGGCCATCAACAGATGTAAAACAGAAGAAAAGGGCCTCCCTGCCCTTTATACAGACCCCTAATACATGCAGGACTAAACAGTCAAGAAGGTAACTATTTTATTATGCCTGTAATTTAAGATTATTCCCAGCAAGGCTTGTGTCAGGCAAGGTTTGTATTTGACTCTAAAACTAGGGTTTTGACCTCCCAAAATTTTAAAGTTTGCTCTATAGGCTCTCAAAAATTTGTAAAAGGGCCATATTAACCACTTGAATTTCCATTAAAACACAAATCATTTGTTTCCTAGACAATATTTGTTTTATGGAATCCTTATAATTAAAATAATATAAACCAAAAAAATGTCAGACTGACATAATATTATATTGTCTGACTGTCCACATGTAGACTTTTTAAAGTTGAAATCTGATTATAGCTCATTTTCAGCTTTATTACTACATCATCTAATCTATTGTAGTAAATGTAATAATATCTTAGGGCTTGTGTTTGACAATAAAACCAGAGTTTCGACCCCCCCCCCATCTGAAAATAGCTTGATTTGACTCCTTGAAATTTCTCCCAAGGAGGTCATTTTAAGAGGAATTACCAAGGGTCAAAACATGCTTTTATAATTAAGATTTTCACAAATTACTATCCAAAATTCTTCTTGTTTTATATCATTACAAGAAACAATTAAAGTGACTCTTAGATATGCAAAATTCTACTTATGATTTGCTTTTTCTGTCATTTTGACTCCTTTAAATTCAGATTTGACCCCAAGAATTTCTTAGGTGCGAGGTCATTGACTCCCCCAGGTGCGCAGCTAGCCTATAAAGAATGTGGATTCAAAATAATCTGTTAAGGGTTCAGGGGCATCCACCCCCTTGAAAATTTTGAAATAAAAGGTGCTATTTGATGCGCTTTGCAGGTCCGGATAGCTTTCTTGACCAACGGAAATCCATTTATTTTAGCATAAATTTGGAGATGAATAGCTTTCCTTTCATTTATTTCAACTAGTCTTGATTTCACAGCAAGTCTTACTTGCAGTCTTTGCTTTTTTGCCAATTTTGGCTATATGATTCATAAAGTATTAAGTGTGGTAATTATCAGATTGGGCAAACGCGGCTGAATTTTAAGATAATGTGGATTCAGCTGCGTATAATGGGCAAATTATCTCAGTCAGCCCATCATGACGTGTTGAACCATTTTTATGCTCCCCCACCCTTTTGATAAGATCAGAGCATATTGCTGTACTGTTGTGTGCCTGTATGTCTGTCTACAAAGCTTAACCCAAAAACTTAACAATGCTGATTACTATATATATATAATACATACTTAGTGTTTTGTATGAGAAAAAATATCTAACAAGATTGGGAGAATTGAAAATTGTCGAGGCTCTGCCGAGACAATTATCAATTCTCACAACATAGTTAGATATTTTTTTTAAAACACTAAGTACATATTATATTTATCTTATAACCTCTATTTGTCATCTTTTCATCGATGCTTCTAACTGAAATGCAAGTTTCTAAACGATAACCACATTATATCATTGTTCTAAAAATAACTATGTGATATCATAAAAAATATCATATGGAATGTTATCACACGGATATCTGTATCCTATTCAAGATACAGTGTTCATATTTGGTATAATAATAGATCTCAATGATACGCATCTGCTTGCACCAAGGTCAAGGCCATGTAACAATTTCAAGGTCATCTGTCAATGTCAAACCTATTGAAAATTTGCTGTTTCAGGGGCATATGTGTTTAACAAACATATCTTTTTTTATCTGAAATATTTTTTTTTATTTGTAGGACAATTCAGCCATCAACTCTAGTATATGAAGATGAAAAAGAAAATGTAAAGATTAAGGTATCAGTTTATGTTACCTTTTTTGTTTCTGGACTCTATCTCAGAACAAAGTGACCTACAATTATGAAACTTCACAGTTGTTGCCTATGACCCAAGAAGGTGCCCTATTATTTTTGAATTACGCAGATCAGAGGTCAAGATCACAATTGATTCTTTTCTGAAAACAGTTTATAGAACTTAGAAAAAAGCTCTGGTGGGGGTTGTTAGTCCACTTTGCAATAGGTTTAGTTTAACTGGTTCAAATTAAAAGACAATTTTGAGTTGATAGTTATTATGCCCCCGTATCGAGAGATCGGAGGCATATTGTTGTACTCGTGTCCGTCTGTCTGCTTGTCTGTCCGTCCCTCTGTCTGTTCGTCCGTCCGTCTGTCCGAAAACTTAACCTTGCCAATATCTTCAAGCCTATTCAAGATACAAAGCTAGTATTTGGCATGATGATAGATCTCATTGATCCGCATCAAAAGTCAATGATCCTGACCAAAGTCAAGGTCATGTGACAAGGTCAAGGTCATCTGTCAAGGTCAAACTTTGAAAAAAAAAAGCCGTTCCAGGGGCATTGGTGTTTCACAAACACATCTTGTTTTAAAAATGTGTCTTTCGAGGAAGGAAACCGTGAAGTCAGTGAAGAAATGGCTTAGCAATTATAAATCCACATTGATTTTCATAATTATTTTTTTTCTTTGATGGCATTAAAAAGTGGGATTTCATTGCAATGGGTTAAAAGGTGATAGAATTTGTCATAAGTTTCAGCGTTTCATGATCAGTAATTCATTTCAAATTTTGAAAAAAAAGAGTCCTTAGGACACACATAGATTGAATCAGTGAGTCCCAACCAGTTCCCAGCTGCACATGGACCTTTAGCCTGTAGGAAATTTGCACATTGAGATATCAATTTTGGAGCTTGATCTAATCTCTGGGTAATATAAATTGATACTTTTGTATCACAGGTGCCTAGTTAACTTATTTGGCTGGTGTACTAGTAAACATAATTTGGTCAATTAAATATGAAAGATGCAATAAATATTACTAAAATATTTACATCTCAGGGACTGACATATTTAAAAGTATGAGTCTTTTATGAAATGTGTGCATCTTTGATGCAGTATGCACAGCAAAATGATTCACTTCATGATTAATTTCAAAACAGCTTGGTATAATTGTTCTTCATCATCTACATTTATGTCCACTAAAAGCTAGAACAAGTTTTCCATTTTGCAATTTTTGTGCTTTTGCATCTATAAGATCTGATGAATAATGTTCATAGTTGGCTGTTCATCTTTTTGTTCTTCTGATTACCTGCAAACAAAAAAAAACATAACATTGCCAGTTACTTGAATCCTATTTGAGATGCAATGTTCTTATTTGGTATTATTATTTATCTCATTGATGCACAGCTGCTAAGACCAAGGTCAAGGTTATCTGATAAGGTCAAGGTCATCTTTCTAGGTCAAAGTTGGGAAAAATATCCTTTTCAAAGGTATTAGCATTTTACAAACAAATCTTTCTACTTTATCATGATCTGTTTGAATCATTATACACCCCCACCTACGAAGTAGAGGGGGTAATATTGGTTTCACCATGTCTGTCTGTCTGTCCATCCAGCTGTCTGTTTATCCGTCCATCTGTCTATCCGTCCGTAGACCTTTTCATTTCCAGACTCTAACTCAAGAACCAAGTGACCTACAATCATGAAAGTTTACACAAATGTTCCTTATGACCCAAGGAAGTGCCCTATTGTTTTTGGGTCAAAAAGGTAAAAGGTCAAGGTCACTTTCAGCCTTTGTTCAATTTTCGTTTCCGGACTCTAACTTGGAACCAAATGACCTACAATCATGAAACTTTATACAACAAATGTTGCTTATGACCCAAGGATGTGCCCTATTGTTTTTGGGTCTCAAAGGTCAAGGTCACAGTCAGCCTTTGTTCAATTTTCGTTACCGGACTCTAACTCTAGAACCAAGTGTCCTACAATTATGAAACTTTATTGAAATGTTGCTTGTGATCCAAGGAAGTGCCCTATTGGTTTTGAGTCACATAGGTCAAAGGTCAAGGTCACAGTCAATTTTTGTTCAATTTTCGTTTCCTGACTCTAACTCATGAACCAAGCCACCTAGAATCATGAAACTTTATGGAAATGTTGCTTATGACCCAAGAAAGTGCCCTATTGTTTTGGGGTCACATAGGTCAAAGGTCAAGTTCACAGTCATTTTTTTAATGTTCATTTCTGGACTCTAACTCAAAAAACCAAGCGACCTTGAATTATGAAACTTTATGCAAATGCTGCATATGACCTCAATATTTAATACAAACACATCCTGCACTAATAGCACTTGCATTCTGACAAAGTGCTTGTGGGGGTTATAAGTCCGCTCTGCGACAGTTCTAGTTTATTATTATGTATTAAGGTGGAATAAAGGTCAAGGTCAAATGCATGATGAATATTTGCCAGTATTATAAGATTTGCATTTACAGATGGATTTCAATACAGATTTGCAGATTTGTTCTTGATAAGTAAAAATTCTATTTGAATGATTATTAATAAAGTCAAAATTTTGTGTTTAAAAATAGCTGAACAAGTTATACATATGTACATAGACTTGTGACCATTCTATTGAATGGTGTGAGGAATTAGGGAAAAACTTGATGAAAGCATGGGTAGATGCACCAGACATTGAAATGTACCAAATTTCTCTTAATATACGCCCCCGGGAGCTATACATAATCTGGTCAGGGATCTTTTATTTAGTATGCATTTTCTGATTTGAAAAAAAAAAAATCATTTAACTTATGTCTTAAACCCTTTTCCCTCTAATTTGAGCTAAATTTCCTCTAAACAATCATATAAATGATTGTATAGAGGAAATTCAACTCATATTAGAGAATAAGTTTCAACAAGTTCTTAAAATTAATGCATTTGAAGTGGGTTTTCTTAGTAAAAAATGTACAGGTGCTATTATTATTGAGGGTGTTATTATCAGAGGAATTACGGTAATTGAAAAATTACCCTAATACTGTTGTGAGTGACAAGGTTAAAATTTAGATTTGTAAATTTGGCTTTGAATTTCTTTTAGTTAAGACCAATATTGACAATGGTGTACCTAGCAATTACCCACAGTAAACACATGCCTAGTAAAAATGGTATCATCTTATATATTATATTGACTGCGAATGATCATAACATGGTAACTACAGCTTTACTTAGGTATAGTTTCATGTTATGTTCATTCACCAACAATATAATTTTTGACTGTCATTTTTAGCTCGGCTGTTTTGGATGAAACTCGAGGTATTGTAATCTTGGCATTGTCATGTTTTTGGTGTGACAAACTTTTAACTTGGTCATATTTCTTGTGTTAATTGATGATATATCTCCATGGAACTTGACTTTTATGATCCACTTTCACAAGAGCTATCTAAGCAATCATGGTGAATAACTCTAAAAGTGTTTTTCTAAGACTAATGACCCTTTTTGACTAAGATTTTTTTTGCATTATCCATCACCTGCACTCTTATGTGGTGCTCTTTTAATTAAACAGTCATGTGCAAACTGTGCGTAAATTGATAGGGCCACCCTTGATGGAATTACCTTATCTTGTTATTTGGTAATGGAATAGAAAACCAAGAAGTTGAGCATAAAAAACATTAAAAAAAATTAATTTATTAATATAATTAATTATTTATACAGGTTGATGTCAAACCAGCCAAAGAAGATAGCAAAGAAGCACCACAAGTAGACAAAGATGCGAAAATTGATGAATTTGTGTTGGATGTATTGACTGAATGTGTGAAAGAAATAGAACTAGAAGTAGAGGAGAACAAATCAAGATCTGAAAAGGTTAGTATTTAACCCCAGTCAAGGAGAGTAAATAAAGACCTGAAAAGGTTGGTATCTAACCCCAGTCGAGGTGAGTAAATCAAGACCTGAAAAAGTTAGTATTTAACCCCAGTCGTGGAGAGTAAATGAAGACCTGAAAAGGTTAGTATTCATTTGTTGTCATGCTGAAGCCGGAATGTCCCTGTTTTGATAGAATATATAGACAAAGATCAGCCTGCACACATGTGCAGTCTGATCTTAGTCCATACCCCCTGGTTTTCATATTTTAAACAGGAAAAGTATTAAGTTATAATTTAGCACTTTGATTTGAATCCAATAATTATAAGTTTTTATTATACGCCACCAAAGGTGGACATTTAGTGGTATCATATTCTCCAACTGTCAGTCCATCTCTCTGTCCAAATGTCAGAAAGTACATAATGTACTTAACAATCTTGTACACAAGACTCCTCCTTCATGTATGGACGGATTTAAATGAAACTTTCACAAAATGTGACCTAACCCTGGGCATATTGATTTGGTGAAATTTGGCAGGGTCATGGAAAAAGGAGCCTTCATGTAAAAATTCTTGTGAGAGCAACTCCTCCTCTGTTTTGATTTGGATGCAACTTTCACAAAATGTTCCTAATAACCTGACCTTGTGCATATTGTCAAGGTTTGGTGAATTTCAGCCATGTCCTGGAAAGAAGGACCTTCTTGTCTAATTTCATGATTTTTTAGCTCGGCTGTTTTCTAAGAAAACCTGAGGTGTTATGATCACCTTAGTATCGTTCGCGTTGTTGGCGTTTGTGTTGGCGTTGGCGTGACAAACTTGAACCTTGGTTATAACTTTTGAATGGTAAGTCATAAAGCCTTCATATTTCAAATGATCATTGCTTGGGACAAGACCTTTCTGTAGGTACCAAGTTCAAGGTCATCAGTCAAGGTCATTTTTCAAGGTCAAATTTCTTTGAAAAATTTAACCTTCGTCATAACATTTGAACGGTAAGTCATGGAGCCTTCATATGTCACATTATTATTGCTTGGGACAAGACCTTTCTGTAGGTAGCAAGTTCAAGGTCATTTTTCAAGGTCAAATTTCTTTGAAAAATTTAATCTTGGTCATAACTTTTGAATGGTAAGTCATAAAGCCTTCATATTTTACATGATTATTGCTTGGGACAAGACCTTTCTGTAGGTACCAAGTTCAAGGTCATCAGTCAAGGTCAAAGTCAGTCAAAATCAGTCAAGGTCAAGGTCATTTTTCAAGGTCAAATTTCTTTGAAATATTTAACCTTGGTCATAACTTTTGAATGGTAAGTTAACAAGCCTTCATATTAAACATGATCATTGCTTTGGACAAGACCTTTCTCTGTAGGTACCAAGTTCAAGGTCATCAGTCATGGGTCAAAGTCATTTTTCAAGATCAAATTTCTTTAAAAAATTTAACCTTTGTCATAATTTTTGAATGGTTAGTCAAAGAGCTTTCATATTTCAAATGTTCATTACATGGTACAAGACCTTTCTGTAGGTACCAAGTGCATTTACTTGCATTTGCCAAAGAAATGATTAACAGCCGAGCGTTGGCACCCGCTTGTGGTGCTCTTGTTTGTTATTTCCTTGTTTTTAGCTCACCTGAACACAACATGCTCAAGGGGAGCTACTAGGATCACCCTGGGTCCATCATGCATTGTCTGTTGTCAACAATTTAAAGCCTTTTTCTCAGACACCACTGGGCCAATTTATGAAATTTTACCAGAATGTTCCTTGGGCGACCCTTTTTAAAAATTGTTTTTCGGAATTTTGATTGGCCTATAAATTTGGCAGGGCAGGGCAGGGCTTATTTTGAGCCAGAAATCATTGAACCTCATCTCATGAACCTATGGGCCAATTTCAATGAAACTTTACTACAATTATCCTTGGGTGACCCTTTCTAAAAATTGTTCTCAAAAAATTTTGATTGACCCAAAAAATATGGGCATGGCTAGGACAGAGCTTAGTTTGAGCCCGAAATCTTGAAACCACATCTCCTCCTGAACCACTGGGCTGATTTCAATGAAACTTTACCAGAATGTTCCTTGTGTGACCCATTTCAAAAATTAGCGAAATTTTGATAGGCCAGTAAATATGGGTGTGACAGGGTGGGCTTATTTTGAGCCCATAATCTTTGAGCGATATCTCCTCATGAATCACTAGACCGAATTCAATGAAACTTTACCAGAATGTTCCTTGTGTGACCCATTTCAAAAATAGTTTGTGAAATTTTGATTTGCCAATTAAAATGTGTGGCAGGGCTGGGCTTATTTTGAGCTTGATGTCTTTGAACATCTTCTGAACCACTTGGCCAATTTCAATGACCCTTTTCCAGAATGTTCCTTGACTGACCTTTTTCTAAAATTGTTGTGAAATTTTGATTGGCCCATTAATCTGGATGTGGCAGGGCAGGGCTTATTTTGAGCCCGAAATCGCTTAACAACATCTCCTGAACCACTGGGCTGATTTCAATGGAACTAAACCATAATATCCCTTTAATGACCCTTATCAAAACTTGTTTTCAAAATTTAGATTGGCCCATTAATATGGGTGTGGCAGGTCGTGGCTTTTTTTTAGTCTTCTCAGTAATGAATAGGTGGGTAGGGTCTATTATCACTTTAAATTCTGGGAATACATCTCCACTTCAACATTAAGGCAAATATGAATGAAACTTTGCCAGAAAGTTACTTGGATAAGATTCACTGGACCAATAGAATTTAGGTGAGCGGTTAAGGGCCATTTTGGTCCTCTTGTTTTGTAAAGCAATTTCTCCTTTTACAGGATCATAGAATGATTTCCATGAAACTCACATACTGTTCATTATCACATGGCCATGTGCATTTTGTCCTGATTTAGTGAACTATGCCATGTCATTGAGAATGTGGCCTTATTGTAAATTTTCTTATAACACAAATTGTACAATATGGATGAAAGTAAACGACTCTCTATTAAAGGTTTGATTTGGTTGATACTTTTGGAGTTTATTCTTTTATCTTGTGGACAGGAGCTTAATTCCACATTTCATTCTTATGATGTTCCATCACAGTAAGGGGGGGGGGGGGGGGGCTTTAATTTTAATGATAATACTTGTGGTGGCATATCTTTTGTCTAGATGCTCTTGTATAAAATTTAATGGCCTTGCTTTAGAAGTTATAAACACGTTTATAGGAATAATCAACTGTTTCAAGCAGAGCCATGTTATTTTGTCCACCGATGAAATGATCATTGATCTCTTTCAACAGGATCCTTTGATCACCTGTACAGATCACGTCTCCAATAAATGTGACGAAAATGTAGATGAAGCTAAACAATCCATCCAAGGAGAAGTGAACTATGAAGCCATCACTATTGATCAAGTGGAAAAAGGGACAAGAGCCAATGACATGGAGAATGTAATTTCTATAAGTAAAAAGACGGTGAATTTTGAGTCTTCTTTTCAAGAAGATGCTCTCCTGGCTAATACATCTCAAGATGCTCCAAGTGACGATGATAGTCTTTGTGTGTTGACCAAGACTGAGGAAGAACTTTTGGCCGATACCCCAGTGGTCGAGACATTATGTGGTAATCAAGGTGATGATTTGCCTAAATCCATCTTGTTTAGAGTTAAGACTCCTAAAGTTAACTTTTTAGACCAGTTAGCAATGAGACAAAGGGTTAGAGAAGCTACACGATGCTTGGAGAGTTTTGTTGTTCATAAAGACAGGGCAATACTTGATTTAGAACAAACCATGAAAAAGGTCAGTGAAAACAATACTCTAGGCATTAGCAGTATTTTGACTGTACATCACAGTGATGTATCTACACAGTGTGAAATTGAAACTATGTCAACAATGTGTTCACCAATGCAGATTCCACACCATGATGCATCAACTCAGAATGTTACAGAGACTCAATCTACAATGTGTTCCCCAATGCCTATCCCTCACAGTGATGTTTCTACTCAGCATGAGGCAGAAACACACTCCATAATGTGTTCTCCCATGCTGATACCTCACAGTGATGTGTCCACTCAACATGAGTTTGAGATCCAGTCGACAACATGTTCACCTATGCCCATACCTCACAGTGATGTATCAACCCAGCATGACACAGAGACACAGTCTACAATGTGTTCACCCATCAGGATACCAGGGATTGACAGTACAGTACAGGCAGTTGTAGAGACTCGGTCAGTGATGTGTACACCAATACGGGTACCAGGCATTGACACATCCATCCAACATGTGGCAGAGACACAGTCTACTTCATGTTCTCCCATGCCTTTGTCAGTCACAGACTCTTCAACTCAGGATGAAATTGAGACCCAGTCTGTTTTGTGTTCACCCATGGTTCCCTGTCCTAGTCATGATAAGAGTGTGCTGGTTTCTGGTCCAGAAAGTCTAGAGATGTGTACACAGACTGATGTAAAATGTACAGATGATAAATCTATTGGGGCACATCCTGATACTACTACTACCGGTACAGGGATAGATGAGGGTCCTATGATCAGCTGTGGTACTGGTATGACTCCACTGAAGATTGGAAACAAGCAGTGCAAAAAGTAAAGATACTTTTCTTTATCATATTTTCTATATTGAATTTTTCCTTCTCACATTTGAAAACTATGCATATTCATGAATATATTAGTAAGGATTTTACTGCTACCTTTTTTGATAGCAATCATGTTATAATTTGAGCCTGTGTGTGAGATTTCCAACAATTTCACATCGATGCAAAGCAGAGCCTCTGGCCAGCCTGTGCAGCCGCACAGTCTAACCTGAGTCTTTGCTATGCACTCTGTAGCTAGAAATGATATCAAACCCTCTTCAGGCATACAGTTAGTATTATAATTGGTTGTCTAAGCTGTATAATGTATTTTCATCACACACCTAGGAAATTGTTGGAAATGTCACACACTGGCTCATTTGTATTTTAAAGATAAAATCAAGTGTGTTTATACGCTGCTGTTTCAGGTGATTAAGCTAAGAAGAGCTAGCCTATACATTTGTAATGACTAGATATAAATTAAGCATACCTTTTGACTTAAATTGTAAGTTATATTTGCATAGATGTTTTTCTCTATTTCGAAAATGATATTGTTTAGAAATTAAGATGAAAACATTAAGTACAATTCATAAACCTCATAAATACAGTATACAGAAAGTGTTGAAATTACACAAAGTCTGAACATTGTGTGCAGCCAGCGTTTTTTTTTTTCAGGCTTCTGGGAACGGGTCTGAAACCAGACATATTGGGAAAATGCATTATTTTCAAAAAGGTTGGGAAAAATCTTATTAAAGTGGTTTTGGAAAAATAACTTTAGTTTTATGTACAATTTACTACCAGAATAAAGTTTTCTTTGTCTCTTAAGACATTCAAATCAAAATTAAACTGGGAAACAACTTGTTTGATTCTTAATATTCATGTTAAGAGTTTGGAATAGTCCTAGACCTAGGTAAATTGGGAATTCATGATTTGGGGAAATTTGTCACTTGGCATTGGGAATATGTCCTTTTTAGGGTACCAGTCAAAGAAGGAGAAAAACTCTGGGAGGTTATGAACAGTACAGTAATTAAATACTTTTCAATTACTTTGTGTTTTAGAATGACTGCAGAGGATATCAGAAAACAACATCCAAGAGTACTTGCCAATGAATTTGAGACATTAAAGTCCCAGAACTCTCGACTAGAAAATCAGATTCACTCCCTTAAATTGGACTCGAAGAAGTTGATATCTCAGGAGGTACAGGTTTATTCCTTAGAAAATGAAATTTTGGAAACTATAATGTTAACAGTTGTGGCATATTTTTGTTTCCAAATTATGAAAAGGATTTTGTAGGTTAGCGTATTTTCCCTTTGAAACATATTTCAGTTTGAACAATTTTACAACACTTTCTTGAAACCAATTTGTGACCCAATGGGCCATCACATAAAAAGGGACCATCTGGGTAGTTCTTAAATTGTCGATCCTAGTCAGACTGCGTGGACTATGCAGACTGACTAGGGTTGAAACTTTTCGCAATCAACTAATTTTCAGAATCTAGAATAATCATTCTACTTTCCTGTGAAAGAATTTTGGAAATGTGACCCTTGGTTGGCCTGTACTTGAACCAATCTTGATGCAATTTTGCCTTTGATTTCATTCAGTATGACAAGCGTTGAGGTTTTATATTCTTTTTTTCAAAATGTCAACACTTGGTTCTATTTTCAGCCACAATATATTGGTTTGCGGTTCTCATTTATAAAATATGTTTTGGTGGAAAGGTGGATTTAATCTCATGCTTAGATAAATTCATATGTCCTGGTATTGATTTTATCCCAAGGCCTTCCAATTTCGTGCCTACCAATGGGCCATAGGGTCATATAATCTTTCTCAAGGATTTAAAAAAAAAAGAAGAAGTGTTGGAAGCAACACTTCAAACAAAAAACTTTGTTGCAATCAAAGTAAGATGGATAAACTAATGATACTGGAAAATCTATAATCCTACATAAAATCTACTGGTAATACATGTACTGATTTTAAATTTTTCTTGAATGATTATTACATTTGGGTTTATTATAGAGCTGTTCAAATCAGAAAGATAATATAAAACTAATTTAATTGTTTAAACCTTCTTAATCTTCATCTAGAGCTCTGCTATTTATTATTAGGCCGCCATCATAGACATTTGGTAGCGCATTAGACTGTCAATCTAGAGGTCCCAGGTTTGATCCCCAACGGTGGCACTCATCCTTTCTGACTATTTGTCTTCCACCAATGGGTTGATAATGGTAGACCTATGTGAGATAGCAGCTGGAGGCTAGGAAAGGATGTGATTGTAGTACTGGTGTGAGAAATACCAGGGATCCATTGTTAGGTGCTGTTGCCACTGCGATATGACTGAAATAATGTTGAAAAACAGCATAAAACCCCATTCAAACAAAAAAATCTTTATTATTAGGCACAATTAAATGACCTACAGACAAGCAAATGTGTGTTGGAGGAAGAAAGAGATTCCTACATGGCACAGTGTGAGGAGTGGAAGACAAAATTTGAAAGTTTACAGTCGGAACATGAGTCTGTGAAGGCCCAACATGAAAATGAAGTAAGTGTGGATCACAATGCAGAATTTGTCTCTGGATCACCATGAAACTTATGGTAGTGGACCTGTAATGGTTCTGCAACATTTCGGTGCCCAAGATGTCTCAAAATGTTGACCGAGGTTTCCTAATGAAAATCATTAGGAAACCTCAGTTAACGCTGTTTTTTATTACTCCTGAAACATTGGAGAACTATTAGGGGTCCACTACCTTCAACCTTATCCTGCAGAATCTAAATTTTGAATTTAACAAAAGAAACAATTTTTAAACGCCGCCGGAGGCGGACGTATATTGGCTTCATCTTCTCCGTCTGTCCGTCCATCCATCCGTCCGTCTGTCCGTCCGAACGTCCGTCCACTTTTCTTGTCAACGCAACTCCTCCTAAACTTCTGGCTGGATCTTCTTGAAACTTGGTCAATGTTATCACCTCAATTGGTAGATGTGCATGAAGGAAGGATTTTACGGTTCGTTGATTTTTGCCTGAGTTGTGCCCCTTGATAACTTAGTCTCTGGGTCCAATTTTCTTGTCAACACAACTCCTCCTAAGTTTCCCGCTGGATCTTGTTGAAACTTGGTCAATGTTATCACCTCAATTGGTAGATGTGCATGAAGGAAGGATTTTATGGTTCGTTGATTTTTGCCTGAGTTGTGCCCCTTGATAACTTAGTCTCTTGGTCCAATTTTCTTGTCAACGTAACTCCTCCTAAGTTTCTGGCTGGATCTTCTTGAAACTTGGTCAATATTATCACCTCAATTGGTAGATGTGCATGAAGGAAGGATTTTAGGGTTCGTTGATTTTTGCCTGAGTTATGCCCCTGAAAAACTTAGTCTCTGGGGCTTTTTGCCTCAGTTATGCCCCCTTAAAAACTTAGTCTCTGGGGCTTATTGAAATTGCAGCCTTGTGAATGCAACTCTTCCTAAGTTTCTGGCTGGATCTAAATGAAACTTGGTGGATGTTATAACCGAAATTGGTAGATGAGCATGAAGTAAGGATTTTATGATTCACTAATTTTACCCTAAATTATGCCCCCTTAAAACTTAGTATCTAGGGCTTATTGAAATTGCAGCCTTGTGAAGGCAACTCCTCCTAACTTTTTGTCTTGATTTAAATGAAACTTGGTCATTTTCAATTTGGTTCTGTCAAAATAAGTAGTGTCTACAATTATTTCTGTGAAACAGCAGCAAAGTGGCGGCGTATTTTGTGACGATGGCACTCTTGTTGGTACATTTCAACCAGTCTAGCCGGTGTTGCTCTAGTTTCTCCCAACAAAGTTTAGGTTGAAAGCAGGAAGTGCAGGCTAAGATCAGTCTGTGCATGTCTGTGAAGGCTTATCTTCTATCTGCCAAAGCTATGTGTAAAACATGAATATGCCATGAGAATATTTACAAGCATTTCTTGTTCCGTAGGTTTCAGTTGGCTATTCATGTAAAACAAACTACTTTATTTCTGTGGAAAATACTGAATTTATTAAAAAGAAAAAAATAGTGAACATTTCAGAAAATGTTTTGGTTTAGAGCAAATGACTTAACAATTCAAAAGCACCATATGTGCCTGATTCTTCATATTTCTCGTGTCTTTTTTAAAAATCATTGACAAATGACAACTATTCTAACTGAGTGAGTATGCAATGAGGAATAAAGAAAAGGATTTCTAAATGCTTTTTGGTGAATTAACAGGAGTTAATGGTAGATTATCATTTGATAAACTCACCACAGAACCTGTGAAATGACCCCCAAAAGTCATGCTTTCTTTCATTTCACCCTATTTGACATTACCTCAGGGGAGCCAAATGAACAGATCGATTGCTCAGCACAAAACAGTTGTAACTGCCTATAAATGTTTAGGCAGTTACAACTGTTTCATGCTGAGCCATCGAAATGATGTGATGACATTGCTTAGCAGTCACATGACTATCTTTAAAGAAAAATGTGATTTGAAATGTCCAAATTTTGTCTTATTCTAGTATTGTAGAAATAGAATAATTGTTTGCTTTTTGGGTAAGATTGATAGATTTTTCATTTTGTGTACAACAAAAGATATATTTTCAATAATAACGCTGCCACTTGTGAAAATGAAACTTTTGTGATTCACTTGATAAAATAAAAATCAATCTTACACTGAAACAATCTAATATCCTCTATACATCTAAAAGACTTCGATTTCCTAAAAAAGAAAATGTGATAATTAAACACATTTTTAACTGTGTTTTATCATTAAATTATTATGTCAAAAAGATCTGCATAAAGCATCGAAAAAATTTCGCCTGTGTGTGAGATTTCCAACAATTTTAAATATGCCCAAAACAAAGACTCTGGCCAGTCTGTGCATATACAGAGTCTGACCAGAGTCTTAACTATGCGCTTTATAGATACATAAGGTTTCAAAGTATCTGTAGACCCTCAGTTAACTTTATTTTTTAGAGTTTGTGGCTGTCTATGCCTCTGAATGTTCGCACCTCACCAACATTTCAAATTTTTGGAAATGTCACGCACAGGCTCATTTTCTTTTTTCCAAGCATATTATAAAAGACCAAAGTACTGCCAAAAACTGATTTACCTATAACATGGCCCATAATTACTACACTTTCGTCTAGTGTTGGGCAATCAGTTCGATACAATCGATTATCTTTTTTTAGTTGGGAGAGTAAATCAACTAATGATCGATTGTACAATCATTTGCCTAATACAGCAATGCCAGTATCATCTTTGAAAGCATAGTTGAAACTGATGCCCTAAAGACTCTTTCTGCAGAATTTTCTACCAACTTCATGACTTGGCATGAAACAGTTGTAACTGCCTATAAACATAAAGGCAGTTACAACTGTTTCACACTAAGCTATCAAACTGATATTAGTTTTGAAAACAATATATAATAGCTGTCATTTAAGTGTTAGGACTGATTAATGGATTATGAAATTTCTTAGTCGATTATCACAATTGCAATCCAAAACCAACTGATTTTCGATTATAATTGATTAATCTTTCAATCACTACTCACATTCCAGCTGCTTTTCAGGTAACGGATAAGTCTTAGTGATGTTCAAATGCCCCTTAGTAAAACTTTCCTGTTGATACAAATTTCTTAGCATACTTGAATTTTGAACAAGCCTTGACAATGCCTATACTCAACATGTCTGAACAACATTTCTTCTACATTGGTAGATATTAAACCTTAAAGCCGAGTATGAGAGCAATGACTACCACGCCCACTTCTTGTCATCACAGAGACTAGTACAGGATCTACAAGCTGAGTTGCAACAGTATAAGGAACTCCTCCCAGATTTACACAGGTCACAATCTTTAATGGTAGGTATCATATGAGCCTGTGTGTGATATTTCTAACAATTTCAAATGTGCACCAAGCCAAGACTGGCCAGCCTGTGCATCTGCACAGTCTGACCAGGGTCTTCACTTTGTACTTTGTAGAAAGATAAGGTCCAAAAGTGTCTTTAGAAAGTCAGGCAAACATCTGATTATACTAAGAGGCAGTCAAGGTTGGTTAATGTTTTGTTGGCCCTTCATACATATGTCAAATTGTTGGAAATGTCACACACTGGCCCATCTAAAATACAAGTATAATGAGAACAATAACTACCAAGCCCACTTCTTGTCTTTCAAGAGGCTAGAACAGGATCTATTGGCTATGAATTTGCAATAATTTCACTAATAAGGCCATGAGTTTATCAAATGATAATCCAGGGGTGTGGAAATACAGAGTTTCTCCACTTGTCACTGGACAAGTAAAAGTTTATTTCTCACCAGGATCAAAATGAACTTGTCCACAAAAAAATTGGTATATGGATATTGAGAAAACATTGTTTTTAATAAAGAAAATGCTGTAATTCAGCATTTCCTTTATTAAAACAATGAATTCTACCCTTTGATAAAAACAGTAGGATAACTATTCTCCTAAAACTATTTAGTGTCATTCAAAGATTTTCTCCGATATTTACTTGTTCACTGACAAGTCATGTAGATAAATGTACTTGTCCACAAGTTGAAAAGCCCTTGTCTGACAAGTTGGGCGTGGGAATTCCATAACCCTTGATAATCTACTCTTATTTCTCAATAAATCACGAAAAAGCATTAAAAATACAATATAAATTGTATGACAGTGATGACTTGTACAGGATCCACAGGCTGAGTTACAACAGTATAAAGAACTTCTCCCAGATCTTTATAAATTTATCACAAACTGTAATAGTCAATATTTTTATATAAAATGACGATGTGCATGAAATTTTCAACAATTTCACAAACCAAAGCCTATGACCAGTCTGTGCATTAGTGATCGGCAGATTAATCTATTTTAATTGATAATCAGTTGGTTTGGGCTTTTGATTGTGATAATCAACTAAGAAACTTCATAATCGATTAATCAGTTCCTAACTCATAAATGTAAGCCATATTGGTTTCCAAACCGACATCAGTTTGATGGCTGAGTGTGAATCAGTTGTAACTGCCTATATACTTATAGGCAGTTACAACTGTTTCCTGCTGATCCATGAAGTAAGTAGAAAAATCTGCAGAAAGTCTTTAGGTCATTAGTTTTAACTAAACTTTCACATTCTATTCTTCAAATAGATACTGGGAGTACTGTATTCATTTCTAAGAAAACGATTGTACAATCGATCATTAGTTGATTTACTCTTCCAACTAAAAAACAAGTATTGATTTTATTTGAAACCGATTGCCCAATACTACTGTGCATCTGCACAGATGCACAGACTGACCAGTGTCTTTGCTGTGTGTTCAGTATATAGATATAGCTTTAGCCCCTCTTCAGGTGATCAGCGATTGTTCTTTAAAATGTAATAATGTTAGTTATGTAGTTATCTGGACTGCACAATGTCTCTCATTCAAAAACAACCTATGCTATCAAAGGGAAAAGCTTAACACTTCAGTACAGGGTTTGACACTAAGGGGAGTCCAGGAGTCCTAGACTTCCTGTTTACCAGTTGGGACTTTTTCCATTTGCAAATAAGGAGTCTGATGGACTCCAAGGGTCATATGAGAATAGTTTGTAAAACAAATGCACTGAGCAGTGTCCTTTCTTACACTTACCAAAACTGTAGATCTTTTCACTACAAAAGTTGTTGAAGAAAACATTTCCTTGAATCCTGTAGTGTTTTGAGAAAAAAAAACTCTTCTTTCAAAGAACATTGTGGAAAAGAAGAACAAGCTTATAACAAGCAATTTCTTCTTTTCCACAATGTTCTCCGATTATGAAATTCAGACTCCTTACTTTGAGCTTGGACTCCTTGATTCATGTGTTAGGAGTCATAATGACTTCTTAATCTCTGGAGTAAGTGTCAACCCCTGCAGTGTTGTGGGCTAAGAAGACAACATGATGACATCATTTACAGAGTGATCAGACATGTTTAAGACATTATCCCCATGGCAGCTATATAGCTTAGAAAATAAGGAGAGCTATGTTAGAAAATTTGATACCCTTCTTTGGAATTGTTACTTCTATTTCATAAAAATAAGATTGACGTTCATTTCAGGCTGAATTGAAAGAGCAGTATTCTTGCAGCTTTGCCAAACTTCAAACAGCAAATGAGGTTCTGATAGGGAGAAAGACAGAGCTTGACTTTAAGGTAAATGTTGAACTTTTGAACAATTAACTTACTAAGGACAGAATCAGCACTTGTTGGATGCTGAAATAATGTGAAGCTGTAGTTACAACACTTTTGATGAAATTGTAACATGTCTTTGCTACAAAAAAGGACAATCTAGATGGTTTGCTACCAAAAGGGACCATCCAGATATTCTCTGGAATAAGCCATCTTTTTCATACCCAAGTGGTAATATATAGACGATATTGAATGAGTGGTCATGGAATACCGAATTTATTAAATAGTAATCTATAAACGGATAAAAACAAGGCTGAGTTTAATAAATTTTGTAATTAATAAGCACAAATTTTATATTCTATTTATAAAATGACCCTAATTTTCGCAAAGAATTGTTTAAATTCTTGAAATTTGACATTTCAATTTACAGCGAAACTTATAATGCTGTTTAAAACTAACGTCCCAATATATACATTAAGACATCATTTTTGCGGTTACAAAATAGCATTATTATTGGCTCTGAGCTCATTTGCATAGTTATTCCACTAGTGTAATAACACCTGTGTAATATCAAAAATATTCAACAGGGTTATTTTAATCCCGTGACGTAGGTCATATTATAAATTGGTATAATCTCAGTCTGTGTGGCTGTACGTCCACTTCTTGTTAGAGTTACTCCTCCAGTATTTATGGATGGACTTGGATGTAATTTTCACAATGTACCTAGAAACCTGACCTTTGCTCATATTGCGAGGGTTTAGATATATACTGCTGCACAATCATGTGTCTGTGTCTGATGTGACTGTGGTTCTCTTGTAAGACTCTTCCCATCCACTTTCAGTACTAAACAGCCAATTTTGAGCTGAAACATGTGAAAATTGAAATAAAAGTAGCATAAATAGTAGCTATAGAAGGGAAATTGTGTTCACTAGGGTTAGTGGGCAATATTTTGAAAGCTGATTGTTGGATACAAATTAGTTGTTTGATTTACGGCCATCAGTTTAGAATTTTAGCCATGATGAAGAGGGGACCCCACTTAAAAGAAAAGGAGTATACTCCTTTGCATGTGTTGGTCGGTCTGTTTGTCTGTAGACAATTTTTGTCCAGAACTTAACTCAAAAAGTGTATAAGATAGAATCATGATACTGCAATGGTAAATAGATCTCACCAAGGAGAAGTGCAATGCATAAGATCCATATTTCTACACTTCATATTTTTGAGTGATTGCCCTTTGTTAAATTTCTTACCTGCTCTTATGGGGGCTTTAATGGTTAACAAACATCCCTTGTTCCTTTTAAGGAATTAGAAATTGATAAGTTGAGAGAGGAATTGTCAAATCTTGGTGAAGAGAGATTGAGTATAGTCAAAGAAAGACAAGACTTTGCAGAGAAGATAGCTGCCTGTGAAAACACCATTGTTGAGGTAAGACATGTGAACCATCAAAAGAAAATGGACCATACTGCAAGTTGTTTTAATTGTTTGATTTTAAAGCAAATCAATAAATTTTTCATTTCTTAAACAACAGAAGCTCTATTTTCACTAGTGGTGTACTTCTATTATTCACTTAATGAAATATAAATTGATCTCTCTTTTGAAACTAACAGTTAATTCAGACACTGTATGGGCAAATAATTTGTTATGGACCATAGTAAAAACTTCTCTATTAACCCTATTCAGCTTTCAAAATGTGAGGTTGGTGCAAATTGAAATAATTTGCAGACAACACAGGGCTTGAAAAGTCTACTCGTCTGCTCATCCTGCATAATTTTTTCCTTCTTTGTCTTTATAAGCAGGAAATGAATGTGTCACTATATCTTCTATATAGTAGGACAAGTAGAATTTTCAAGCCCTGCAACAGTGAGCAGTTTGAGTTTATTACAAAAGAAACTATCACATGGAGTATAAAATATTGTTTGGGAAAGAAAAATTGCTTGTCCCAAGCAATTTCTTCTTTTCCAACAATATATTCCTAAGTATAAGATCACAGAATTGAAAACTCCAGGGATTTAACAGGAAGGATTTAACAATACCTTTCATAAAGCAACATCATTTTATGACAGATAACTGTCACCCATTTCGTCGCTGTCATAGGGCAGTTGATAGCGCGTTGGACTGTCAATCTATAGGTCCATGATTCGATTCCCTATGGCGGCACTCATCCTCTCCGACTATTTGTCTCCCACAAATAGGTTAATAATTGTAGACCTATATGGGATAGCAGCAGGAGGCTAGGAAAGGATGTTTTGGTAGTACTGTTGTAAGAAATACTAGGATTCCTTTGTGTGCTCCTGCAGCCATGTTATAACTGAAAAATTGTTGAAAGTGGCTTAAAACCCCATTCAAACAAGCAAACTGTCTCCCTTTTCAGATGAGAGAGGAATTAGAAAAGAAGAATGAACAAATATTTGAACTCCAGGAAGTGTCATCAGACAGGGAACTGCTATTCAATACTGTTAAGACACTAGAACGGACACTAGAGTTACGAGAAAACGAAATTGATGTACTGGAGAAAGATCTGTTTGAGTGTAGGGAAGTAATCTATACACAGATGGAGGAAAGGAAAGGTTTTGAGGAGAGGGAGAAAATATTGACGGCTGAACTTGGTGCTGCAAAAAATGAAACTGATAATCTGAAGGTAAAAGGTTAATATAAACAATAAAGTGCCCTAGAACCACTTTGCTAAACAAATATGAAACTTTTATATCCTTGAAAACTATGTTTGGAGGTTTATAGGAGTAAGTTGGTCAGTCTGATTGTCCTGTCTGTAGCTTTTTTTTGTGTCCTCTTAATTTCCAAGCAACTAATGGGTGGATTTCAGGCAAACTTAAGTGATGTAAACAATATCATGCAGAGATGTGCAAGTGATTATTTGGTTACGATCCATTGACTTCGGACAGTGTTATGGCCCTTCGATTGAAAATAGCTTTTCATTATGGGGGGGGGGGGGGGGGTATTACTCCGGTTTTTGAACACAACTGAGGATTGAGAAGTTTAAATGGCAATTTTTTTTTAGCTAGATAATGACTTGGAATGTCAAATTTCATATAGATATAAACTTAAAAAGCTATCTGGAGTTACTAAGTCAAATATAAATTGTGTATTTATTCCAACTAAAAGTTTTTATAAATTCTCAGTTGAATTAAAACCGTTTTAAGATCTTTAGCCTTATAAATGAGACACGTTTTTAATCTGACTAGGTATATTAACCCTTGTCATACTGAACCCGGAATATTTCTGCTTTGGCAGGAGCTATAGACAAACATCTGTCTGCGCATACGTGCAGTCTGATGTTTGTCTATACCACATGTTTCTCACTTTTAAACCAGAATTATCAATAGATTAGTTTTTCAAATAAAAATTGACTTACAGTTGGTACTTTCAGTACTTTTGGCCCTTTAATTTTGATGCAAATTTTTAGCCAAAATTTATTCAGCATGACAAGGGTTAACACTTATCCTGCTATTTACAGAATTTTCCTGCTTTGCACAAAGTTTTTACAATCAGTATAGATTAAGATCGGCTTGCAAAAAATGTTCTCCTGATCTTTGTCTTCAAAGCTTGCTTCTTCTTAATTATTGTGGAATAAACTTAAGTTAGACTTGTAAGAGTTTAAAAAAAAGGCACCACCATATAATAGACTATTTAGATCGGCATAAAATCATATCAAAACAAATGGATTTATTGAATTTATTGTTTTTCAGGACTGCTTAGCCAGACTTCGTGCCAAGGAACAAGAAGCGAGGTAAAGTACCTTTGCTTATTTATTGCTTATCTGAAGTCTTGTGCTTCACTTGTACATATCATTTTCATGTGCAATTTTGATAAAAAGAGGGGCTAATTTTTATCAATGCTTTTTTGAGGTTTGATGTACCATGTGAAAAAACTCCAAAATTTTTCCAATGAACAATCTGGTGTATTACATAAAATTGTATTTTAAAGTTAGGATTAGGATGATGAGATAAAAGCTGGCAAACTTTTTCATTTGGAATTGCAAGTCCATAGTTCACCAAGAGTTCACTAAATGCACTCATGAAGGAGAACTTCATATAATTGATCATTTGCATACTTCATTTTCATGCAGATCCACAATGAAAATGCTCGAGGAAGAGTTGGAAGGCACCAAAACACATGCATCAAGGATGATTAAACAACTAGGGTCGGAGATTAATGATTACTCATTGTCCATTGGTCGGCTGAACGATCACATGAACTCCATTCTTGACCCACTGAAAAGGAAAGCAGGAATTGAGGTAGGGACCATCTAGGAACTCTGTAAAATACATATTTAAAAAAGAAAATGGTTCCAGTGCAGGTCAGCCAGAAGATGCATTTCAAAAATTCTTTCACGGGAAGGTAGATTGACCATTGTAGATTAAGAAAAGCTGAACATGTGCAAAAGGTTTTGACCGTAGTCAGCCTGCAAAGTGTGTGCAGTCTGACTCCTTTGACACTTTACGCACTACCCGGAAGGTCCCTTTTCGCATGACATGTCACAAATATGAGACCTGTAACAAAATAGACCATTTGGGAACTATGATAACTAAATACCTGAAAGGAGATGTGTTACAGTAAAAAGGTCTACTACCTCTCCAATCTCAAGAGTGATAATTGTAACCTGTCTAAACCGGCTGGACTCCTTCCATTTGCAAGTAAGAAGTCCAATGGACTCCAATGGTCATATAACAATATTTTGAAAAACAGATGCACAGAGCAGTGTCTTTTCTAGCATTTGCCAAAACTGTATATATTTTAACTACAAAAGTTGTTGAAGAAAACATTTGCTTGTAGTGTTTTGAGAAAAAAACTCTTCTTTGGTAGAACATTGTGAAAAAGAAGACATTGCTTATAACAAGCAATTTCTTCTTTTCCACAATGTTCTCCTTTTATGAAAATTTGGGCTCCTTACTTTGAGCTTAAACTCCTTGATTTCATGTGTTAGGCTTCCAATTGACTCCTTAATCTCAGAAGTAAGTGTTGACCCCTGGTCAATCGGAAGTTGTATTTTAAACAAATTCTTTTACAGGAAGTTAGAATGAACGTTCTAGATTCAGAAAATCAGCCAAGTGCAAAAAGGAGTACCCAAGTCTTCCTGAACAATTCACAAAGTTCGACTAGGGTAAAAACTTAACGCATTACCAATATTGTCCCTTTTTGCATGACTGGTCACATACTTAGAAAAAGAATCAATTTGAGGTGAACTTGAAGTCACTGTTTGGAAATAAGAACATCATGTTACAGCAATTTTTTTATGCTCTTCTTTTTGTTCAATTTGCTCAGCCTAACCATGTGAAAACATGTGATAATGGTTGCCAATTTGCAGTGGACTTTCAGTGGGCTATGCATCATTTGTTAAGACATTTTACAAGTCTTTTCATCTTGAACAGAAGGCAAAATTTTTACGAAGGTGTGAAAAGCAGCCCTGCATCCAGGATGACAAATTAGTGCGGGGTTATATCATGCTTTGCACACAAGTTCACATGCAAAGCAGAGTGTAATTTGCAAACTGTTTGCAATGTTTTGTCATTCTGAACAAAGGGTATGTTTAATTTTCTTTCCAGGAAGTTACAGATTCAGACCTTGCTAATTCCAAAAAAGATGCAGTAGAAGTGAATAAGCCAGTTCAAAGAAAGAAATTAGACTCTAGAAAATCTTTTGTGTCGCAAATCCTCCAGGCTATAGGAACTGCAAATTCAAGTACAGAAGATGATGTTAACAATTGTGAAAACCAGACTGATTCTCAATCCAATGCTGAGACTGATCTTTTAGTAAGCAGCCAGTCAAGTAGTCATAGTCAATCAGATGCTTGTGAAAATAGTAGTGCCAGTACAGTTTCTGCAAGTCATCAAAAGCTTGTATCCTCGGGAAGTGCATTTGCACCTGTAAAGGTGGATAATACAGGAAACAATAGTTGTATAAAAGATAATAAAAATGTGACAGTTAGATCAAGACCTAAGGGAAGTGAGACAAAAGTGACTAATACAAATATTGAAGTGAAAGTTGTAGAATCAGCTACAGAAAAGTCAGCTCTTAGTGTAGAAGGAATACCAACAGAAAGTAGCAAACTACCCAGCCAAGTGATGCAGATTTCAACTTTATTTGAAAAGGTTATCTACACAGCTCAGTTGATTGAGAAGGCACTAAGATCATCCTTACAAGACCTCAGATCCGAAAAGTATGTAGTTATGACAAACCACACAGGGGCTTTCTGGTAAACAGGGGTCCAGATAAGACAGTCTTTTTAAAGCCAGTCTAAAATTCTTTCCTTGTGTTGTGGGTACTCATTTGAATCGTCTCAATGAGATGTTTCAAATGAGTACCCACAACATAGGGTTTGAATTAGAAATAACAAAATATTTAAATCTGAAAACCAAGATACTGCCTCTATGTGTAGCTCTGAGTAAGATATTAAAATCAATCCTTAAAAAGATATAAAATTTAACACAGGTCGTTGAAATAAGAACTGTTTATTTCTCAGATAGTCACCTTTGTCTTCTATAACTTAACACCATCACAGATATCTTTGTCATACCCATATGAGAGAGCACTCTGAAAATGAGGACAGCACTATCTTATCTAAGCAAACATTAATGTGGTACAAATAACAATGTACTTCTTTGCTGATGGGAGAAAAAGTTTATTTAAAACCACAAAAATGGTTTTAATGGAAGAAAAGAACCCTTTGCCTGATTTTGTGTTAGACAAGGTGATCTCAACTTGACTTGAAAAGAAAAGTAATTAAGCTCACCAAGACAACTTAATTACTTTTTCAGTTCTAGACTGGGTTAAGCTCAGTTTGTCTAAAGGAAAATCTCACCACAGACCCCTTCTATTGGAGTATATTAATGGAGTTTGGTAGAATTATATAAAGAAAAAAGTTTTGATCCCAGGAAGGTGTATTAAATAATACTTTTCAGGGACCACAATTATGCTCTTGAATGGTCATTGGATAAAAGAGTTAATTTATGTAAATCAGGATTTTCTTCATTAACGAGAACGTTTTCTACTCTCTGATGTAAACATTAGGATAATGTATCTTTCAGATCTATCGTCATTCCATGTAGCATTCAAAGATTTTTCTGGTATTTTCTTGTTCATGAACCAGTGGCCTAGAAAAATGTACATCTTTGCAAGCAGATAAGCCCATGTTGTACAAGTCGGGTATGGTATTTCCACGCATATGGATAAAGATAGAAAAACTTACATTTTATGCTGTTGGTTTTTCTTTACTTTCAGCTATGACCTCAATCGAAGAGTATCTCAGAGTGAATACTCTGAAAAAAGAGCAAGCGTACAACTGGAGTTGACCCAGAATGAGTTGGAAAAATGTCGGAAAAAGATTATTCAGCAAGAAGTTACGATAGACAGTCTGTCAGATCAGTTTGAGGCGGTGCTGGATAGACAATCAGAGGCAGAGGTATGTTGCTTGAATTTTTTGTTTAAATTGCTTGAAGTTAGGGGTTGCATATTCACGGTTTTAGTTTGGCATCTACAAATTTGGGTCCCAAGGACTCAATAGTAAAGTCTATAGGGGTCCTAAGACTCCTTGCTTGAGGTTTTTGAGTCCCTGCTTTTAATGTAGACTTTTTCTTTTGGCCATAAATATAATTTTGTGGTACATGGGTCATGCCTCCAGAATTCAAAAAGCTAGATGATGCCTGATAGAATAGTCTAGTGGACCTGTTATAGTTCTGCAACATTTCGGAACTCTTCAACTTTAACAGTGTTAACCCAGTTTTCCTAGTGATTTCATTAGGAAATGGTTAACCTGTAAGGTCATGAGTTCCGATATACTGTGAAACTATTATGGGTCCACTAACTTAGCGTGAAAAAAAAATTGAATTTTCTTGCATTTTCAGAAACAGAACATGGAGAGGGAAATCAGATCCCTCCGCAGTAAAATTCAGTCATTGGAGGGAGAGAAAGAGATGTTGAACGACCAGTTTAATGAGTTACTGAATAAAGTGAGATCTCAGTCCCCAAACCAGCCTGCTGTGGTAGATGTCAGTGCTCAGAAAGAGATACTTAGCCTCAAGAAAAAGGTATTGTCTTGAAAATCATATAAGGTAGTGGACCCATAATAGTTCTGTAATGATTTGGAAGTCATGAACTTTAATAGTGTTAACCCAGGTTTTCTAATGATTTTCATTTGGAAACCTCGGTTAACATTGTGAAAAAACATGTGGATTGAAAAGTTGAGGAACTATTATAGATCTACTACCTTAAACATCCAGACTGGTCCAAATTGTACATGTAATTCATAAGATAGAAATACAGTCCATCTTGCTCAAGCAAGCATGTCTATATAGCTACCTATTTTATTAAGTGACCATTTTCAAAATACCCTTCTTTAAATCAAAATATCTTAAAAAGTAGATGTATCATCTTAAAGATTGTTGTAAATGAATCCTATGTTGTTAAAACCCTTTAGAATGGTCTCAATGAGAAGATTTGATCTAGTTTTAACAACATACGGTAATTGAGAAATTTGCAATAACATTTATATTCAATAAAAATTATGTTTCTGATTTCTAACGGAAGGTGAACTAAGCGACCATTCTCTTTAATGATGGCTTTGTGGTGGTCCTGTTTGGGGTTTAATACACTTATTTCTGTATGTTGATTGTGTAAACTTCTTTTGTCAAAACTTTAGGGGCCTTAAAGTTTAGCCAATTTTGGAAAACATGAAAAAATGAGTTTTTGTAACTGAAAGTGAAAATGTACTTTCAGATGTTTATTTACTATATCTATGTAATTTAGAAAAATATCTATCAAAGTAGTTGTGAGAAAAGAAATTTATGCTTGTAATAAATGAATTTCACTTTCCTGTGATTGTAATTTAAGTTAGTACAAAGAATACTTAAATTTTTTATGTGCCGAAAGATTGTGGCAAATCCCAGTGCCAAACAATTTACTATTGGACTCTAGGACTGTAGTGGTTTGGTAAGTTTTTGTTTTCAAATCTGAAGCGTATTCTTTTTCAGTGACTAAAGTTATCCATATTTTTCTAAGAATGAAAGCGATAACATTACAGATTTTTATGCCCCCGATAGGGAGGCATAATAAATTTGACTTGTCCGTCCGTCCGTCTGTCCGTCCGTCTGTCCGTCCGTCATTCCGTCCAAAAACTTTAACATTGGCCATAACTTCCTTATTACTATCAAAGCGGTGTCGGGGGCATTGTCATCTTACAGTGACAGCTCTTGTTTAAGTTAACCTCATTTTAGGCATATGGAAAATGCAGGCTATTCCTTTATCATGCCTTGATTATCATATAAATCAAACAACATATAGAACATCTATAGTAACAGTAGTATTGTAATCAGTTCCAGTTGAAGTTGACCTTACTAGTAAACAAAGGGGAAGTTACTCTTACGATACCCATCCAAAAAGATAAAAATGACAACAGTCACATTTTGCTGTCTAAGGCTAGTTCTCTTGGAATTCCTATTTAACTATTTTGTGTGACAATCCCATGCATGATGAAACCAATGCGTGATTTTTCAGAAATGTCGGGTATTCTCCCTAAATCAGCTCATATCTAAGATTAGACACCTATTCATTCTGACCACACATCTGACATAATATTATGTGACTGTCTGTTCAGGTTTGACTGTATTACGGTTATTACAAAAGTATGTATCTTGTTTTCAGGTTGACAAGTATTGGAATTCAGCCTGTGAAAAAGAGGAGCTGTTGGGTACAGAGAAAAAGAAAGCCAGACTGCACGCCCTCAAACTAGAGGAAAATTGGAAGAGAGCTGACGCTGAGGTTCTCCGACTGTACGAGATCATCAATAAAGTACGAACAACGATTTTTCTCTCAAATAAAGAGGAGAAGGATCAAGATTTTCAGAAAGTTTTAAGACTGTTGGACTCTGTGGAGAGTGATTCTAGTTCTGAACTACAGCCAGTCAAAACTTCACGGTGGTGATTTTTTATAAAACAAGTAAATTTTCTTTAATGTTTTGAAGAGGATTATCGAGAAATCTTGGTATATATTATTACTTGATATTTCATCTAGGAAACAAGGGATATTCCTTAAAGATTAAACAAAAATTAATTTCTTAATATTTGATGTCATCTAAGCGGAGTCAAATATACCTTTTACATCAGAGAGTTGCATGGCAATCATTGTGACATTATGTATAAGGTTGATAAACATTCATATCGATGGCTCAGCGCAAAACAGTTGTAACTGCCCATAAAATAGGTAGTTACAACTGTTTCCCGCTAGGCCATCAATATAGGAGATCATGTAATAAGTAGTGCTATTAAGCTTTCAAACACAATCCCACTTTTTACGGCCCCTAAAGGAAAATACTTCTGGAAACATCATGAAAAAATGAAGAAATTGCTAGTGACCAATAGTTTCTTTATTTTTATATGCCGCCGGAGGCGGACGTATATTGGCATCGTCTTCTCTGTCTGTCCATCCATCCGTCCCTCCATCCATCCGTCCGTATGTCCGTCCACTTTTCTTGTCAACGCAACTCCTCCTAAGTTTCTGGCTGGATCTTCTTGAAACTAGGTCAATGTTATCACCTCAATTGGTAGATGTGCATGAAGGAAGGATTTATGGTTCGTTGATTTTTGCCTGAGTTATGCCCCTTATAAATTTAGTCTCTGATCCACTTTCTTGTCAATGCAACTCCTAAGTTTATGGCTGGATCTTCTCGAAACTTGGTCAATGTTATCACCTCAATTGGTAGATGTGCATGAAGGAAGGATTTTATGGTTCATTGATTTTTGCCTCTTAAAAACTTAGTCTCTAGGGCTTATTGCCTCAGTTATGCCCCCTTAAAATTTAGTCTCTGGGGCTTATTGAAATTGCAGCCTTGTGAATGCAACTCTTCCTAAGTTTCTGGCTGGATCTAAATGAAACTTGGTGGATATTATAACCAAAATTGGTAGATGAGCATGAAGGAAGGAATTTATGGTTCATTAATTTTACTCTAAATTATGCCCCCTTAAAACTTAGTATCTGGGGCTTATTGAAATTGCAGCCTTTTGAACGCAACTCCTCCTTACTTTTTGTCTTTATTTAAATGAAACTTGGTTAATGTCATCACCATAATTTGTAGATGTACATGGATCAAGGATTTTATGGCTCATTTATTTCCCTGAATTATGCCCCCTTAAAACTTAGTGTCTGGGGCTTATTGAAATTGCAGCCTTGTGAAGGCAACTCCTCCTTACTTTTTGTCTTGATTTAAATGAAACTTGGTCATTTTGAATTTGGTTCTGTCAAAATAAGTAATGTCTACAATTATTTTCGTGAAACAGCAGCAAAGTGGCGGCGTATTTTGTGACTATGGCACTCTTGTTTCTTTATGTTGTGTACCCTAAAGGATGTGTTAAAAAAATAGATAGAGGATATTGAATGAGTGGTCTTTGAATACTAAATTTATTAAACTAGTCATCTATAAACGGATAAAAAGGAGGCTGCGCCGAGTTAATATGAGTTTAATACAAATTTGGTATAAGATGAGCACATATTTAATATTCTATTTATTATATGACCTGAATTTTGCAATTATTTCAATTTTTTACAGATTAATCAATTAGTGAAATTGGTAATCGATAATCGGACATTAGATCGATTAATCGATTACTCGTTCCCATCCCTAATTCTATTTATTATATGACCTGAATTTTCGAAGTAAAACAAGGAAATTAAGATATTTATTGATTCAGGTTATTCTGCGACACATATAATGCCCTTTGCGAAAAGACATCAGCAAATCCATTATGATGTCATTCTCCCAATGAAAATATAACATTGCTTTCAATTCTGGATCACTTGCATAGTTACCCTAAAGGATGTGTTAAAAAAATAGATAGAGGGTATTGAATGAGTGGTCTTTGAATACTAAATTTATTGAACTAGTCATCTTTAAACGGATAAAAAGGAGGCTGCGCTGAGTTAATATGAGTTTAACAAAAATTCAGTATAAGATGAGCACATATTTAATATTCTATTTATTATATGACCTGAATTTTCAAAGTAAAACAAGGAAATTAAGATATTTATTGATTCGAGTTATTCTGCGACACATATAATGGCCTTTGCGAAAGGACATCAGCAAATCCATTATGATGTCATTCTCCCAATGAAAATATAACATTGCTTTCAATTCTGGATCACTTGCATAGTTATTCCTCTAGTGTTATACCACTTGTGTAATATCAAAAATATTCAAGGGTGTTATTTCAATCACTCCCACGACGTAGGTCATATCATGAATGAATAAATATAAAAGAAAATTGTTACATTAACTTCTTTTTTTTAATTAAAACTAGACTTAAATTTTGTTGTCTGAAAATGGATTGAAACACAATGATAATCTTGTTCTATCTTTGTGACTGAATTTTAAATGCAATCTCCATTCGACCTCCAATGGACCCAAAACCAATTCAAATATTTTTCCAAAGAGGTTCCAGATGATCCTTTTTCCTTGATTGGTCACATGTTAACATAGACTTTTATTAGTCCTGCAACTTTGTTTTAAGAATTTGCAATATGTTGTCATAAATAAAGAGGGTTGGTACTTCAATAATCAATCTATAAACGAAAGGAAAGTCAAGATGAAATTATATCTGTTTTAGATGAAAATTTTTAACGAATTTAATATATTTATTTACGCAAATTTTATTCCGTTTTAAACTGTAATATATCTAGTGTTTTCAAGTTAAAAGGGATCAACTGGGTATTGTGTGTTTGCATTTAATTTGTTTAACTGTAGTTTGACATTCACTGTTCTGTGTCATTTATCTCTTAAATGCCTTCATTACTCATTCAGTATTTTAGAAAAATAAAATAGTTTTGTCACAAAATGGTGTTAGTATTAGTTTTAACTTGTATTTCCAGCTTATTTTTAGCTCGGCTGTTTTCGGAGAAACCTGAGATATTATGATCACCTCTGCAGCATTAGTGTTGATGTGGAGTGTCAAATTTTAACCTTGGTCCTTTCTCTGTTGTTTTTGAAGATAACTTCATAAAACTTGGCAAGTGTGTTCACCAACACAAGAGCTATCCAGACTATCAAGGGGATAACTCTGGAAGCATTTTCTTAGTTATGTCCCTTTTTCAACTGTGCCGTTTTTTTTAGCTCACCTGAGCACGAAGTGCTCAAGGTGAGCTTTTAGGGTTACTTGATGTCCGTCGTGCGTCGTCCGTCGTCAACATTTACCTTGTGGACACTCTAGAGGCCATATTTTTAGCCCAATCAACCTGAAAATTGGTCAGAATGATTATCTTGATAAAATCTCGGACAAGTTCGAAATTGGGTCAAGTGGGGTCAAAAACTAGGTCACAGGGTCAAATCTTAGAAAAACCTTGTGGACACTCTAGAGGCCATATTTTTGGCCCAATCAACCTGAAAATTGGTCAGAATGATTATCTTGATAAAATCTTGGACAAGTTTTAAATTGGGTCAAGTGGGGTCAAAAACTAGGTCACGGGGTCAAATCTAAGAAAAACCTTGTGGACACTCTAGAGGCCATATTTTTAGCCCTATCAACCTGAAAATTGGTCAGAATGATTATCTTGATGAAATCTCGGACAAGTTTGAAATTGGGTCAAGTGGGGTCAAAAACTAGGTCACGGGGTCAAATCTAAGAAAAACCTTGTGGACACTCTAGGGGCAATATTTTTAGCCCAATCAACCTGAAAATTGGTCAGAATGATTATCTTGATAAAATCTCGGAAGATTTTGAAATTGGGTCAAGTGGGGTCAAAAACTAGGTCACGGGGTCAAATCTTATAAAAACCTTGTGGACACTCTAGAGGCCATATTTTTAGCCCAATCAACCTGAAAATTGGTCAGAATGATTATCTTGATGAAATCTCGGACAAGTTCGAAATTGGGTCAAGTGGGGTCAAAAACTAGGTCACGGGGTCAAATCTTAGAAAAAACTTGTGGACACTCTAGAGGCCATATTTTTAGCCCAATCAACCTGAAAATTGGTCAGAATGATTATCTTGATGAAATCTCGGACAAGTTCGAAATTGGGTCAACTGGGGTCAAAGTCTAGGTCACGGGGTCAAATCTAGAAAAAACCTTGTGGACACTCTAGAGGCAATATTTTTAGCCCAATCAACCTGAAAATTGGTCAGAATGATTATCTTGATGAAGTCTCGGACAAGTTCGAAATTGGGTCAAGTGGGGTCAAAAACTAGGTCACGGGGTCAAATCTTAGAAAAACCTTGTGGACACTCTAGAGGCCATATTTTTAGCCAAATCATCCTGAAAATTGGTCAGAATGATTATCTTGATGAAATCTCGGACAAGTTCGAAATTGGGTCAACTGGGGTCAAAGTCTAGGTCACGGGGTCAAATCTAGAAAAAACCTTGTGGACACTCTAGAGGCCATATTTTTAGCCAAATCATCCTGAAAATTGGTCAGAATGATTATCTTGATGAAATCTCGGACAAGTTCGAAACTGGGTCAAGTGGGGTCAAAAACTAGGTCACAGGGTCAAATCTTAGATAAACCTTGTGGACACTCTAGAGGCCATATTCTTTGCCCAATCAACCTGAAAATTGGTCAGAATGATTATCTTGATGAAATCTCGGACAAGTTTGGAATCGGGTCAAGTGGAGTCAAAAACTAGGTCATGGGGTCAAATCTTAGAAAAACATTTTAAGATTGTTGATTCAGGTGAGCGATTAAGGGCCACTATGGCCCTCTTGTTTGGGGGGGGGGGGGTTGCATTATCCTGGAGTCAAGTGTTGCACCAGTAGGCAGTGCTCTTGTTCCTTTAGTGTTCGACATACTTTTTTTGACAATAAAAAGGCTGTGAAATTCAAAATATCGCAATTCTATACCACATTAACAGGTTACAATCAGATTTACGTGAAGATTACTTTGAGGTACTATCTGCCGATGGACTACTTTGTTTAGCAGCTATGGCCTTCTATCGATATATGGTGTTGGGGTACACATATTTGTTCTTTTAAGGTAGTGGAACAGTTATAGTTTTGCAACATCTCAGAAATAATGAACTTTAACAATGTTAACCAAGGTTTCCTAATGAATTCATAAGGAAACCTAGGTTAACATTGTGAAAGAATATGTGGTCGGAAATGTTGCGGAACTATTACGGGTCCACTACCTTAACAGGTCTATGTTTGTAAAATGGGCGTGGTATTTTTATGCTCCCCAAAGGGAGAGCACATAGCCACCGATTCGTCTGTCTGTCCGTTAGTCCGGCCCCAGCAATTTCTCCATAACCCTTAGGCCAAATTAAATGAAACTTAACATGTGAACTTCCTATGATATAGTGTTGATGCATATGTGAGGGTTTTTGGATTCGCACTGCTTTACACATTTTCGTCACAAATTGCTTTCAATGTTGCATGCCTATACAAAAGGAGGATGGATTACGCCAAGCAAAGACTGGCTAGCCTGTGTATCCACACAGTTTAACAAAAGTCTTCACTTTGCACTGTGTACATAGATAAGGTCTCAAAGTATCTTTAGACAGTCAGTTAATTTTCTGATTGTTCTATGTGACTGTCTAGATTGCTCAATAATTGCACCTCACTCACATGTCAAATTGTTAGAAATGCTATGCACATGCTCATTAATAGAAGAATTATGTAATTTCAGTCATATGTGGTCGCATGCACCTGCTTCTAAAAGTTTTAATTTTCTGTAAACCATGCTATGCAGACGTTATCAAAACATAGGTTATGGAAGGCTAGACAAGAGCGGGAAACGGATGTCTAAAAGTGTTTTCATTAAGGTAGTGGATGCATAGTAGTTACCCAATGATTTGGAAGTAATGAACTCAAACTGTTAACCTAGGTTTCCTAATGATTTTCATTAGAAAATCTCAGTCAACAATGTGAAAGTTCCACTACCTTAAGCCTGAACCTACTGAATTTGAATTTTGTTTCTAAAACATGTTTAATCTTAGAAAATTTCAGTCAGTCTGGCACAATTTTTCTCCATAATAATTAAGAAGAAAGCAGATGATGCATGCTAAGATCAGACTACATAACTACAGGCTCATCTTAGTCTTTGCTCCCTACAAAAGCTTTGTGTATAGCAGGAAAACGCTGTGAACAGTAAGAGAGGGGTTAAAATGTCTTAAATGTCTTTTTCATTTCCCTTTAAATTTGAATAAGCAATCAAGTCATTTAGATAATGTAAATATTTATGTTGAATTCATTCTGAAAACAAAAACTTTAAATTTAAAACGATAAATACATTTGACTTTTCTTGAATTTAACATTAAGCTCAGTATGAGCAAACAATACAAAACAACATAATAATTTGTCAAACAAATGTCCAAATACTGTACCATTTCTAGAATAAATGATACTTTTCTCTTCTAATGATCAATTCATCCTTTTTCAACATTGCTCTGTGATTTTATGTAAAGATATTGATTAGCAAAGAAATTGTAGATGCACTAACCGCTAATATTAAATATAGATAGTTTTGTTATACACCCATCAAAAATACAGCCCATCTTGCTTCAGTGACCTCGTCTTTTGAGCAACCAAAATATATATTAAATAGTGCATGTAGATTTCATTACCGTTATAATTATTGTAAATGAATCCTTTGTTTTTAAAGCTCATTAGAATCGACTCAATGAAAAGATTCTGTTGATTCCTAACAACAAAGGGTTATTGAGAAATTCTCAATAACATACACATGCAATCAAAATGTTGTCCCTAATTTGTAAACAAAACGTGTAAAAAGCCACCAATCTCCTTAAGGACAGTAATAAATTGATTAACAAATCTAAAACTTATTCAAAAAGGAATGAATAATCACCTCCTTCATTTTGAATCGAATATTTTGATTCAAATGTTTCGATGACGTACTTAAAAGTCGTAAGTACAGCTTGAATAAGTTGTAGTTAGGACGTTTATGTCGCCCGTGATTGGGTTCGTTTTTATATTATGTCTGAGCATGTATTTAAGAAACAAATGAAGCCTCAATTTCGCAACAGGTATGACGAGACACATGTCAAGGGGCGTGGCCAATGATAGGCTCTTTAATCATAAATCTTGCTGCAGAATTCCTATTTGACAACACTGCGTTTATGAAAAATGCACATAAATTGAATGGCAAGAACACACATTCGTTATCAAATACAATTTCTATATACATACAGTTCAGTCAATAAATAATCTAAAGCATAATAAGGAACACTGTTATCAAAATAGTCTGATATGATGTCGTTACGAACACAAATTAAGGCAAATAGCCATTTCTCGAAATAGGATCTACGCAGAATGTGTCTTTTTCCATGTCGAGCTTTATCTTTTGCCAACTAGCTTCTGAAAGAGAGAGTTCAAGTAAGAATAAGGTGGCAAATTGTCACAAGAAACACCCGTTTAACTGCTTTATGTCCAAGTAAAAAACAAAAGGGAATAACTCAAAGGTTAAGCTACGTAGAGTTACGGTTCTTGTGCACTGCACTACGTTGTCATGAGAGGAACATTACTGCCGAGTTTCAAGTCAATCGGACAAAAGGTGACTGAGTTATGCTCCGGACAAAGAAATGGACGCCGGCGTACAACAGGCGCCACGGATGATCACATGCGTTCCATCTTTAGACAAGGGTCCAGTTAACAACGTCGTGAAATTGACCAGGTGAATGATTTTGGTATGATTTAGGAATGAAATTGAATGAGTGTGTGGAGCGAGTTTTGAGTGAATTTAATGGGAGGTAATCCTATATCGCAAATTTTGTTCGGGATGAACAAAATTTGCGATATAGATTACATCCCTTTATTAAAAATACATTCAAGTTTTATACATAGCTTCCAATTTCTTCAAGAACCTATAAGACGCTAACAATTTGAATTATGTCAGTGAAATCACGATTTTTCCCAATCAAAATTAATTTTGAATGACGTTAGTTATTCTATATTTTTCAATGGATTTGAGCGTTTTGAATGGTTTGAGTGAGTGTTTGAAATAAATGAACGGAGCGCTGAGTGAGCGATTTAGAATGGTTTTGATTGAGGTGAATGTCAATTTAACGATGTAACTAACTGTATAAAAAGAGAAAAAACGGCTTTTTGATGCGTTTCGCTAACCGGTTAACTCTGTCCCCATTCCATCACATAATAGGGAACCAATTTACACAGACGCACTTTAAACTTAATTTTTTTAATTAAGAAAAGTCAAATTAATTTTCAGTTTTCTTGTTTACTCACTAGAGGCCACAAATTTGGCACAATCTTCGTGAAATTTCGTCAGATTCTTTAAATGGAAATATTCTAATTCAATTCGCTTAGGAAGGGGTCGAAGGTGAGCGATACAAGTCGTGAATAAAAGAATGTTTAATTGAAATTCTTCATAAAAATGAAATAATTGCGCTTCAGGGGTGGGGGGGGAGGTGGCTTGATTGAACCCCCTCTGAATCCGCCACTGTACATTTTTAAGATAATGAATACGTATTAATGTTCCATGCTTTGAGCACTCGAGCTGAGAAACCATTGTTAAAATATGATAATTTATGATACTCACTAAGCTAACGTTATCTGTTAGGCCTCAATGGAGGAGATGGACTCAGAAACCATTGTTAAAATATGATAATTTATGATACTCACTAAGCTAACGTTATCTGTTAGGCCTCAATGGAGGAGGTGGACTGAGAAACCATTGCTAGAATATGATAATTTATGATACTCACTAAGCTTACGTTATCTGTTAGGCCTCAATGGAGGAGATGGACTCAGAAACCATTGTTAAAATATGATAATTTATGATACTCACTAAGCTATCGTTATCTGTTAGGCCTCAATGGAGGAGATGGACTCAGAAACCATTGTTAAAATATGATAATTTATGATACTCACTAAGCTATCGTTATCTGTTAGGCTTCAATGGAGGAGGTGGACTGAGAAACTATTGTTAAGATATGATAACTAATGATACTTACTAAGCTATCGTTATCTGTTAGGCCTCAATGGAGGGGGCGGACTGACTTTCTTTTGGAACTTATGTTTGATGTTCGGGACCCAGGTTCGCCAGCATTTATAGCACAGGCAACCAGTGGCCATCAACACAAGAACTCCGAGTAAAATGGAAATAGGTATGAGAACCGCTAAACTGAAACGAAAAAAATCATTTAACCATTTTCTGCTGTTAATGACATTTTACTGACGTATACAAAGGTTTGACAGACAGTATAGACTAAGATCAGCCTGCACAGATGTGCAGTCTGATCTCAGTCTATACTGCTAGCTTTCTACTTAATTATTTTAGGGAAACCTAAAATTAACCTGGTTAATCTGTCCTAAATTAAGCATATCATCATAACAAATTTCAAATTCAGCAGGATAAAGGTTAACAAGAGTAAAACTGATTGGAGAGAAACATCTAGGGTGTACAGTTAACAATATCGTGAAATTGACAGGTGAATGATTTTGGAATGATTATAGGAATGAAATGGAACGAGTGTGTGGAGCGAGCTTTGAGTGAATTTAATGGCAAGTAATTCTATATCGCAATTTTTTTAACCCATTACTGCAATTCCGCTTTTTACGCCTCCGAAAAAAATATATCGTAGGAAACATTGTTGAAAATTAGGAAATGGCTCGTTATTTGTAAGCAATTTCTTTATCAAAAATAAATGTTTTCTTATGGGAGGTTGGTCATTATGCGATATTCATGCTAAATAGTTGACCACAATGTACTAAACTTTATTTGTTCATTGAGGTATGAAACGAAATTTTCAGCTCATAAGAATGTTAAAATCTATATAAACCAATTTTGAATAAGCAAAAATTATGTATGCTTACGCACAATGTAGTCCCCTTAAATATATCAACCCTAAAATATATCAAAATGGACAATTATTTACATTTTTGCTTGATGATATACAATTAAAAGAGATTTAGACGCTATCTTTTTAATTCATGTAGGTTTGAAAGTAAATGTTAAATTAAAATTTCATGCGAATCCGCTTCATACTGTATGAATAAGCTTTTCGTTTCCTATCTTAATAAATTCAAAATATAGCATCTTCTTCCACCAATTTAAACAAAAGTATTTGCACAGGGTATAACGTGCCACGCCGACACCAGAAGGTTCGTGGACACCTGATCGATTTTTTCGATACGGAACTAACGGTAGAGCAACTTTTTGACTGATTTATAAACCGAAATAATCATTTTCATTTCAATTTTTAGTATCACTGTCGAGATAAATGGTTCTTCTTTTAGGAAATAAAAGTAGATGGTACAAACTAAGCCAAATGAGCGAGTTCTAGCCCTAGGAGTGAGTTACTTTGCTTGTTTTTTAGGTTTGTCATTAAATTTTTGTCAAACAACCTGACTATTCTTAATTGCTTGTGATTGTCTAAGAGTATTTATGTGTCCTCTACACGCATACCAAATTTCTCGGCGAAAGATCCACATAAAGCGAAGATATTCGTACTTTTATTGGCCTGGGTAGCGGAAAATATGATAACAAGACACCCCCTATCACAAATTCTGGTGTCGATTTCCAATCGAAAAAAATTCAGGGGGTGTCTTGTTATCATATTTTTCGCTACCCAGGCCAATAAAAGTACGAATATCTTCGCTTTATGTGGATCTTTTGCCGAGAAATTTGGAATGTGAGCAGAGGATACATTAATGCTCTAAGACAAACACAAACAATGAAGAATAGTCAGGTTGTTTGACAAACAAATAATGACAAACCCTAAAAAACGAGCAAAGTCACTCACGCCTAGGGCTAGAACTCACTCATTTTGCTTAGTTGTTACCCTCCCCTTTTATTTCCTAAAAGAAGAACCATTTATCTCGACAGTGATACTAAAAATTGAAATGAAAATGATTATTTTGGTTAACAAATCAGTCAAAAACTTGCCCCACCGTTAGTTCCGTGTCGAAAAAATCAATCAGGTGTCCATGAACCTTCTGGTGTCGGCGTGGCACGTTATACCCTGTGTTTGTTTTGGTACAACTTGATAGATGTTAATTCCATCTATTTTTGTTCGATTTTCTGAGCGTTAATGATTTTTGGGCGATTGAAATGGCATCTTAAATAAAGCAAATATAAAACATCGGTCGGAAAAACAGCCCTGCGTTCAGGATGTCAAAACGGTGCAAACTGTTTGCAAATGATACCCCGCTTTGCACGCAAATACATGTGAAAAGCGGGGTATACTTTGCAAACATTTTTCACAGTTTTGAAATTCTGAACGCAAAGTTGCTATGCTTCAGAATTACAACAATCCTAACTTTAAACATTCCATTTTACGGCTCAATTGAAAGAGGAGTTTCTCATTGTTATGTCGCGGTTCGAATTAATTTTAATCCTACTAAAAGGTTTAAATCTAACAATCGACAAGTTTCAATAACTCAGGAAATCGGTCCATATACCCGAGTTTCCTGTTAATTTAATCTACACTTAAATTGGTTTGTGTGTGTGCCCCGTGACCGTCGGATGAAAAGCAACCATCTGACAATTGAAAAAAATATCAATGAAGGTCAAAATGCGTGGCCTTAACAGCGTGACCAGCCCTGCGTTCAGGGTGAAAACGTTAGCGAAGCGCTTTCGAAATGATACCCCGCATTGCACGTATGTGCACGTGCAAAGCGGGGTATCATCTCAAAGCGCCCGCGAAACGTTTTTATATCCTGAACTCAGGGCAGAATCGCCACTTTTCGCTTTCCTCAGAATTTCAAAATTTGGAATAACCATTCGTCCGTCCTGTATAGTAAAATGATTTTCAAAAATATATTTGACCTCCGGTTGCTCTCTGATAGTTCCAATGCTTTAACAATATTCATTTGACGGAGTTCCCAGCTGCCCCCCCCCCCCTTGGATTATTGTTCAAACTTACTGTATTGGCATATTATCAATTACCGAGGTTCATGTTATTCTACCTCACTATTTCAAGGTCTCAATCACAGCATTGTCGTAAACGCCTTATATATATCTACACAATTTAAGATTTGACTCGTTTTATTCTTCAAGACGGGTTTTACATGGAAAAGATCAACCGGGAACTTTAAAAACAGTTTATTGGGTAAGGGGCGTTTCAAAAGAGGTCGAGGAAAACAAGACTTTGTGTTTCGAAAATGATCATTTATGAAGGTAGAATGGTTGTTCATGACACTGAAAATCGGATGAAATCTTAAACTATCCCTCTTTGCAGCCATCGCAGTTTGGCAGGGGCCGGCACATTTTGCATTTCCCTATAATCGGCCCTTTTCTTGGACAAGAAGAGATAAATTGGAGAACAAGTCTCATATAACCACCATGCTCAAATGAATTGGACTTAATATGACTTTTCTTAATTCAGAAAGTTTGCAGACAACCAAGTAAACCAGCACAACCAACAAACAGTCTGACCAGGGTCGTTAATTCATGTACTTCCCAGATGGTCCAAGGCTTGGTTACAATTTTACAGCTCACAAGAGGCATTAAGGTAGTGGAACCGCATAGTTCCCCAACGTTTCAGGAGTATTGAACTTCAACATTGTTATCCGAGCTTTCCTAATGAATTTCATTAGAAAACCTCGGTCAACATTGTGAAATATCCAGAAGTTCCAAAATGTTGAGGAACAATAACGCTTCTACTACTTTTTGAAAAGACAGAGCAGTCGAAATTTTGTATATGTGAACCGTCACACACATAAGAATATCCATTTGAAAGTATATTAAAATGAGATTGATTCAAGTGGAGGTGAACCGGAGATCGCATTTCGAAAATCATTCACTACAATGTAGAATTATTCTCATTTGAGAAAATTGGCAAAGTGTGAAAATTTTCGACCCTAGTCAGCCTGCGCAGTCTGACCAGGGACGGCATTTTACGACATATCCAGATAGTCCTGTTTCGTCTTACAAGTCACACATTATTCATTATTCATATATCATCTTCTATTGATTTCGTAAAAACCTTAAGTAAATAAATCGAAAACTAAAAATGAAATTTTCACAGTTGTACAAACATTATTTCTATATAGATTATTCAGTACACACTTGTTTGTTTTTCCATTTACACGATTCTTTGCTTAATTATTACGCAAGATTTGACTTATTTGAATACAGAAAGTACATTTCTCTATCAGAAATACAGCAACACTATCTTTCCATACCAGATACGCCGGTGAAATGTCGTCTTCAAGTCGGCGATATCAATAGCCGGCAAGTCGGCGATTGGTCGACGATTAGTCGCCGATACCAAACGGAAGTTTAAAGATCAGAAAAGACCAACAATTGCGGTAAGTTTTACTAATCAGGCTGGAGCCCGTACCCCGCCCGATCGACGACGATTAGTCGTCAATACAAAATCGACTTCAACAAATCTAAAAGATGTCGCCAACTAGTCGACAGGTTTCAAATAGAAGATAAGACTAACTAAAGCGTCGCCGATCTCATATAAATTATAAAGAAATCAGAAGAAGATCAGTGGCAGACAAGTCGCGGATTTTCATCACCGATTTCACAAAATGGCGACGGTGGGGCATCGATGACGCGGCGGAGCCTTTATGTGAAAGTTGTTTAAGCTAATCAAATGAAGCTTCGACACGTCAACAATGCCTCACCGTCAACCTTTAAACATACGACCATACAAAGTATCCTTTCTCAGGGGGAGATGGGGGTGCAAACAAAAATATGACATTTTCTTATGGTTGGTGATCAATTATTTACAACTATAAAAAAGAGAGTTCAAATTTGTTTTTTCAATTCACGGAAAAGAAAGTTACGTATAAAAGCATACTGTGTGTTAATGTAGTCAGATCTATATTTTTTTACCAATCAATGCTTCAAACACCAGGGGCCTTACGAAAACAAATCATAAGTCAAAATCACAAATCGTAACTGGTGTTTTCATCCATTGTTACTTTTGCCCTCTAATATAACATTAGAATCTACGTTAGAAGACGATTGATTGATTGATTGAATGGGGTTTTACGCCGCTTTCAACATTATTTCAGTTATATCGTGGCGGCTGGAGCACCTAACAATGGGTTCCTGGTGTTTCTTTCACCAGTTCAACCACCACATTCTTTCCTAGCCTCCAGCCGCTATCTCACATAGGTCTACGATTATCAACCCATTGGTGAGAGACAAATAGTCGGAAAGAATGAGTGCCGCCGTCGGGGATCGAACCCGCGAGCTCTAGATTGACAGTCCGACGCGCTACCAACTGCGCTATGATGGCGGCTACGTTAGAAGACGAAGACAGGGAGATGATGTGGGCAGAATTCTATGTTTAGTTTATACTGTAGAATCATCTTTAATTTTTGACTTGCGCAAAAAAAGATCTTAAGAGGTTTAGTGAAATAGGCACCAGGATCAGTTTGAAAAGGGTCAAACTGCCTACATTACAGGGATAAGTTGAACAGTAATGTAAAATGTCTTTTTATTGCCTTATAGAAAGGGACCTATTGCCAATTAGCCAAACTATTCGTAAGAAATTTATTATTTAGCTTGATCCTACTTTCAACAATTCTTTGGTTACATTTTGGTATCTGTTTCAGACCACAAGGGCTGAGATTTTCTTCTAAGTATTTGTGATCCCTCACTCGAAAAGAGACCATTTGGGAAATCCGTAAATTAGATATTTGGAAGAAGGATGGGATCAAGCATATGTCAACTGGAATGCGCATTTCGGAAAATATTACATAGAAAGGTTTAATGATCATTCTTGACTCAGAATATTCGTTATTTGCGTAAATATTCGATCTTGGTCAGTCTGTGCAGATCGCGCAGTCAGACAAGGGTCGAGACATTTCGCACTTCCAATGGGTAGATGTGGTTTCTTAAATGCAAAGCCTATTTTCCCGGGCGACGCGGCGGTCTAGTGATAAGAATACTAATCCTAAATTCCATGGTTCGAATCCTAAAACGCGTCAGGATTTGTAAGGGATACTTTCTGTTACACGCCCAACTAGATGTGAACTGGTAAGAAACCCAGAGGTAGTTTCGAGTGTATCGCTGCTTTACCCCGGGCACGTTAAAGAACCAAGGGGATCGAGTCGTAGAAGAGCTAGGGTCGTAAGAACCCGGATCTCTTTGTACCGGCTTCTTTTTCTCGCATGGTCCATACCATGCATCAGGGCTCGTGTTTGACCCTTAAACAAGGGTTTAGACCCCCAAAATCCTATTTGATCCTCAAACATTTCATGCCGGGGGTCAAATTGACCCACTGATTTTCCAGTGGTGCAACCTATGCAATATAAAACATTATCTAGATCAATTGTATTCTTGGTACTATTGCAAATCATCTATATAAATGAAACAACATAAACAATAAAGTGTGTCTCCACTTTATTGTTTATGTTGTTTCAGTTGTGTAGATTACTTTAAAGGCTGATAAGTTTTCATGTTTTGCTCGGTTTTTTTCTACCTCTAAAAAACCAGTTTTGACCCATAGAATTTTATTTTCAAGGGGTAAATGACTCCTAAATTTAAGAAGCTAGCACGATCCCTGAACATTGAGCACGGGGGACGCAAAGTCCTATAATCACACGCAGAGACTTATTTTCTGGTGGCAACGACTTGAAGTCGTCTCGTATTTTCTTACGTACAATTTTATTTATATTTTTGTTGATCTGTGCACAATGGCGTTAAATTAGACAACAATACAATTCGTAATTTACCCCTTATTCAATTTCAATGTTTACGTATTATCAACTATTATCTAAGACTAGATCTTTTATTGCCTAACTGACATTTTTTGTGAGTTTATAGTTGACGAGGTCTTCGATTGAATGAGTTTATATCGCTTGTTAAATAATGAAAAAATCTACTTAATTATAAACTCCTCGTTTTCATTTATTTATTCACTTATTTATTTATTTATTTATTTATTTATTTATTTATTTATTTATTTATTTATTTATCTATTTATTTATTTATTTATTCATTTATGCGATTTTTTCAATGATTCAGGGTAATGATGATTCTATCAGAGGTCGCATTTCGAATATATCATGAATAATCACAAAAACCAGTTCTCGGGCCAAAGTCCGGTGAATTTTTGTCATAAATACTTGTGGCTGTCATGTTGCAGGTCCCGTGGGTCTGTAGGTTTTGTTCATCCTAAATTGTAAACCTTACAGTTGTCATTATCTTAATTTATAAATGAGGCCGTGCATGAAATTTCCAATGATTTCAAATATGCGCAAAGCAAAGAATCTGAACAGTCTGTGCATCCGCACAGTCTGTCCAGAGTTTTTACTATGCGTTTAGGAAAAAGATAAGGTCTCCAAGTACCACCAGGTAACTTTATTTTTACCAAGTATGGCTGTCTACGCTACTCAATATTTGCATCTCACGTACATTTCAATTTGTTGGAAAAGTAACGCACAGACTCAAATATGTTGTACCCCGTACTTAGATTTTCATTACCCAAAGAAAACGTTACGGAAAAAAGAAATTGCATTTTGTTTTCCTTTCTGTACTTTCCTTCCAATTTTGCTTGTGTCAGAATATAGAGTCGATCCTTGCATAGGAAGATAAAATGGCCGTTCTATGCTTAGAAATTCGATCAAAAAGCGAAAATTTTCGACCCTGTTCATCCTGTACACACCGCGCATTCTCATTCGGAACACCACTCGGCCAATCTCACGATCAAAAGGTATGTTGTAGTTTACGGAAATGGCCGAGTGATGTTCCGAATGACCGCGCATTCTGTCAAGGACCGGTTAGTTCGCAATTCTTAAGGTGGGTCACGGGTTTTTGTACGGTTTATCTAAACAGTAGGCCTACGTGGCAAATTTCTACTTAATAATAAAACATCAGTTTTATAACTTTGACTTCATATCAAAATCTATCCAGTTTAATTAAGCCTATAAAGGTCTGAAGGCATGTTAAGTACATAGAAATAAGGCTGAACATTTACACCGGCGGCAAAATAATAATAAATAATCTTGTAATGATTAATCCAGATTTAACGACGCTTATATTTCCTGGCTCCCATGGTATCAATGCTACTGTTTTATTATAACTTTCCAACTGATAAATTGATAATGGCAATCCAATAAAATTAGAATTATGATTGAGAAATCAATTGCACTTTATTTCTGTCTAAAATGCATTAGGTCTTTCGCGAAATACCCGACCTTCGATCTGCAAGTCCTATGTTGTAGGAACTCGAATAACCCTCGTTCCCGATCCTCATCGCAACATTACCTTTTGAGGTATTGGACCCTTAATAGTTCCGCTATGTTTTGGAAATAATGAACTTAAACAGTGTTAACCGAGGTTTCCTAATGATATTCATTAGAAAACCTTGGTCAACATTGTCAAAGATCGAGTTCCGAAATGTTGCGGAACTATTACTGTTCCACTACGTTAATCTTTGAAAAATTACGATAAATCCGAAAGAAACAACGATTACAAGCATGCAGTTCTGATCCTGAGACGACGTTTACAAACAGCGAGACCTCGCCCTCTTACTCGTGTGGTCGATTTGACAACCCCGAACAAATCTTTCAATACAGGTCCATTATGAATGTGACCGGGTATGGTCCCGAAAAAGTATCGTCACTTGAAAAAGGACCGGAGCGAAAAAAAAAATGGCAATCACGTGCAAAATGACGCGCTTTACGAAAATATGTCCTAGAAATTTCACATTTTGACCCATTTTTTATTTAAAGAAATAGAATAATCGTTTGTTTTTCGAGTAAGATTGATTAATATTTCATTTCGTGAACAACAAAGCTATATTTTCACTCGTGGCTCTGAGGGAGGGCCACATATCCTATACGTAGATCTACTATTAAGGGATTGTTCCTAGAAAATCTCCACCAGCTTATCAGATAGAGGCCACGCTGGAGAAACTAGTTAACCGCTCGCGCAACCCCACCGGACAGTGCATGAGCCCTCGAAGACGCCATAAGTATTTCAAAGTTCCCTTTGATTTGAGCAAGCTACGCTACTGACTGCTAAGCTGATATGGGTCTATGTTTTCGCAAATATAAAAAGCTGGCTTTTCTCATAACGGGGTTCTCTTATCCATTAATAAAAACTCCCTTCATTGTATTTAATGGTTGTGGATCAATAATTTTAAAAGTAAATTTATTTCTAAAGGTTAAACGTTCTATTGATGATCTATGAGTATTCAAAAACATACGATTTGTTGACCCAAGACCCTTTCAGGTCAGGTATCCAATAAAATGAGAACATCACTGCTAGAATAAAAAAGGTTTAGCACCACAGTATTTAGTCTACGTAATTGTATCAGCGAAAACAGACAAATTGGTGGATAATTGTAATTTGTGTTTTGGTGGAATATCCAGAAATGAGGCTAGATCATTTTTATGTAAGCTCAGCGCTTTCAAATAAAATCATCAAAAACTTAAACCCCGCTTTCGTTCATTTTACCATATTTAACCCTTGTCATGCTGATCCCGGAATATTCCTGCCTTGGCATGAGGTATGGACAAACATCAGCCTGCACGTATGTGCAGTCTGATCTTAGTCCATACAACCTGATTTTCCTTTTTAAACCAGAAAAGTTTCAGAAATTATATTTTCAAAATCAAATGCTGACTCACAATTAGGAAATACAGAGATTTCAGCATTTTGATTTATATATAATTTTACAAAGGTTTTTTATTTAGCATGACAAGGGTTAACGTGATCTAAGCGGAGACCAATGTTTGACGTCGTCATTAACGTTGCGTAGCAACCACGTGCGAAACGATGCGCTTTAAGAAATCATTTCCTTTCCCATCTTGTTTCATTTTTGCACTAAAGAAATAGAATAATCGTTTGTTTTTCGAGTAAGATCAATTGGTATTTTTTTCACCCAATGCAATATAAATCGATCTTTCCCAAAAACAAACGATTATCCTCTATAAATTTTAATGTGGAATTAGCAAATGGAGTCTTGCGATGGATGTCATGGTAAGACTAGAGACAAAAATTCTAGTACTCCATGGTTAGGTGATCTAACTGCCGCGAGAGGACTGAAAAAAGCGGCGCTAAACCCTATTCAAACAAACATCAAGACCAAAAACGACGAAATAGCAGAGTTAAGTGGCCCATCCTCGATCGGCGAAAAAGCATTTTAGCGATCATGATTGAGGCGAAACATTAGAAATACGAATATTTGCTCTCATGACGATCGATAATGTATTCGAATACCTTTTCAACTATTCCCTGATTTTCGCGATGCGTCAATCTTTCTAGTAACGAAAACTTTGGCAGGTCTAAACTTTGTTTAAATGTTTAAAATTGCCGAACGTTCAGCTGGAAAAGGTAATAAAAAAAACGCTATGCCTACCCCAGTGTTGCGTAATTGTGTTAGTGATGGTAGATCTACCATATTTTGAAATTTGCAGGCTGATCAGATGAAGAAGGCCTACTTTTCCATGTAAAACTATTTTTGTAAATCAAGAACGGTTATTCTTTTTTCCAATATACATGTTATTACTTTTGAAATACTTCTATGAAATTACAAAAATAAATAAACAAACAATTAAACAAACAAACAACACAACAACCAAAAGCAACTCGTTTTCTCCTATCAAAGATATAACGCTGATAGACCTACTACAAGATCGCATATTTTTAATAATTTACTGAAGTCTTACTTTGGGTCCATTTGTCTGTAGAAATAAATTCCTCATTTTATCCAAATTTTAATAATCGCCATTCCCAACATGGTTTACAGTTCTATACCTATTAATCCGATAAACTAGTTTGCCCCAAAGTATAAATCAAATAGTATTGGGTGCATGTATAATATCATATATACCCCGCCTTGGCAAAACGGCAGAAAAGTATTATTTTTTTCTTCTCGTTCAACTTATTATTACATTTACTATTAAATTTCTCAAATGTGATCCTTCAGGCAATAAGGGTCCATCTGGGTAGTGCGTAAATGTGTCGATCCTAGTCAGACGGCGCAGATTGCGCTGTCTGACTAGGGTCGATTTTTTTCGCGCATAGTGTATTTTCTGATCATATAATAATCGTGCTAAGTTTCCGTAAAACTATGTATTAAATATGACTTCTGGCTGGCCTCTGCTGTGTGAAATCCTTTTATTTTCAAATAATATTTTTCTGGGATACCAAAGGGTCCTTTTTTCGTGTGATGGGTCACATTTTGACAATTTAGACACGATGTTTGAAATCGAGCTATAAGATATTGTTCTCCTTTTATATTGTTAGGAATTATTTTGTTTGAATTGTATTCACGATGTTTGAGTCCTAATGATAAATTACTAAATATTTTGCTTCCATCCCACACATTTCGTTCTTAAGTGACTATATGTTTCGCTAGCGTTTAAGGGTTTTATCTAGTTTTTGTTTTCCTAACACCACATGGAAACAAAAGACGACCATTTAATCTAAACTTAAAAGTTTAATATCAATTTGATTTTCAAGCCATTTTAAATATTTTCTGTAGAGTCCCTTGATTAGACGTCCTTTCTTTTTTCTACCAGAGTGTTTTTATACCATAAGCGCTTTCTTTTGTTAATCGACCCCTTTTATTTTGAATTTAAACAAGTCTAAGATTTTGAAAAACGAGATAAGGTTTAGCAGTGCAACGTATGGGTTAATAGATTAGGCATTTTAAGATAGAATTACTACAGTTAACAACATTGTGATATTGACAAGATGAATGATTTTGGAATGAAATTGAATGAGCGTGTGGAGCGAGTTTTGAGTGAATTAAATGGGAGACAATCCTTTATCGCAATTTTTGTTCAGGATTAACAAAATTTGCGATATTGATTACCTCCCTTTAATAAAATATACGGTTTAATTTCTCTTTGTGTCATAGACCAATCAGAATCGTATATTACACACCAGCAAATAAATTTGTAGGACAATTTGATCGAATTGAATTAATTGTTGATCGATTTTTACGATTTTTTATTTTTTTCGGGTAGTTTCCGAGCGATTTTGATCAATTTGAGTGAGTGATTGGAATGAACGAATGGAGCGCTGAATGAGTGGTAAAGAATGGTTTTGATCGCAGTGAGTGTCAATTGCACGATGGTTTTAACTGTATCATAGATTCTGAAAGTCCGATAAATCGAAAAGGGCCATCCTGGTAAAACGACACAATATGTTGCTCTGGCACGATTCAACACTGCGGCAAATTGATAATTCGCAGAGTGTCTCTTTTCGCATGATGGGTCCCAATAATGTATTTGAATTTTAACGAGCCCTTTTCTATTTACATAATAATTGTTTTCTTTTCACGTATTCATTTGATGTCAGTGTAAAGGACCTTCAATAGATATTCCTTTGTAAGAAAAGAGGTTATTAATTGGAAATGTATGTCCTTTTGTATTGAACAGTGGTATAACCCAATTAATTACGACCCTTTCCAAACGCGGAAGCACAAATTTGAGAAAGTACAGTTAAGATAATCTGAAATTGATAAAATGAATCTTTGGGTTTTTTTTCAATGATTTTGGAATGAAATTGAATGGGTGTGTGGACTGAGGTTTGAGAGGAATAAACGGGAGGTAATCCAGTATCGCTAATTCTGTTCAAGATGATCAAAATAAGCGATATTCATTTCTACCCTGTCATAAAATATACGTACTTGTCTCATCGTGTGTCTCCGTGGACCAAGCAGACACTTTAAATCTACACCAGCCAATAAAATCGAATATTTGATATTTTGATCGATTTGAATATGATGAACGATTTCGAAATGTTTTCTTGTGATTTTTGGAGCATTGTGATCGCTGAGTGAATGATTTATAATGATTTTGATCAGAATGATTGTCAAATGATAAAGGGCCTATAGAAATGATAAAGGGCCTATAGAAGCTTAACCGCTTATGCACACGTCTAGTATGCATCCGGTCTCGACAACTACACTATATGAACAATTTCATGACATTTTAACTGTATTTAGATGTAAAAGATGGGCGGTTAGGCTTTCGCGAAAATCGCATGTAATGTGAAAGAGCAATGAAACTGGATGATTATCAAGGGTTGACATATAACAAACCGACAAATATTTAACATTGAATTATGACCTTAGCCTTTGATCTATTGCCCCAACAATTTCATATTGCACTTCTATACCTACTTGTGAAACATACCCCTCCCCCCCCCCCCCCCCCAAATGAATATTGTTTGCTCCAGACAAACCTGTGTGGGGCGGATTTATACGGACTGTAATGTGGTTTTTACTTTCACGCCTGCATGAAATCCTAGTCAACATTGAATCTAACAAAGAAAATGTGCGTCATTACTTACTTCATTGTATGTAGATGTTTTCCAGTTCTCCTTGATTGTCAAAGCGTTACGCTCCAAACATTTTTTCTGTGTTTTAAATTAAAAAAGACAGTCAGTTGATCGACAAAATCTAAACAAGAACAAACATAAACGGAAATGACGTGTACGACGTCTTCTTCCGTTAATTTACTCCTTCCTTTTCCCGCGTATTCTTTCTACTAGTCCAAGGAAACGAAGAAAATACTTCAAAACGTGGCCACGATTATAATCAATTCAATTGCTTTCTGGATAACGAATCGATTACGAGCATGTATTTTCACCATGGGCGCTGATTTTAAAATCATGGTATGGTTAATGGCACTCTTTATTTGTGCTCATCCACGACTGATAATTACGTTGCATGTACATGTTTTGATTTATCATGCAATCTAATGGACTGCCAATATCATTTATTCTGTTTTGGCGATATTGAAAATCACTGTAATATTATTGTCAGTAAAATTGACATTATAATCATGTCATTAGTGAACATTTGATACTCTCTGTCAACGACTGCGGCATACATCCTTTCCGATATTCGTCTCCGAACTTTAAGTTGATAAACGCTAACCTATGTGGAATTGCAACTGGATGCTAGGGAAGGACGAAATATTAGTGCTAGTCCGAGAAATACCAGGAATAGATTGTAAGGTGCTCCAGCCAATGCGATATGACTGTGAGTTTGATATAAGCGACCTTAAAACCCATTTAGATATTTAAATAATTCGAAAAGGCTTTACCAACAAGTTAAGAGGCAAAACCATAGTTATACAGATGGAGTCTACGTAAAATAAACTTTAGGGGCCTTGGTTATAAAACTTTTTTCGCTCTCCACTGGGAACCTTTCTGCAATTTAGCATTCAAATAAATGTATGCAAATAAAAGATGATATTAAAAAAGTGTTATTTATAAGTAGTATCTAAATAGAATTGCGACTTTAATCTCAAGTTTTTGAAAATGAGTTGAGAATGAGAAAAATTTTTGATCTAGGTCCCTGATCTTGATATATTGTACCCATCAATCGAAAAAGGGTCGCCTGTTAACTCCGTATCGAAGATATTTGAAAAAGAAAAATAGCTCAAGTAGAGGTCAACCAGTGATCTAGACTGAGTTGCTGGTACTAGATCTAATGACGCACAACATACAGCGGGCTTCTAGTTTACCTGAAATCTCATTCAAAAATTCTTATGTAGGACTGTACATTGATCATTCTTTATTAAAAAACAAAAAAAAACAAAAAAAAAAAAAAAAAAAAAACAGTAAATAAACAAATAAAATATAAAAAAATGAAAAATGAAAAATGAAAAATGAAAAAAAAAAATAAAAATAAATAAATAAATAAATAAAAGATAAATAAAAAAAATGATTGCGAAAGGTTTCAGCCCTATAAAAAGTCTGAAAGGGTCGATTACTCGTATGGTCCATTTTCCACCGACAGGTCATTCATATAAAAACATCGCAAAACTTACTGTTGTGGGTAATTATTGGAATCATCCCTCGAGAAGATGGAAATGAGTATCCACTACACAGAGGTTTTGTATTGAAATAACAATCAAGAATGGTTATTGCCCCTTTTGCAATGTATCCATGCCCCTCAATTTTTAAACGGATAAGCTTGGCAATCCCTTGTCGAAGAGAGACAACTCTGTAAGTTGTATTTGAAATTCAGTTGTAGTGTTATCTTCCTTGTTTTGAATAAAGGGTCCAGTGTGTAGTTGTGGGCGAAATATTCGAATTGGCCATGGTCAAATTTATGAAAATAAGACAAAGGTAAGTTTTAAGCAGATATTTGAAGGCTCTTATAGAAAAGGTTGTCTTAAATGAATTTAGGATGTGATTTCAAGGTCATTTCTGAATGCGAAACTAAATAGTAATGAGCTCTACATTGTTTGGCTGCATCCGGTTAATGTCAAAAGCAGAAGGTGGTGGGGTTGCGGAATAAAGCTGTCTGTAGAGCCCGAAATCAATAGGTACGAGTTTGACGTAAAATTGTGGCAAAAAGAAGATGGTTGGCAACTACTTTTGGACCCATCAGCAGACTTTGCACTATTTCTACTTCACAAAAAGCAAATCTTTGGCTGGCTATCATTTCCCTTGCGGCTGCTACCCAAGTTTGAATTCGGCTTAAAACGGCACAATTTCCACCGTATTTTGCGACCATGTCAAATATCCGTGATTGGTAAATTGAACACTCATTTCGTGTTTTGATTTAAATAAATTTGTTTTGTTATTAGCTATAAACCTCATTTATGTGAGGAAATTGTTTCTTTCATTGCAGGTTATTGTTTGATTGACTCAGTGCCCTTTTGAATCGACCAGTGTGCTGTGGCCACCTGATTTAGCCGATTTACTACAGTCTGGGACCAAAGGCCCATTAGCTCAGCCGCCAGTCGGTAGAGCACATGACCTCAAAACTATTGAAGTTCGATCTCATGTGTACGATTCCCGGGCCGACACACTAATAAACTCAAATTCTTTTGGATGAGACCTAAAGCCGAGGCCCCATATGACGGTGCTTAACATCGAGCACATTAAGAAATATGGCGGATATCAGCAGTAGTATCGTCATGTACCCTTGCACTATTCACGATAACAACAAATCTTCTTCCAGGGTCGTCACTTATATGGACATATTCCTGGTAAGCCACGATAAAATAAACGGAAATATGCCTAATAGTTCCGCAAAATTTCGGAACAAATGAATTTTTACAATGTTTACCGAGGTCTATCAATGAAAATCATTAGGAAAACTCGGTTAACACTGTTAAAATTCATTACTTAAATAACGTTACGGAACTAAAACGGGTCCACTACCTTAAAGCAACACTTATTCGCTTATCAAAATGTACTCTTTGGGAATCATAAACATAAGGCAATAATTTTGTTTATACATCACAGCACTGTCGAGGTTCAAGCAATTGACTGTTGGCAACTCTCGGGTTATGATTTCACCATAACCTCTTTGAGACGTAAAAATTGCTTCTCTCAACGTTCCGTGTATTTTATCCCGTACAGAGTTAGTGGAATGGGGCAAAGAGACATAGGGGCTAATTAGGGTTGGAACTTTTCGATAATGCAATATTTTGTTTTAATTTAGAACGACCATATTACCTTCCAATATAATTATCTTTGAAATGTAACTTCTTATTAACTCCTTCTTGTCCTTTCTTCAGTCAACTACTCGAATCTGATTAAAGAATTTTCCAGAATTGCTCTTACGCTTCACGGGTCACTGCTAGTCAAATTTAATAGTGGTATGAAACTAAATTATAATCACAGTGTTTGAATACGCGGAGCGGATTCATGCACGAGTGTGATCGGAGTTTTAGTTAAAAATAACCTTCCCCGTGAAATCAACAAATACTCTTTTCACATCTTATTTTTTGTCAACAATGAAGCAGATTTCTCATATGACCCCTTTTGAGTGCAAACCTTCAAATTAGCTGCGTTCTCAAAAATAGATTTCATTGAGAAATAAAACCATTTTAATCATATAATACGAACGCATGAATCTTGATGGAAACAACTAAAATTAAATTATATTGCTCTGGCTAAGTAAATTGCGGTTCTGTTTTTCTCTTAGAAAATGAGCGTGTGCATGACATTTCAAACAATATCACATGTGCGAATAGCAAAGCATCTTGACAGCCTGTGCGTCCACACAGGATGGCCAGAGTCTTTGCTTTGCGCTAAAAGATAGATAAGGCTTAACCCCTCTTCGGGTGGTCAGAGGATATTGTAATTGCATTTGGTGGCTGTTTATATTTCTCAATATCTCGAGATAACGCACACATTAAATTGTTGGAAATGTCTCGCACAGGCTCAAATATAAAAGCAGGTACATATATAATACTAATAATAAAAGACCTCATGCATGTGGTCCTTAACTACACATACTTCTCTTTTTTAGCTCACCCGGGAAGAAAGTCACGAAAGAACTTTTTTCATATCATCAGATGTCAGCGTCTACATTAGGTTACATTCTTTGATAAATCTTTATATGTAACACTGCAACAACTATATTATAGGTAGGTTACCCAGTGAAAGGTTATAGAACAACCAGTCTAACTTTTCTCCGAACTCAATATTTATCTACATTATTTTTTAATAGATAACGACCGCTAATTTTCTTTTGTGAACCTTTTTGAAATTGCACAACTGTTGTTATTATGTATATGTACATGATAGACATTTTGTCTTTTGTTTCTTCAATAATAAACTTGTTGTAATAATAAACTTGTTGGTTATTTTTTTACAGCTTTCTTTATTTTTCCTGAAGGCTTTATATTGTACAGAATCACTTATCAGGGAATATGTTTCATTTGAGACCAACACCCGTGTCAAAATGACATTGATCAAGTGACCTTGACCCCTATATGACAATTTCAACTGTGACCTTTGACCGAAATTTTTTAACCAAATATACTTTTACCTTTCCTATATTTTCTCTCGTGTTGGGACATCGTGACTTCATAAACACACTCAGCAGCTGAAAGGCTTTCACCAGAGACCAAGGTATTTGTCAATGTGACCATGACCTTGACCTTTTTACTTATGAACACATTAACTAAAAGTCATTCCGCGGACAACTCTTGTTAGCTACAGTACAAGACTAACTTCCCTAAAAATTAGAATATCTCGCGTGCAACAAATACACAGGTGTACATTCATACCCTTTAATCAATACATTGTTAAAATGGAGAAACATCACTAGTTTCATTTAGGGGAAACTCGTTATAAATGGATGTTCATTTGATACTGATATTGGAAATACGCGTAGGTGAGCGTTATATGTCTCTAATCTTGGATAGATCTATCTGTTTCATCCTTTTTTTTTCACAAATATATTTATTACAATAATTTAATTGGGGAGACATAGGGGCGCAATAGAGGCGTTATAAAATGGCACAGATCGTAGTATAGTCGCCACAAAAGTAATACCTGTCAATGCGATCATACTGCGATATAGCAGCGGTACTATCGCGGCGTTTTGGGCGATTTCATGCCGTGGCTAAAGCGATACAGCCTTGTTCTAGCAAGGAAACGTTAAGCATTGGATGAAAGGTAGTGATTTTTTTTAAATGATATTTCAAGATACAAAATCTGCCGATCTAATCTTATCACAAACCAGCAAACAATGTTAAGATAAAACAGTTTAAGTGAGTGATCAAAAGCCAATATTTCTCTATACAGGTACAGAGAAAATTGATCTTTGATCACTCACTTAAGCCTAAATCTGTACTCATTATTCAACAATGATCATTACTTTTTGCCACTTGCTCTGCAGCTTTTGTTAGAAACTGGTACATGGCTATATAGATTTCCAACGTTGCAATAGGATATTTTCCGCCTCGTATCAAATTACTTCCGATAATTTGGTGCGAACCGACCAGGCGACAAAGGTCTTTGTATTGTTCACGTGTGAACCATTCCACACTAAAGTTCGAATCCTCTTGTGCACTGGATCAGCGTCATCGTATAAATTCAATATACACAATTTAACGCGGGAATTAGAGCAACGTCTTAAGGTATGCTCATTGATAATATTGGACAATGATAATTTTCACGCATTTTACCAATCAATGCTAACAGTTTTCTACATCTTTTTATTGTTGTATTTTGAATAGAATGCATAAAACAACCTTTAACGACTAACTTCTATTGCAAAAAAAATTGAGAATCATTGAAATTGATTAAATTGTATAAGCCCAATTCGCGGATATTTAAGTAAAAACAGGCGGGCGTTAACGGCACGTGAATTTACTGATTAATCCACGTATTCTCCCGTTAACGCCCAGGTTTTGTCAGTTAACGTATGCCTTTAACGACCCAAAACGTACATTTTATGCAATAATGAGCATTAAAAAGAGAACATTTTTTATCCTGAACATGTACTAATACCCCGTGGGCTCGGCGAAACATGTCGATCCCGATCAATTGGCGAAGGTTGACCAAGTCGGGAACCTTTTCATGGTATATTTTCTGGACCTTGAATGGTTAATCAGAGGAAGAAGACCCTTTGTTGAAATATGATAAAGTGTCCACAATGTTGAGCCCACTCGAACTGACACGACTCTGTTTTAGGCACTGTCCACACATTAAACATATTTTACAATGTCGTATTGCAGATCGATCTTTAAGGTAGTGGACCAGTTCTCCAACGTTTCGGAAGTCATGAACTTTAACAATGTTAACCAAGGTTTCCTAATGATTTCATTAGGAAACCTCGGATTACATTGTGAAAGATCATGAGTTCCGACTTGTAGCGGAAATCAGAGGGTTTAAATATCGAGACCAGGACACGACACGCAGTTTTTTAAATTAAATGCTGTTTAACCCCCCCCCCCCCCTATTCGATGCTATAAGACAAGGACATAAAGACCCCCACTCCCTGTCACAATGGAATGGATTCTTGGACGCTCATGCTTTGAAATCACTATTTCTTAAAACGTCCGTTTAACAGTATAATTTTTTAAGTAATTGCGAAGTTCAAGTTCTCCTAAACATCCGATTCACGGTCTCACAATTTTTATTACACAAAAACGGAAAACGGGGGCTAATTACATGGTGTATATTTTAACAAGAAACAATAATTAGTTTATGTCCATTTATAACGTACATTAATGTCTCCCGTAGCAACAGAAAGGTGTAAATACGACAGTCAGGCATACAATCTACATGTATACAGTAACGATTTGGATCTAGTTTGATATACAACGATTCAGGTAAGAGTGATAGTATATCATCATCATCATCATCATCATTAACATTATTAACAACATTTTTTAAGAAATTTTCAGATAATTATTCTTTGAATTTAATCGGACAAAGGTATAACATGAACTTTATGGAAGAATGTCATGCTTTTCTGATATTTCCTTTTTCATGAATATTCATTGCTGGTTCGACTTTTGGAAGTTCGCCTGTAAACTCTGAACCCTTTGCCATGCTGATCCCATTATATTACTGCTTGACAGTGGGTCTGCTTGGCAGAGGGTTTAGACAAAAGTCAGCCTACACATACGTGCAGTCTGATCTTAGTCTTTACCACCTGTTTTCCTCTTCAAGTCGAACTAGTTCCAAAACAAAAGGGTATGTTCAAAATAAATACTGCATCATAAATGCGTGCGTTATTTTCGGAACTTTGATTTTTATGCGATTTCGCTTCGGTTTTTATTCAGCTTGACAAGGGTTAAATCTTACAGTAACAGAAAGTAACAGATTCTCAAGCAAAATCAGCCTATGATTATGACAATGATGATATATCAATATATTAAATAAATGCGTATAATATATCACCAACAGGCATTAAGGACCATTTGGGAAAACCGCAAAATGAACATTTGAAAAAAGAGACTGGTTCCATAAGAGATAAATCAGAGGTCAATTTAATTTTTCCATTACAATAAGGTAGAATGATCATTATAGACCCAGAAAATCTCGCACAGTCAGACTAAGGCTGACACTAAACGCACCCAACCCACGGCACCTTTTGGTTTTGCGGGTTTCTAACATTTATCGTCATTAAGAAAGGGACAGAAAATATCGACCTTTGTTAGACTTATCGAACTATACCTGCAAACAAGGATAGAATTTTTCAATTTTCTAACAGATTTTCTGCCGGGCATGTTGTACAATGTTTGTTCAACATCTTTAGATTATATCCCCTTTTTGAATTCATATACAGTTAAGGACATCGAGACATTGACAACTTGAATGATTTTGGAATGATTGTGGAATGAAATTGAATGAATGTGTGGATCCAGTTTTGAGTGAAATTTAAGGAGGGTAATCCCATATAGCTAATTTTGTTCAGGATGAACAAAATTAGCGATATAAATTACCTCTTTTTAATGAAATATTCATACAAGTGCTATAAATAGTTTCCAATCAGACGCATTAAATTTCGATTACGTATGTCAGTGTAATCCCGTTTTTACTGTAGCGCTATTTATTTTGAATGTAGTTGTTGATCTTATCATTTTAATTGATTTTGGAGCGTTTTTGCTTGGTCTGGATGAGTGTTTTGTATAAACGAATGGAGCGAAAAAGAGTGGTTGATTGAGATTAATGTCAATTTCACGATGCAAGTAACTGTAGCACCCTTGCGTACAAAACAATAAAGCACAAGCGAACGCTCCACAAATACATGTAACACCCTGAATTACCCATTAAAGCGTATCTTATGCCGAAGGTACAGATAACAAGGCATAAAACCAGCCCCAAATCCTGCCCTGCTTTCAGGATGGCAAAACGGAGCAAACAGTTTGCCAATTATACCCTGCTTCGCACGCAAGTGCACGTGCAAAGCGGGGTTTAATTTGAAAACTGTTTTCACCGTCTTTTGATCCTGAACGCAGGACTGATTCCTCAATGAAAAACCATATTGTGGGTACTCATTGAAATCGGCTTGTAGAGACGATTTCAATGAGTACCAAGAAAATATTGTTTGTGCTCTTATTATTACTGAAATATTTTTATCTAAAATCTAAAACACCCCCTTTTTCTGTAGTTCTGTTATGCGGGCTTCGAACTTTACTTGCTCGTTTGTGATTCGTTATCGGAACGTATGAAGGGAATGTCGGGCTGAATTTTTCAATGTGCCTAAACGCCGTTTAATAATCTTTTAATCATATTGCGGCGGCTGGAGCATCTTTCATTTAATTTCGGGGGGGGGGGGGGGGGGTTGTTGTTGTTTTGTTTATTTCTCTTTGTGGGGGGGGGGGGGGTATCTGTACAATAATACCGTTACATTTTTCCTTGGCTCTAGTTGCTTTTCGACTAAGGTTCACGATTATCAAGCAACCAGTAGGAGAGATATGTCGGAAAGGATATGTGCCACCACTAGAGATCAAATCCACGACATCCCATTATGAGAGGAGGATACCAACTACGCTATGGCCATGACCCATGCCTGGTTGAAATGTGAAAAATTGTGTCTCTGTTTAGAATACATTAGCCTTTTTTAAAAAATTCAAATATACCCTTTTGGCGAGACAGATATCAATACATATTAACATGATCTATGATATGTGTCCAGTGCAATATCAACGTCTAATGCCAATTAAGGTAGTGGAACCGTAATAGATCCGCAACATTTCGGCACTCATGAGCTTTCACAATATTGACCAAGGTTTCCTAATGAAAATTAGTAGGAAATCTCGGTTAACACTGTTAAAGTTTATTACTTCAGTAACTTTGCGAAACTATTACGAGTCCACTACCTTAACATGTTGTATTCTCAAGATAGTTCTTTTTTCGTGTGCAAGATCATATGTTTTAGCCCTGTTTGTTAAATAACGGTAGAGTTTACGCCTCTTTAACTACGTTAACATCCGATGTCGTGTTTACATTCGTGATGACAGTTCTTTGATTTCAAATTGAAGTTTTCTAATGAAGGTTGCATGATCGTTGTGTTCAGTCGAAATCAGTGTAAAATGGGGAGATAGAAAGTGCGCGTATAAGAGTCATATTTGTGTTTACGCTAAGTGTATAGAAATTTATAGTGAGGCGTCAAAGATCAATTTTACATTGAAAATGATAGGCAATAACGGTTTCTCGATACTCACATAAACTTGCGGAACTATACAGATAATAACACCGTGAAATTGGCTTTCTCCTCGATCAACCCATTCTAAATCGCTCGCTCTGCGCTCAATCAAATGCATTCCAAAAGCTCGCTCTGATGTGTCGATAAGTCACAAAACAGATAAGTACGTAAAGGTGCGTAATAAAATATTGTTTATATCTACAGTTCAGAATATCCCGAAATTGACATGGTGGATTATATTGGAAATAATTTGGTATGAAGATGAATGAGCGCGAGAAACGCGTTTTAAAAAATCAAATGGAGATAATACACTATCGCTATTTCCGTCCGATTGGGCGAAATTATCGAGATTCAATTACCGCCTTTTACAAAAATCTATTTAGTTTTCTGACAGAATATCAAATCAGCCTCTTAAACGAACATCCCGATTTTTCTTCGTTAAAGTAGTAAAACAAAGGTACCCATGATCATACTTTTTGAGAACAATAACATCTAAATGTGTGACGCGATTGGTATGCCTAAGCGGAATCAGCGATACCTAAATTTTCAAGACGGTGAAAAATCGAGCTTTGAGATAGATCAAATTTTGTTTGAGACCGGCGCATCGTATCCGAGTCTAAAATAGTAATGTATGAATGGATGAAGCGAGCTCAGATTCGCTTGTCTGAAAATCGAGTAAGAAATTCTTTTTCTCACATAAACACCAGGTTTGTACTTAGGGGCGCCCATATAATAAAATGCCCCGACATTATGCGTTAGCTGACGTCGTAATTACGTCTTTTAGATTGAGACTAACATGTAAGTGTCTTAAAATATCAATGTTACCTGGTCGAGATTCGGAGGATTAAAAGACACTTACATGTTATTCTATTAACCATGCAGTCATTTTTCAGCGCTTAATTATTATAAATCCTGAAAAGATCACGTGAAAGTTTATTCAAATCGTTTCTAAAAATATACTGCCTGATATCATGTTATGTTATCAGAAATGTGATATCAGGTCAATATAGGCTTCATTGCATGATTGAATGTGATCCTACACTTGTGTAAGACAATGATATCTCTAATGATCGCTCGTTATAGAAGAAAATGAGAGGTTTTGATAGACAAATCTGCCCTGCGTTCAGGACGACAACGTTAGCGAAGCGCTTTCGAAATGATACCTCGCTTTGCACGTATGTGCACGTGCAAAGCGGGGTATCATCTCAAAGCGCTCGCGAAACGCTTTTACATCCTGAACACAGGGATGGTGTCCTTGCACCTGGAAAAAAGGAACAAAATATAATAAATTAGTTTTAGCGCAATTCAATTTCTAGTATCAATTTAAAGTGCATTTTCGATATTTTCCTAGGTAAAAATGGTCAAGATCGTGGTCAATTTGGTCAATGTGTTCAAGCTTTTGATCGCCATCGGACTATGGACTCCTGCAGGTTTGTTATTTTACATCGTTCCTGTTGTTGATTTCCATTCGAAATAATAGTACATTCAAATTTGTCTTAAGCAAGCAACTAAGGGACATTCAAAAAGTGCTTGCTTAAGACAGGTGCTTGCTTAATACAGGTCAATTTCAGTGCAATTGTTTCATTTTGGAACTCGGTGGTCGCTTGCATAAGAGAGGTTGCTTGCTGAATACAGGTGGACGCTAACACAAGTTTGACTGTAATCAAAATGATTGTACTAGTATCTATATTTTCACTATTTTAGAAGGTAAAAGCGATTTGATAACACGCTTCTTTTCTCGTTTTATGAAAGTAGATAATAACAAATGGCTTTTACTTTCTAGTTAATTCGTTACTGATTTGTACTTTTTACATTTTACGAAATCTTTCCTCAAGCTTATGTAAATCCACATAATTCAATTGCATATAGACCTTTCGATGTAAATACATAGAAAACTGGATGATTTAAAGATACGTGAAATTTTAAGAAAAAAAATGATAAGATGAAAGCCTGTTTTAATAGAAAATTACGTGAATATCAGCAAAATACGTGTGCATCATAGTTAGCAGTTCAATTTGAAATTGCTTTTTCCAACACATTTAATTGTGCCAGAAAGCTATGAAACTTTGCAAAATGTCTTGTTTTTATATTTTTCAGAAGCCAAAACGAATGTACAGGTGCGAATGTATAGCGACTTAATTACCGTGGTCGGAAAGGACGACATAGAATTTTGTGCACAGAGGAATAATAGTTCAAAACCCAGTAGCTCGTTAAGGGACCATTTTCAACCTTTAATACTATCTCAGTACACATTTTCAACCATGACGTTACAAGAGTCTTGTAAGAATACCGAAATAAGCAGTGAAGAATTTGATCAATTTGATTGGTCCTGTTTTACAACCGGAAGTAACAAATCACGAGACATCAACTGGTTCTTTGTAGATTGTTCTCGTTTAAAAATAATGTCAACAAAATGTTTGGAGAAAGAAAAAGTAAAAACTATCGTCGAAAACGTTTGTGATGAGAGTGAATCTATGTGTAATATTGTCAACCAAGATGGAGGACGGAAAGAAATCTGCTCAAAGACCTTCGAAGTTCATAAATTACGAATCGAAGCATCGAAAAAGATCATGCACGGTAGTATAATAATTTTCTGAATGATTCTGTTTTCTGTCTTGCTCATGACATTATGTACGTTTTGTTCTTGAACACAGGGGAGATTACACTTCTCTCGGCTTTTAGGTAGCAATGGACAGGGGCCTCTCGTCTCTATAAACGGAAGTGGTTTTTTTGTTTATTTTACGGCTCTTTTTGCGCATTGTTGAAAAAGACAGTTTTTCATAAGATTCTGCTAATGGAAATAACGTAGAATAATGATGGTAAAATATCAAAGCCTAGCTTTTTCTCAACATTTGAAATCAATTGAATGACAGGATCGTTCAATCTAACAATAAAAATACATTATAAGTGTCATTCAATTAGGAGGGAACTATAAAATAACGAAAACTTCCTTATTTACATGGGTAGGTATGCTGAATTTTTTTTACTAAATAAAGGAAAATGTGGTTTTTAAACATATTGGAAAATAAGAAAAATTCAGTGTATAGTTTCTTTACAAAAAAGGTTTTGTGGCATTTCTTCCTTTATATTACAAAATATAATGCCTTTTTAACTTTTGAAGGCACATTATGCAAATGCAATTGATCAAAGAATTTTTCTTTTGCAACAGCTAATGTGTACATGTATAAGGTCTATCAACATGTATGTGCTTTATAACTATCAGCTGGTACTGAGTTTATAATAGACCTAAAAAGAATATAATCGTTTTAACGAAAAATGGCCAGCACCACTCAAGGGCAGATAACTGTAGCATGAAACGAGCATGGAAAAGTACCTTGGAATTTTGATATAATTACTATGCAATGTTAATCTACAACATTTGTGAACAAGAAAAAAATTCATTCGGTGGGAAAAGAAATGGTCACAGCGTGTCCATTACGACCTTAAGTCGGCGATATTTGCCTTTCTTATGGGTTTTGTCCCATTCGTGTAGCTAAGCTGTTCAATTCTTCTCCATATTGTTTTTGAATTCGTAAGAAAAGAAGTTGTTAACAAGAGAAGGTAATAAACGATCGCATTTGGCTTAATTCTGATATATTTTCAGATGACACATTTTTCCCGTCAAGGTTGGACGTAATTGCGTACATTTGTGCTGTTTTCATCCTGGTATCATTCATCGTGTCAATAGTTGTGCCGGCTGAGAAGTGTCGACCGCGGTTTAGTTATGATGACGACTCAGGTCTTAGGGTGCCTCTTGAAATATATGTATGTTTTGGATTTTTCTCAAATTTTGATAACGCTTATCCGTTTATATTATTATCAGCAATCATCAAATCTATTCATGCATTTTCGACATCTCATTTCTGTAATAAAATTGAATAAGAATTAAGATTGCTAAATTTTAAAGTCACTGTCCTGTTTAAAATAAAGAGAATGAGTGTCTTGAGAAGTTCTGCATAGGTTCAAATGTACCCAAAGTCTCTCAACCAGGAAGTTGGAGTTGTAGCACGTTTAACACTCAGATTGGAAAAAAAATCATTATTTAATCTTAGAAGCGACATTTCTTAAATTTATTGAAGCAATATTCAATTTTGTTAGTTTTAAACCATTTTTGTTCGTAGATACAGTTAAGATATCGTAAAATAATTTTGATTATACAATAAATATTTACAATAATGGAAAAAAAATATTTTTTTTCTTTCATTGCAAAATAATCATAATAATAGCATGAATATATATCATTATTGAATAAATATTAATGATTATAGAAAAAAAATGATCATGTGTACTGAATAAATATTTCTTTGTCATAGTTAATTCATTTAAAGATTAATATTCGTAAAAAAGATCAATTATTTTTTTCATATAATTCTGCAACACATTACACGCCATATGCACGATAATTGGCATTAGTTGTTATTGTCTAAATAGGTATGGCGGCACTCCTGTCTGGATTTTTTTCTTTTGCGAAGTGATTATTGCACATTTTCACTTCCCCAAGCTTATCATTTTTTTATACGTTTAAAACAGTAGATCACCATTAAATATTTTTTTAATTCAAATGCATTTAATAAAGTTAATGGTTAATGAAAAAATATTACAATGAAGAATATCGCAGGTTTTAGACGTTTTTCTTTTTCCAACTTAAGAGAATAAGATGGCTACAATATAGTCAATTAGGCTTAAGAATTTTCAAATGCTTTTTGGCATTTTTAGGTTTGCTAAGAAATTTTGACCAAGGGTAGGCCCTTGGTAAAGGTAAATTGTGCCTATACAACAGTCGAGAAACGGGTAATGGTAAAGGACCCGGGTTGGAACGTTACCCGAACCAATATCCGAGTTCTCCTTCCAGGTGCAGTAAACGACAGGAGCATAATTAAGGTAGTAGAGCCCTGATATTCCCGCAATATTTCGGGCCACATGTTTTTTACAAAGTTAAGCGAGGTTCCCTTATGAAAATCATTAGGAATCCTCGGTAAACACTGTTAAAGTTCATGACTTCCGGAACGTTGAGGAACTATTACGGGTCTATTACCTTAAGGATGTTTTCTATTATTTCTCACAGGAGCTGTACGGCCAGCATTATAAACCATCAGAAAGAAGAAAGGCATACAAGGCTTATATACAGGAACAAGGATCTATCTCTTATAATAAACCATACACATCCCATTTACAAAATGTTGCTGTGCTGGCAAATTATGATCCAGGTCCAGCTAATAGAGATAGGTTTAGCTCCGTGAGCACGTCAGTTAGTGAGCAGTTTGATCCGGGCTTTGTAAGGACTATATCTAACTCTGTGAGCGCTTCGATTAGTGAACAGTTTAATACAGGATTCGTAAAAAGTTTAGACAGTGATCAGAATTCTTCGTGTTTCGTTAACACTTTGGCCATTGAAGATGCTCCGCTTGACTCCGAGAATCAAAATGCTGTAACCAAATTTAATTCTCATCATTTCCAAAATGGTTCTCATCACTTGAAGTTTCCTCAAAGACCATCTGGAGTGACCATTGACAGTATACACACTGGCGATTGCGGGATGTTCAGCATAGTTGCCTCAAACTTCGGCACGCATCAAGTAAAATCAAGTGAAAACCTATTAAGTGTTCACCAACCTGGGGCTGCAAGACGATCGAGTCTGTGTTGAAAATCCGAAATAAAATAAAAATTATTAAATAGGACGATTAATAGATTACTTTTAATGACAACCGGTACGCATAATATTTAAACTGCTTTGACGGTTTCGGAAAGGGCTATTTTCAACAAAATTGTGCAAATCGGGCTGTTTCACAAGTAAAGAATATATTGCCATTAGCACTTTGATTTAAATGCTATTTAACAAAGGTTTTATTTCAGCTTCTGAGCGACAGATATGAGGGTAGTTTGGTTTTCAACTTTAAATATTTCATTTTTCCCAACTGAAACTCTATGTTGTGGGCACTCATTTGAAACATCTCACGGAGACGTTTCAAATGAGTACACTCAACATGGGATTTCATTGAGAAATGAAGATTTTAGACTGGCTTTGCCCCCTCTTATCACGACACCAGATCTTTAAATTGTCAAATCTGAGGAGTTAGTTGATCTGTTGGATGAGATGGAGGCTTTGAAAAGTTATGATCGCAGTACTTGTGACGAACACATCTGGAAATCATGGTTAGTTGCGCCAACCACCGAGACATGACCGAAGCACTGTTAGAATTAAACCCACTCAAACAAATAAGAACAAATCAAACGCAATGTAAATATACTACGTCGGCTATTCCTTGGCTAATTTTGCCTGAGACTCTGTTTATTTTCCGTGAGAGAAATCGGAAAATCACCGATGATCGAAGAATTCCGCCGATAAGCATTAAGATGTAACAGTTTACTGAGGCCACTTTGAATACTCAGACCTCTGTCATAGAGGTTGAGACATTCGCCTCTGAGAACCGTAGTTCAAAACGAATAAGAAAAAGCATAATTTTCTGCTTTAAGTTTTCTAACCATGTAACGTTTTTGTCTTACAATCACATGTGTTATTTTTTAGACAGTGTATTTGGGTCTATCCCTTTCCTTGTATCTTTCGTAGGCATAGTTTTCCTATGTTGAGTTAACTTTTGATAAATAAAATAACAACAACATACGTGACTCTGCTGATGCAAGGTGCCTTTGTGGAAGATTTGGCAACGGTGTTTTGGAACAGGTTCGAAACTAGGCTTAATCGAAAAAAAATGCTGTTTTTGAAAACTGGGGAACATTGTTTCCTCGTGATTTTAGACAAACAAATGCAGTCTGTATTTCACTTTTATATAACAATAAAAGGTTCGTTGCATCTTAGATGTCGCGATGTGAATCAGCAGAAAGAGATCGTTTAATAATTCATTAAAAATGATATTCTCTTAGTGTGAACTTGTAACAAAAAAAGGGGGGGGGGGGAAACAAGCACCTCAGAGGCTTGAACTCATAGATATGTGATTATGGGCGATACGTCGTACCCGAGTCGTACCCGACTGAGCTATTCTTTCTTGCTCTCACTCTCTGGTTAAATTGCGTATTTATGAATATATCACTATGTGCAATAAGAACTTGGAAACTTCCAGATATACGGAGTATGCACAGAGTCTTAGGCTAAATTAGCCAAAATATACACACGATCAATAATTTTGTTTATCTCTAATGGACGCCTGTGGACGAATTTTAAGATTGGGCAACATATTGATTGAATATTATTGATATTATTTATTGATTGTGAATAAGCCTCTCAAAACGGTTGTGCATACCCGCCGGCCGATCTGAGTCATTGCATTCACACGAAAATGCAATTGATGAAAAAAACATGCAAATGCATTACATATCCTTTACGTTTGATTAAAACAAGAGGCCCATGATTGTCCTAGATCGCTCACCTGCGTCTCTTTGACCCCTGGGACATCACATTAATTAAATAGGCAGATGTCAAAAAGGAGATAATTTCTACATAAGATCAATACCACGGAATGTTTTCAGCCAAGATCAAAACAGATATGCATTTTCGCTCTTAGATTCTTTGTAAAACGGGATGCACCCGGGTGGAGCCCAAATGTGACCCCAGGGTCTTGATATGAGCAATCTTGGTATAGGTCTATTAGATGGTGCTACATACCAAATATGAAAACTGTCTGCCTTCTGGTTTCAGAGAAGAATATTTTTGAAGGTTTTCCTATTTTCACCCATCGTGCTCAGATGAGCTTAAAGGGATGCGCCCCGATGGAGCCCAAATATGACCAAATGATCTTGATATCAACAAACTTGGTAGAAGTCCACTAGATGATGCTACATACCAAATATGAAATCTGTGTGCAATCTGGTTTCTGAAGAAAATTTTAAAAGACTTTCGCTCTTTAATTCTATGTAAAAAGGGTTGCGCGTAGGTGGAGCCCAAATATGACCCTAGGGTCTTGATATGAACAAACTTGGTAGATGTCCACTAGATAATGCTACATTACAAATATGAAAGCTGTCTGTCTTCTCGTTTAAGAGAATAGCGTTTTTGAAGATTTTCATTTTTTACCCTTCGTGCTCAGAAGAGCTAAAAGGGACGCGCCCGGGCAGAGCAAATATGACCCCAGGGTCTTAATATGAACAAACTTGGAAGAGGCCCACTAGGTGATGCTACAAAACAAATATTTAAGCTGTCTGCCATCTGGTTTCAGAGAAGATTTTTTAAGACTTCGCTCTTTGATTCTATGTAAAAAGGGTTGTGTCCGGGTGGAGCCCAATTGTGACCCTAGGGTCTTGATATGATCAAACTTGGTAGAGATCCACTAGATGATGCTGCATACAAAATATGGAAGCTGTCTGCCTTCCGGTTTCAGAGAAGAAGTTTTTTTTGAAGATTTTTCCTATTTTCACCCTTATGTTAAGGGTAAAGGGAAAGTTAAGGGTGGATTTCATTTATTTGGCCAACTTTTGTAGAGCTTGACCCAAGGAACATCCCTACCAAGTTTCATCAAGATTGGCCCAATAGTTTAGGAGGAGAAGATGTTTAAAGAAATTGTGGATGACGCACGAGGCACGACGGACGACTGACGACGGATGCCGGACATTGTACGATCACAATAGCTCACCTTGAGCACTTCGTGCTCAGGTGAGCTAAAAAGAATATTAACTGTATCAAATGATTTACAATTTCCTTAAAAATTTCTTGTAAAGAACATCACCATATTGAAGTTTCAGAGAAAGCTTCATTTAAATAATTCATAGTCTTTGATGAGTATTGTCTTAGGTTATAACCGTTGTTCTTTGTCAATTTGTCAATTCAATGAAAACTGACATATTCACTTAGACCGAAATTGCAATGATGACTTTCGCAATTCTCCTCCATTTATGTAAAAACATTCGTGGATGGGCGAATAAATACAGCTTATTTAAGATGTAGTGACGATAGGCTTAAGGTCTTAGGCTTAATTGGCTTAGAATTTCCATTTGTACACCAACGGTTGTATATTTTGGAAATAAATGCAATAAGTTATCTGAGATAATCAGTCTCGTCGGAGGTCAATAGGCCGGGCAAATCAACATATCGCTGCTGTCAATCAAAAGAATCGATTGACGAATCAACACGCCTACTCAGACCGGTATGACTGTTGACCTCCGACATTTTTGCCATTTTTTTTTTCGTTCATTTGCGACTTAAACAGGCGTAACTACAGCTTTAAAAATTTCCTGTTTTATAAAATTTTGGACCTGTCAAAATTCAAAGGTTTTGCAGACGAACATTTAAAGTGGATTTAATTTGAAAATAACCATTCAGTAGGGTAGAAAATAGTGTGAAAAATAGAAGAAATTGCTTGTCAGAAGCAATTTCTTCTTTTTCCACAATATTTTCTCAATCATAAAAATCACAGGCACGTAAAAAGCAGGGATTAAACAGCAAAGGGTTAACAAGCTTTTTTATGTTGTTTAGGTATTCTTCCACTGTTTTGGTTCTGTATCGTGTCCCTGACAAATATTTTGCAGATTGAATATAATGTTGGCTACCAAACAGACAATCTTAACAAAATTCCAAGTTAGGCAGGGATGGAAAATTCGTAATTTTTTTCATAGTTGACTTTGAATTTAATACTGCAATATCAAACCTCTAAGGGTGATCTGATTTTTTTAAATGCCATAATCAGTAAAATGTGGTCTAGATACAAAATCTCCCCTCGGAGAGGGAACAACCATCCTTCTGGCTCATGGACTTTCAAGTCTGTGAAAATCGATTTAATTCTGATCAGTAGTTTCAGAAACGACTTTTACATATGAGCCTGTGAGTGACATTTTCAACAATTTAAAAAGAACGCCAAGCGAGGACTCTCGACAGGCTCTACATCCGCACGGCCTTCCAGAATCTTCACTTTGCGCTTTATAGGTAGACAAGATCTTATAGTACCTTTAGACAGACGGACAATCTTTTAATTTCACTGTGTGACTGTGTATTGATTGATTGAATGGAGTTTAACGCCGCTTTCAACATTATTTCAGTTATATCGCGGCGGCTGGAGCACCTAACAATGGATTCCTGGTATTTCTCTTACCAGTACAACCATCACATTCTTTCCTAGTCTCCAGCTACTATCTCACATAGGTCTACGATTATCAACCCATTTGTGAGAGACAAATAGTCGGAAAGAATGAGTGCCGCCGTCGGGGATCGAACCCGGGACCTCTAGAATGACAGACCGACGCGCTACCAACTGCGCTATGACGGCGGCTGTGTGACTGTGTAGGCTGCTCAATACTTGTAACTCACGCCAATGTCAAATTGTTGGAAATGTCACGCGCAGGTTCGCTCATATTGTACTCATTCGGAACACCACTCGGCCAATCTCACGATCAACCTCGGATGTACATAGACGGACGATTTTTTTAAAATTACGGGAAACTCTTGAAAAACTCGATGACGTCAGATAAAACGGCGTTAGCCCTCGAAACTTTGAGTGAAAACATTCGACGTCGTCAACGCTAACGTCGTCGTTAAGTCACTGATGTGAAATCATCGTATACTTTTATAAATATCTTTAGATTCTTAAATAACGGCTGAAAATATGAATTTTTGAGAATGATTCGTCATTCTCAAAAATTAAGATTTTTCAACCGTTATTTACTGTAAAAGATATAAATCTACAGTGCTAGTTTTTCTTACACTGTTTCAGCCTAACAAAAAGCACGATTTTGTTACAAACCCATCCGCCTTACATACATCCGAGGTCTGTTGCAGTTTACGGAAATGGCCGAGTGATGTTCCGATTGATATTTTATTATGTAGGACCATTTTATGGTGACGCGACAGCTTAACACACCTATGTCATTAGCCCGTTAAAAATTTAACGAATAATTATTATGAAAGGGCATGCCCAAAGGATCATTCCTGTGAAAACGGTTTCACCGAAGAAAGTGTTAAAGAAACAGAAGGACACACGCACACACGACGGACACCATGCCATGACAATAGCCCCGCTGGACTTTGTCCAGTGGAGGTAAAAATTTCATGAAGCATAGTAACTTCAAACAGCAACGTTAAATATTTTCCTTGCGGCTAGGTGGAAATATTATGGTGGAAAAGTAAAATGATTTTCTTGCAGACAGGCAAAAGAATTTCAAATATTTATCTTGTGGTTTAGAAAAAAAAGCTTTCCTCGGCGCACGGCTAAAAAATTACCCTGCATTATGATAAAAACAATTCATGCAGTATGATAAAAAAAATGCAGCATGAAAAAAATCTTCCCCGCAGCATTGAAAAACTTTTATCCAGTATAAAGCTTTACCTGCAGCATGATTAAAAACATTCTCTACAGGAAAATAAGAAATAATTCTCTGCAGCATGACACAAATTTTCCCAGCAGCATGATAGATAATTTTCCCCATATTATGGTGGTAAATACCCTGCAGCATGATTTTTTGCCCGAAGCGTGATTATGCGATCCAGGCATCATGATAACAAAATTACCACAAGTACGGTTAAAATAATCCCACAGTGGGATAAAATCATTTTCATGTGGCATGATGAAAAAAAAAAATTCAGGTAGCATTATGAAAAATTTGACTTGCAGGACAATAAAAAATCCCCACAATAAGATTAAAATAAAATAATCCGCGCACGATGTTAAAAATTTTCCTTGCAGCACGATGCGAAATGTTCCTTGCAGTAAAATTAACGGAGTAAAGTAAAGTATTTAGCCCGCAGAATGATTAATAAAAGTTGCCTACAGCATGAAAGCATGATATTTTTGTCCCTCATGATGAAAACAAATTCCTTAAACACAAGAAAGTTTTTCATTGCAGCATGATTTAAAATTTCCTGCAGCATACAACACTCATCCCCTCCGAAGCATACAAACTTTTTCCTTGCAGCTTGATGGACAAAACAATGCGTTTAAAATAAACAATTTCCCCTTAGCATGATAAACAATTTTCCCCTTAGCATGATAAAAAAAGTCTGCAGCATAAAAATATAGGTTATTTCTTATTTTTAAATTAAGAGACAAATCAAAGACAACAGTCAAATATCATTGCTTACCGTCTCTTATATTGGTGGATAAGGCGGATAAGTCCGCAGTTGTAATAGACGTGTTATCTCTGCGTTTATTTCCCATGAAATATGAACATTTATCCACAATAGAATATAAGAATTCGTTATTCTATAAAAAAAAAAAAAAAAAAAACGAAAATGACGAGATTTTCGAAAAGAATAATACTAGTCAAGATATTTGTTTGCTATGCTAGTCACCTCGTGACGTTGCTAGCTGATTATAGCATGTGCCTCGAGTCAGCACACAATTCAGGATAGGAAATCAAGAAAGCGCTCGCTAACGTCTTCTGGTACTTTACTTTCCTGTACGCAAGCTTGAGAGTTTGAGAGGTCCAAAACATTTCTTTTTAATCGCCAACTTTAAAATGATATAACATTTATAGGTGTTCGATGTATCCTCCAAAATATTTCGCATCATTTGTATTTTCACGAAACCGGAAAAGACTTGTCCTTTAGTAAATTTTTCAACTGGCTGGGGAGGAAAACTTTCTTCCGACTAGGAAAACATTTTCATTTTGTTGTAATAAGTTATTTTTTAACCTGGATTGGGAAGAAAATTTTCATCCGACTAGGGGGGAAATTTTTTATCTGGCTGCAAATAGAATTGTTCAATGACTTCGGAAGAATATTGTCATCTAGTGTAGAGGAAAATTTTCATTCGACTGGGGAGGAAATTTATCATTTTGTTCTAATAAGAAATTTTTTACCAGACTTCGAAAGAACATTTCATCTGCCTAGGGAGGGAAAAAAATCTGGCTGAAAATATAAATTTTTCACCGGGCTAGGAAGGAACATTCTCACCTGACGGGGGAGGAAATTTTTCATTTTTATTTATTTTTTTTTTTATTTGTAATTAGACATTTTTCACCTGACTTGGGAAGAAAATTTCATCTGACTCGGAAGAAAAATTCTCACCTGGCTGCAAATTTGATTTTCTCGCCTGATTTGAAAAGAAAATTTGCAAATCAATAGGGAGGAAAATTTCCATTCGACTGGGAAACTCCTGACTTGGGAAAAAAATTCACCTGACTAGGAAGGAATTTTTGTAAACTGGTTGTATTTAGTTTCTCACCTGACTTATGAAAGAAAAATTTCCTCTGACTAGGAAGGAAAATTTTCATCTGGAGGGGAGGAAATTTTTCATCTTGTGGGCAAGAATTTTTTCACCTATCTGTAAGTAGAAGTTTTCTATCTGGCTGCAAAGAAATTTTTACATCTGGATGAAAAAGAAATTTTTCACCTGGCTTTGAAGAAAATTTTCACCTGACTGGGGCGGAAATTTTTTAATCTGGTTGTATATATAATTTCTTTCACTTGGTTTCGAAAGAAATTTTCGTCTGACTAGAGAGAACAATTTTTATCGTGTGGGGAGGAAATTTCTCATCTAGTGGGGAAGAATTTTTCATCTGTCTGTTACGAAATTTTTTTTATCTCGCTACAAAGGAAAATTTTAACCTTGTTGTAAAAAGAAATTTTTCAACTGGCTTGGGAGAAAATTTTGAACTGACTGAAGATAGAAATTTTTTATCTGGCTGAAAAAAGGGAATTTTTCAATTGGCTGTGTAGGAAAATTTTCACCTGACTAGGGAGGAAATTTTCATTCCGCTTTAAGGAAAATTTTCATCTGGCTGAAAATAGAAATTTTTCATCTGGCTTGGGAGGACAATTTTCATAGGATCGGGGAGGAAAATTTTAAACGGCTTGGGAGTACATTTTTTCATCTGGCTGCTAAGAAAATTTTCACCTGGAGTTTTTACGCTGTCTTGATTTTTTATAGAGTCCTTGTGTCATGTCATTTTCAAAATGCACTGCAGCTCGATGGAGAAAAGTCATGAAATCGGCCAGACCGGGCTTAGTTGAAAGGATTGCTAGATGGTCTTCGTCGACTAGTTAAAACGGCGGCTCAGAATCAGAACTGCATACATTTACTGAAAAAATCATTCGAAAATATTTTCATTCTTGATTGATTCAATAGCGATGATAGGTTATGGAAGGGAAACGGGGGAATTCCTTGTTCCCACAACACTGGATTTGAATATTTAAGGTCAAGTTTCACATTAAAAAATTGGTTGAGATTCTGGTCGACCCCAAAATATGGGCGTGGCAGGGGTGTGGGGTGTGGGTGGGTGTGTGTGTGTGTGGGGGGGGGGGGGTATTTTGACCTTGAAATCTTTAAACATCTTCCTTTCAGACACCTATCGGCAGATTTCAACCGAACTTCGGGGAAATGTTCCTTTGGTGATCCTCTATAAAAATTGATCGTGATCTTTTGATTGACACCAAAATAAGTGCGTGGCAGAACAAGGATTATCTTGACCCTTAAGTCCTAAATATATTTTCCCTCTAGTAACCAATGGACCCTTTTCAAAAAATGTTTGTGTAATTTCTAATGGATTGGTAACCTTTTAAAAAGATCGTACCATTTAACTGTCCCTCCAAAATAAAAGAAAAAAGCAAAAAAAAAAAAAAAAGAAAAGGGCGTGTCAGCGCGAAGCTTATGCTGACCCTGATATATTTCAACTTCTTTTGCTCAGTTACTAATATGTTACTCAGTTAATAATATGTAATAGCAAACTTGGCAGAAATGTTCTTTGACGACCCCTTTCAAAAATATTCTTGGAATTTTGATTGCTTCTTGTTCTTTTAAGTATCAAACCAACACAAATATCAGATAGGCGATTTAGGGCCATCGTGGCCAACTTGTTTTTGTTGCTGATGTTTTGGGGAATCATAATCTTTTTTTATAGGAAAGTATACATTACGGTGTAGAAAGGAAAAAGAAATTGAAAAGAATTTTCTACTCTTGTTCCATCAGTATATTTACAGCCACTTTTTAGTGATTTTTTTCAAGTAGAACTAAGGAGATTGATTGAATAGGATAAACCTTCAAGACAAACAGGCAACCTAAAATTCCCCACGGATTTCCCGGTCCGATAAAATTCCTTTTAACGCAATATACTCACAATTTCTACAGATTTGTAACTAGTACAAGGCAAAGAATTAAAGGATGATCGTTTAATAGAGTGAAAGACGGATGAATCTTTCAATGAGTGAACAACGAAGGTTAATACGTAGTCCACGTTATTGGGTACGTTTACAATCTTGCAGTTTCGCTACTCCAACTACGTTCCTATATTGGTCCATATAATTTATTTCACAAGTGTAATGTATCAAAATATTCGTAATTAAATTCTGTGGAATCGAGTTTCATTTATATATTTTCACGAGAGGCGAAAATAGCCTAGGTCGTTCATGACTGACAGATTTATCGACCGTACACTTAAAACAGTTGATTATTCTATTTCTTTAATGCACAAATGAGACGATATTTGAATTTTTGTCAAATATACTTTAAGCGTCACTTTTCTTTCGACTACTTAGTAACGTCATCATAACGTCATCAAGATTCATTTGGCCCTGTTCAGATAAAATCAAATAGAATGAAATTAACCGAAGCAGGGTATCATTTTTTTTTTATTCACTCGTTTGGTGGTGAGATTTTCAAGTGATAATCCACAGCTATTTCTCGATAAACAACCTATAACATTGAAGAAGAATATATACTAATACATTTCTATTGCTTCAACACGTAAAGAATGCACTAAGTAATAATTTAATCCAAATTTTGTCCATCAAAATTCGGACATTCTGATTTATTATTATTATAATTTTCGTTTTGATTTTTCAGTGAACTTGATTTTGAGTACGCAACTATTTTGCAAGCTTTTGCACAACTTTAGACATTATTTTATTATACTCACGCGCAATGAAAACGCACCACCTATTTTTGTCTCATATATATTATTTATGTACTGCAACGTCTGGCATGAATAGTATCAATCTTTATAACTTTAAAATGGACCTTTCATGAAACAAATAATGTTAGAATAACATCAGATACGATCGTAGCTTTCTTGACCTGAGACTCAGAAAAAAAGTAAAAAAGAAATTTTCAAAAGTCTGGTTAGTAGATTCGCAAACCCTTACATTCGTTCAATTTATGGTAACATGACTTCTTAGTCAGTACAATATGTTGGCTACAACTTTGAAGAATGGCTGTCATAGTCCGGTCAGTTAATTTGAGCATACAATAATGCCTACACCGTACCCTCGACGCCTCTAGTGGACCTAAACGTTTTGTTTTGGGTTCAAATCACTCGAATCACACAGGTACCGATTGGATATTTCAGCTAAGTGTAAAAATTGCACACGGTTTTTATTGAATCCCATTTCATTCCTTATTATAGCTCACTTTAATGCCCATTACTTAAACGAATGTGAAAATCTAATGCTGTATTTTCATTCTCGATGAAACGATTCCTTTAATGAAGCAACTTAAAACTTGGTTCAAAAATGTAATGAAATAAGCAAGTCAAAAGGGCATTTATATGTTCCACCAAAAAACAGCGATGTCTTCTGATTGATGGTGAGACATGCAATGTCGACGTGTTCCTTTATAGGTTTAAAGAATATCGAAAAGGAGTAGATTGAAAAAAAATATATAAAACAGTGTTTGAAGGTTTTGTCGGCTGTACGTTTTCATTGCGTTTGGGTATATTTTGCTGCATGATATTGAATTATAAGGTATACAGAGAGTCTTTGTTGATTTCACAGAGGTTAGAAACTATAATGCTCATCTAAGTCGTGTACTCATGAATCCACAATCTGTTTATTACAAGCATGTCATATGCTACTGCCTATTCATATATACCATGTCCGGATCCTCGGACCCTCGAGCATCAGCACCCTCGCGGTAATCCGGTTCGGCTTTCCTTATGGATGAACATTTGTCGAGCTTTTCCAGGCAAGACAAACAACCCCCGGCTATAAAACACACTGAAGAACCAACCCACGTAAAGAACATTCCTGCAAACCCTAGTGGGATTACAGGAATATACAAAGGACAACAAATACATCCTTTACAATGGTTGTCGTGGCACATTTCGTCGATTGTGTACATCTGGTGGTCGATTTCTGCCTCTCTCTGTGTTAATTGTTTTCCGTTACCACACTTGCACATACGCCTTGAGCAGCAAATGAGACAATGATTAGCGCCATACATCGCATATGTACAAGGACAAATCACGCATGCTCTTGGTGATGTTTTACAGTTGTTTCTGGCCATCCGAAAACATTCGTCACTAGTTACTCCTGAAAAAGAAAACATTAGTGAAAGAAACAATAACAAAGCCCCATCGAAAGACAGATAAAATCGAAACAACCGACACTGTATCTGAAACCATCGCTTATGGTATATGAACGCATAAAATCTCGTAAATACGTACTTTTTAGGGAGAATAAGCCATTTTTCCAGCGTGGCAAGATTTGTTTTGGGAGGGGGGGGGGGGCGAGCGGAGGCATTGAGCGACCTCAAATACACCCAATCCCAAAACCTTCTCACTAAATCCCAAAACCTTCTCACTAAATACCTATTGATGCTAACTTTTCTTGAATAGTTTCTGGGTACATGTACAGTTAATCGTGAAATTGACCCTAACTTCGATCAAAACACTCACCCAAACCATTCAAAAACTCTCCAAAAATGTTTCAAAGCGCTTCAATATCGTTCTTAGCGATCAAGATTTCATTCAGCACGACCAAATAACTGCACAATTCTGTTATCAAATATGGATTTCATAGTGTCTGATTAACACGGAAAAATACACAAACGGCAAAATACGTTTATTGTTAATTAATAGGGGGGGGGGGGGTATGAACTATCGATAATTATGTCGAAATTATCGATAAAGTATTACCCTCCCCCTCCCTTTGATTTCATTCAAACCCCTCCCTTTCCCCCCTCATCGTTCAGTAGCATTCCGATTTAATTTCTCGCAACCGCCTGAAGAGGAATACATTTGCGAGGACGGACGCCGGACATTGATCGATCATAATTGCTCATCTTGTTCACTTCGCGATAAGATGATTTTTTTTAAAAAAAAAAAGAAGCAAATGAGGGTCGCTCTACTGACTATCACAGTTTGGGTCTGTTATTTCAGAAACTTTATTGTTGTAAAAAAAATGTGTAAAGTGAAAATGACAAAGCAGGATCTCGGTGTTTTGTATCACATTAGGGTTTTCAGCTGGTGTAAAGTAACATTTTAAGGCTGTCGGACACCATTGGAAACTTTAACTCGAATATTACCTCCTTTAATAAAAGTTTATCCATTTCGTACGTTTAATGCTGAAGGTTCGTGCCTTTTGGAATTCTAACTTAACTGTTATTATTTTTTTGGAATCATATTGCAATGAACTGAAAATAATTTTATACCGAGGTAAAAAATATTTGGTTTTAAAATTTTAACCCCTTTTAGAAAATTGTGTTATTTAAATTCACGAGCAAATTTACTTTCCAATGTTACAAGAACTTGTTCGATAGGGGCAAAGGAATAAAACTTGGTAGTTTACGATGCAACAGAAGCTTAAATGGTGAAACTTTATTTTCTTCATTGCACACGTTACGAAAAATCGGGATAGTTTATTGCAAAGTGAGAAGACTCTTGTTGCAAGCAAGTGTTCCTAATCGAGTAACGTTATTACCTGACCTTTCTCTGACATTGCATTATCTTTGAACTGTCTTTAGTCATTTGAGTCTTTTTTTTCTAGAAGATTCAACAAATGACACGTTGATATGTAGTATGTCATGGACGCTTTAAGTTTGTTGCCTGAAATGCATTATCTTATGACTGATATGCATGATGATTCGGTTGATTAAGATATAATTTTTTCTTGCATGTGCATTTTCCTTTGTACATAAAAGTATAGAAGATGAAGTCCCATTTCTTCTCAGTAATTATTACAGATGTAGAATCAAAATTTCATTGTGTTAAACTAATTTTCTATCATATCCTTTCAACTATATTTAATGTAGGTGTAAGTCTTTTGTTAACTTTAAAATAAAATTTAGATTTCGCTGAAAAAAGAGTATTGTTTCAAGAACGTTTATTCCTGCATTTTCGTCTAGTAAATGTTACTTATCCATAATTTTACAATTCCTTGTTTTCTTATCGTCCGTTTCTTGGAATTTTTGTAATAAAATGATATTTTCAAAAATCCCCATTTTCTCCGAAAAATGCACGGAAAGATATGCTGATATTTTAGATAAATTATTGTAGAGGTACACTCTACGAAATATATTTATTTAATTAAAATTAGATCATGTGCATGATGGTGTTGGGGTACCTGAAGGTCCACACTGTAAACAAAATACGCAAAAAAAGATTAGATAAAACATCAACAAAAAAGTTAAATAATGAAAAATCTTTTTCTCTTAACCTACTTGTCAGAATTCAACCAAACCTCACATGAATGGTGCTTGGGGCATGGTATTTAAGGCTCCTTCAATTAATCCTGAGGATTGATTACTAAGGATGCAATCTTGTAACATTTCTCTTCGCCAAAACCACGTATAAATTTGTAATTTCAAAAAATATTCCCCTTTTTTAGTTTTATATATCACGAGAAAAGGTGTATAAATCGGCAATGAACAACTCACTGATGTTACTCTACATTCGTTGGTGAAACTTCATTTCATTTTCAGTGTAAACTGTAAATGCGCTCAATCAAAGCCTAGTTTACATTTGCCACGGTCGCCGTACGATATCGCAGCCTGCGATTTTTCTTACGATTTTTTAGACATCGCAGACAGCTACGGTCTGCGGCGTATGTGTTTACAATGCCGCACGGTGACCGTGCGATTTTAAAAATATTTGAGGGGGAACATACCTTAATGAGGCCGTACGGGTCCCGTGCGATATCGCGAGGTAATCTTGATATTACCGTGCGAAAATCGTACGGGTTCCGTACGGACATCGAGAGGATACCGCACGGTCACCGCACGATTCTTCGGGTTTTATTTTGGATGTTTGATAGGCAAGATATCGTGCGATATCCGCGCGGTCATCGCAAGGGTTCCGTGCGATGTTCGTGCGGTGTCCGCACAATGCTACGGGCTTGCGATTTTTAAAGATGTGTATAACATTCATTTAAACGAGATCGCAGGTGTCTGCGGTGCCCGTAAGACCGTGCGATGATCGTACGGGCACCGTAGGTTACCGCACGGGCACCGCACGATTTTATGGCTACGGCAAGATACGGGCGCCGTACGGGCTCCTTTGGCCAAATGTAAACAAGGCTTAAATGATACATTTCTCTTTCGTTGGTGAAACTTCAAACCATATTGGTTGTATCATTTCCTTTACAAAATATTTCATATGTACTCTTCTCAATTGTGAAACATTGTGGGTTTAAAGGTCACCTTTACACTAGTAACTGGGGTGCTTTAGGCTGTCGCGTTTCCAAAATATGGTGAAATATAAAACAAGAGGACATTTGGCCATAAAGCGCTCATCTGAGGATTGTTAACAAATGATGCAAAATGCGATCTGTTTCCTTGACCTCATTTTTGACCCCACTGGACCTAATTTTAACTTCGGTTAAGTTTCACATGTACAAACAAAAAACATTCTGACATGTTTCAAGAAAGTTTAGCCATAAAGTGACATTTAGTGTGCACACAAGGTTTTTTTCTAAATTTGGCCCGTTGACCATATTTTTTCTTACCCAACTTAATCCATCGTTAAACGTGAACGAGCCTTCAATTAGACAACTATTTTGACCAAGTTTCAAGACATTTGAGCAAAAAATCAGTCCTCTAGAGTGCACACAAGGTTTTTCTAAGTTAAGATCCCTTTGTCGTTTTTTTACTCCCACTTAAACCCATATTAATCTTAAGTGAGATTTCGTATAGACAAATATTCTGACTAATTCTCAAGACATTTGAGCAAAAATGTGGAATCTATGGTACTCAAAAGGTTTTTTCTAAGATTTGACCTATTGGTCTCGTTTAGAACCCAAATTGACCAATTTTCGAATTTGACCGAGATTCGTGTAGACAAACTTTCTGACCTAGTTCCAAAACATTTGAGTAAAAAGAGACCTAGAAAATAACACACGCAATTGCAGAGGCTGACTAGGATCTTGTTTTTTGCACCTGGTATTTTGCCTGGAAGTTCGAAGATCATTTTACCCGGAACCTACAAAGATCATTCTGCCCAGCCATCAGGGTTTTTTTCAAATGCATTAAGTGCTTTAACATGGCTCGATCAAACGGGTTTTTTTGGGTTTTTTTTTTTCAAATATTTGTTAAGCAAAATTTCCATATAACCTTCTTCATGTGATGGGCACCACACTGAAAGTGTTTCATAAAGCCAGATGTATGATAACTGATAAGCGTGAATATACCGCTTGACTTTCTAATTTTTCCAACCTTCAAGCAACAATGTGACACTTCAGGCAAAAAGGTGAAATCTTAAGAACGAGTGCTATTGGATTGATTATATTGAACAGTTTGCAGGCATGTTTAGAAACGATACCTTTCTTTGAAATAGTTTTTTTTATTCGAGAATTGTTATCATCATTCTTTTTATCACTGTGAAAATATTTTTACAAAAGAACATCTTACCGATCGCCCATATTTTCAGCCGATGATTGGCCACTACTATATTTAAATTCAAAAAAAATATAGCGCATAACTTGACAATTTGCTCGAAAAAGTTTGCTACGTGACTTAAGGTAATTATGGGCAAGGATTTCAAAATAAAACAGACAGTGACGTCATATCTTGTCTAATGAACGGTCTCTGCAATCGAGAATATTTAAAAGGTTACTGAAGAAACTAAAATTGTTGTGTTTTTTATTTGATAATGATACACAAAACGGAGGGTTTTTTTAATATACATGTCAACAAAAACAGGGGGACTAAACGGATGCCTTCACCATACATTCGTAGTGTGGTTATTCCCTGTTGCTTAAAATCACGACCCGGCACCATGCATTCAGGTTTGGCGATATTAAATGAAATATGTGACCCAAAGATTTCTTCGTTTATTTGTAGTATGACGCTGTGTGGGACATGTTAGGGTGCAGCATTTTCTTGTTATCACAATTTGTTGATTTTCAGGAAACTTTCACAAAATGTTGATAATCATGTGACGTTACAAACATTGCAGCTACTTGGATATATTATTTCAAATCATGAGAAAAGGGGTCTTCATGTATTATTTGCTGAAATAAACCTTTCTAATTTTATAGACTCCCTTAGTGGCCTAAAGTATAAGCGATCCACTCGTGACCCGGAGCCAATGGTTCGAGCCTCACCGTCGCCGGGCGTGTTTATGGGCAAAACACTTAACAATCTGGCTCAGTTTACTTAACTGTGGAAATGGGCAGCGGTAGCTTTAAAACACTGCCTCTCTCTAAGGGAAATAAGCTTTCATTGCAGTAGAACGAAAATAAATCGGTATAAACTACTCGTACTTTTATGGGCAGATTTTTACGAAACATTTCAAATTATATCTTACCATGTGTGTATTGTGACTGTTTAGCTTCTAGTATCTGATTATGTGCCATGGAAAAAAAAGGTCATCTTGTTAATTTCCTTGATAACACAACTCATATACATGTACTTGTGCGTGGATTTTTTTTCTGAAATTCTATACCTTTTCCTCGTCGTGATATGGTGCTGCGTCATGGAAAACGGGGTATTCGTGATATAAGATTCCTAGTTATCACAACGCTATCAATATTAACGGACATATCTAGTTCATCGCACACATATGATCCCCTTTCAATATTATTGATTTTTTATTTTTTTTTTTTTTTTTGGTTGTTGTTGTTGTTGTTGTTGTTGTTGTTGTTTATGAATGAACCCTAACGTATGATCTGTCAAATAACTTAAATTATAGGTTACATCTAATTCAACTTAATGACATTTTGTAATAAATTTGCAAGGCAGAAAGTGCTAGAGGAGCAATAAAGGCCCCTTTTTAGCCCTAGCTGAAATCAAAATGATCACCATTCATTTTTCCTTAAACTTAAATAATAAGATTTATTTGTCTTATTATCGAACCGACAGGGCATGGGTTGGCTGTTACATCATATTGCGATTTTAGTTATCAATATATTGGATTCTACCAAAAAAGGTTGTCAGCAATTATCGTGTAAGTGTGTTTTTAATCTCTACGTCGCGGGAGTGAAATAACCCCGGGTTTTTTTGTGGTTTTTTTTTTTGAATTTTTGTTTTTTTATATATAACACGGGTGTTATTCGACTAGTGGAATAACTATGCAAGTAAGCTAACATCTTAAAGCAAAATAATATTTATGTCGTGAAAATGATCTCATAATGCATTTGATGACGTCAATTACCAAACGGCGTTATATGTTTCACTGAATTACTTGAATCCATACAGTTGAATTTCCTCGATTAATTGCTAACTTGCAGGCCATATTATAAATAGACTATCAAATTTGTGCTCATTTATTAAACTCGCTATCTAAAATATTCGGCGCAGTCTCGTTTTTACCTGTTTATATATGACTCGTTTAATATACAAATATAAAAATAAATAAATTATATTCAATGACCACTCATTGAATATCCTCATGTACCCTAAAGCCAAAATGATTTATATTCTCAGCACAGCTGATCGTATTTAATTGTTTGGTTATCAAATCCTCATTTCTTCAGTTTCAGACTATGATTTAAGTTGAATTGTTATATATCGACTATCTTTAAAACTGAGTTAGTATCCCGAAAATCTGCTTTACCTCAACCATAAATACAATGGACCGTTTTGTAGATCCCGACCTACTAGACGAAAAAGTAATCAATTATAATACCTCCGTAACAGTCAATATCCTTACAGCTTCCGGGGCAGTTACCCATTGTTTATCCAAATTATATATGCAAAAATGTTCTATATTGACGAAAACAACCCGAACGTAGTTTAAAAGAAACGATTTCTCAAAAATAATGTAATTACGATATCCCCAAATTTCTGATGCTGAATGCCGGGTTTTCCCCAAAATGTATTTATAGAATTACTCAGCAGTGAATGTAAAATTCCTTGTAATGCATGTTACATGTTAGCTAATAACAGGATGTAAACGAAAGCAACACGTTTAACCTTTCTAATGCTGTTTGCAGTATGTTTTCCGTTTATACCCACAGTTTTGACTGACATTATAGACAAAAATTAGCCAACAGTCATGTACTCTACTCAGCTTTCAAGTAAAACGGATATAGGCTGCAGGCTCATGCTAATAAGAAAGAAGTCGGCGCTGTCCGTCCGCCCGGACGGGCGTACAAAAAGGCATGAGACCGGTCATGTGAAAATAGACAAACTAGGAGGTGCGAAAAGTGTCGTCTCTTTTAAGACTGCGCGGCCTAAGAAGGCTGACCATGATTGAAACTTTTCGCTTTTATGCAATTTTCCAAGTTTCGAATAGTTATCCCCCGCCGATGAAATCATCGGGGAGGATATTGTTTTTGCCATGTCCGTCCGTCCGTCCGTCCGTCCTTCCGTCCGACATTCGTTTCCGCGCTTTTTATTTAAAACTATAGACCGGATTTCCATAAAACTTGGCACACAGCTTCACTACAATGAGGACATGCGCATATCGTCGGGGTTTCCCAGTTCGACCGTCGAATTTAGAGTTACTGCCCCTGACTGTTTAAGCCGTATACATACATAGTGATATTCGTTTCCGCGCTATTTCTTGAAAACTGTATACCGGATTTTAATGAAACCTGGCGCACAGCTTCACTACAAAGAGGACATGCGCATATCATCGGGGTTACCCGGTTCGACCGTCGAATTTAGAGTTACTGCCCCTGACTGTTTAAGCCATTGCATACAGAGTGATATTCGTTTCCGCGCCTTTTTCTTGAAAACTTTAGACCGGATTTCAATGAAACTTGGCACACAGCTTCAATACAAAGAGGAAATGCGCATATCGTCGAGGTTACCCGATTCGACCGTCGAATTGAGAGTTACTGCCCCTGGCTGTTTAAGCCATGTACATACAGAGTGATATCCGTTTCCGCGCTATTTCTAGAAAACTTTAGGTTGATGTAGATAAAAGATAACCTGTACCTAAGTTTGATATTAACTCCATTGACAATGAAAATATGTTCGGCGGGGGATATCAATTCAACGAATTCGCTTGTTATTCTACCTTTCTAAATAAATATTTCCGCAACCCACTTTCTGGTTGACCCCTGCCGGATCAAATTCTCTTTCAAATATTTATTTTACGGACTTACTAGAAGGTCCGTTTTCGTGCGATGGGTCACATTATATAACGTCGGTGGATTTTTTCAATTGATTGATTGAATGGAGTTTTACGCTGCTTTTTACGCTTTTTCAGTTATATCGCTGCGGCTGGAGCACCAAACAATGGTTTCCAGGTATTTCTCTCACCAGTACAACAACCACATCCTTTCCTAGCCTCAAGCTGCTATCTAACATAGGTCTACGATTATCAACTCATTGGTGAAAGTCAAATAGTCGGAAAGAATGAGTGTTGCCGTAGGGGATGGAACCCGGGACCTCCCGATCGACAGTCCGACACGCTACCAAGTACGCTATGACGGCGGCTACTTTTTCCAAAAGAGGTTTCTGATGCCAAAAGACAATAATCTACTTAATATAGTGGACCCGTAATAGTTCCGCAACATTTCGGAACATTTGGTCTTTAACAATGTTAACCGAGGTTACCTAATGAAAATCATAAGGAAACCCCGGTTAACATAGTTCAAGTGATTACTTCTGAAACATTGCGGTACTATCATTGGTCAACTACCTTAAAGTTGTTCACATGAAGATTATCATTTTAGTAATTCATTCAGTTATTTGTTTGCGCCGCTTTCCAAAATTATTATTGACTTCTTTGAACATGGAGAATTTTGTTGAGATACTAGTATTTTTTTTTTGTTTGTTTTAAATTCTGTTTGAAGACAATTATGATTACATGACATGCGATCTTCGACGAACGCCACTTCTTAGTTGCATGACAAAATGCTCTAGTTCCCTGCATTTGACGTAAGTAAGTGTTTCTTAATATGCTTGCAATTGTTTTCTTAAGTTTTTTACGCAGTATAATCATTCTCGGGGCCAAGGCGTAAAGCATATTGTTACTCTTTATTCGAAAAATATAACCTACGAAATAGACCGTCAATGGGTACCGAGGATGGATATTGATTAATATATATTGATCTGAAACATTGATATCAAATTCCAATCGAGTTTTTTTTTTTTTTTTTTTTTTTTTTTCAAAAGTTTACTAAGTTTTCACATTTGACTACCATTCTAATAAAATTTCATACTTTTGAGTCAAAAAAGGTCCTGCAAAGTAAACACGATCACATAAGAAAATCAGTCATTCTGTCCAATCAATTTTGGCGTAAATGTGGCAAAAAATTGTCTCTACGATTTGACCTATTGACGAATTTAAGCTCACCTGAGCACGTAGTGTGGTAAGGTGGTTGTCAAGCGTCCATCGTGCGTCGTCCAATGTCCGCCCGTCAACAATTGTTTTGCAAGCACTCTAGAGACATCGGACTTAGCCCGATCAGCCTAAAATTTTGTCAGAATGGTTCTCTTGAGGAAATCTAAAACGGGTTCGAAATTTGGACAAATGGGGTCAAAAATTATGTCATAGGGTCAAATCTTAGAAAACCTTGTATGCACTCTAGAGAAAACAGTTTTTGCCCGATCAATCTGAAATTTGGTCAGAATGATTATCTTGATGGAATCTCTGAGGAGTTCGAAATTGAATCAACTGGGGTAAAAAACTAGGTCACGGGGACAAATTTTGGAAATACAGTGTATGCACTCTAAAGGCCACTTTTTTACCGATCAATTTGAAAATAGGTAAGAATTATGGTCTTGACAAAATGTCGAACGAGTTCAAGATTGGGTCAACTGAGGTGAAAAAAAATCGGTCACAGGATCAAATCCTAGAAAAACCTTGTATGCTCCCTAAAGGCTCCTTTTTTTCCGATCAACCTGAAATTTGGTCAGGATGATTGTCTTGATAGAATATCGGCTGATTTCGAAATTTGGCCAACTGCGGTCAAAACCTAGACCCATGGAAGTAAATTCTAAGAAATACCTTGTACGCACTCTAAATGCCAATTTTTTGCGAGATCAACCTAAAATTCGGTCACAGTGTTTGTCTTGATGAAATCTTGTTCGAATTTGTGTCAACTAGGGTAAGAAAATAGGTCACAGGGTCAAATCTTAAAGGAAACTTGTATGCTATCTAGAGGTCACAATTTTGAAATCTAGTCAGAATGATTTTCTTGATAAAATCTCAAACGAGTTCGAAAATGGGCAAATGTTTCCATGTGTGTAAATTAGTTCCTTCGATAAAATCTTAGAAAAACATTGTATGCACTCTAGAAACCACATTTCTTGTTCGACCGACCACAAATTTGGTCAGAATGACTGTATTGATGCAAATTTGGATGAGTTTTAAAATTGGATCAACTGGGGTCAATACTATGTCAGAGTAAAAAAACCCTCGTACACACTCTAAAGGCCACATATTTTGCCATACAAAATCTACCTGAAAATTGGCAAAAAGGATTGTCTAGTTGTACAGATGCAACAGCATTGTTTAGCTCAGTGATCATTCATCATCCTTTTTCAAAGCCTACGTTAAACAATTTTGTTTATCTTGTTTATCTGGGATACATGTAATCCGATTTCAGACTGATCTGGGTATCATAAAGAAAATAAACTTGGCCAGATTTCAAGATAAAAAAGACAAAAATCTGGCCTTTTAGAGACCAAAATGTTTTTACCCCTAGGCCTAGATTTTTTTTCCCTGATGTAACTAATTCTAAATTTGTCTGGGTTATAGTGTTGATAAACATTCTAGGCAAGTTTGCCAAACAAGTTTCTATTTAAGTGCACGCAAAGTTTCATGACTAAATTATACCGATGTTATCCAAGTTTCAACATGACCAAGAACTCATGAAGACAAATATGATGAACACTTTTCTTATTTCTTTTTCAAGATGTGTTCTTTGAGCAAAAAATGAGACAGCTGTGTAGCTTATTTTCAAAAATTTGTTAAAAATTGACCCAGTGATTTAATTTCCGACCCCGCATGACCCAATTTTAGTCTTGTTTCGGATATTATGTAAAGAAAGATCCTTACTAAAATTCAAGATCTTTTAGCTAAATTGTTAACAAGGTTTTCTGAGATTTGAACCTATAGCTAAGTATGACACAACCTAACCCCGACTTCAAATTTGTCCGCATGTGTTTAAGGTTACGTTCTGATCAAGCTGTAAGTCATTAAATGAAAAGCTTTAAGTATGCACATAAGATGTAAATGTATGCCGAATGATCGACACCACTTTGGTCAAAATAGCTCACCAGTCGCTGGGAAATGAAATGTTCATACTTTCTTATTTAGCTGAGTATAGTTTTTTCGAGATCAGCCTTTGAGGTTATAATATTTCAGTCATGTGTCATGCGTTTGTGTTTGTATGATACATGGCATCCGTCGTGCGATGTCAACTTTATTTTTGCCTGCCATGGTACACTCGGTGTTGAGCTCTCTAGACTCACAACCTGGTGATAATTAGTTCTAGTCGAGCTCCCAGAGGATGTATTTGTCTCTGGGCAAAACACTAAATAGTATAAAACAAAACTCTACATACAATTCTTATAATTTATTGATATTAATCGAAAATGAATCTTAGAATCCTTAAATAAGCATTTTTACTGACTATCGAGCCTGTTCTAGTCTATGTATCCATTACAGTTAACAACATTGTGAAATTGACATGGTGAATGATATATATATGTATATATTTCACTTAGTTCACGTATGTGACCCATCACTTTAAAAGGGACCATCCGGGAATGTCGTATTAAATACGTGTACATGTACTCAGACAAAGACGTGCTGCGTTCTTTAAACTTGACAAACGCAGGGAGAACGGGATGAAATGCGGAAAAAAACACAGTTTTCAAGTTTTTTCTAGGTCTATACTACTCCCCTGCCAGGGTGTAACTGCGTCTAATATGCCCCAGCTTAGTTTTGTCGCGCATCCTTTGCGTTTTATTACGTTCTTTGTTAGATCTTTCAAATCGCACCACGTTTACTACGTACACTGTGCCCTGCTTGATCTATTATGAATTCAATTCTACACATTCTCCGTTCTCTTTCGTTCTGTGAGTTTTCTAAGAACGCAGAACGTAGGATAGTCTTTCCTGTCTATACCAGGTTTGGACTTCGCCAATGAAGACCCGATCGGGAACCCTCGGCGATTCTACGGAATAGAACTCGGGAATAATACGGGCGCATCAATGAAAGCGCGTCATTTCGCATGTGGGTTTATATTACGTCACAAATATAACTGAGAATGACGCTGCGAAAAACAAAATCAACGTAAGGTAAAAATCGGGCATACTATGATTGAAAACAAAACGCACTGCGTTTTGCCTTCAAATCATGATATGCTAAAAAAATCTCTATAGACGATCTGAAAGCATTTAAGGAATTTGCTTTTCTTCAAGCGTATTAACCAAAGTACCACCAGGAGCCGGATTACCTTAAAATGAAAAAAAATACTACACTTACGTCCGAGGTACTTTCCAGTTTACGGTAAAGTCCGAGCGATGGTCCGAATGATGAAGACCATATTAGATTTATGCCCCATTGACACTACATCAATACCGTAGTTCCCACGTCCTAACTGGGTCCTGATTCGATCAGGTCCTCGCTTAGCTTTTTTTAAATATGTTCAAAATTCATCCACTTCAGCCAAGACCATATAGATCACATCGCATCCTAGTCAGTTTCTGCTGCGTTCCTTCTACGTCGCTCAAGTTCGTTCGGCGTCGGACCGATTTAACATTGACGTTGTGAAAAATTGGTCTAGTGTAACTGGGGTTTATTAAAGGATTCGATCCACCAGTTGTCAACCAGATGTCATATTTCAAAACTGATTAGAATATAGGAAGATAGGTTGGCCATTCTAGATTCAGAAAATATGCTTATAGCGAGAAGAGTCGATCCTAGTCAAGTCAATCTGTGCGGTCAGACCAGGGCCTCGTTTTACTAAATATCTTTCGAAAAAATTTATCGTAAGTCAAAATCATTAATCTTATCTGGCGTTTCCATTCATTGATTGATTCTGCCTTGCAATATCTTATTGAAATCGTCTTTAGAAGTCGATTCCAATGAGATGTTGCATGGCAGAATTCGTTATCTTATTACAACTGTAGAAGCAACTCATTTTTTTTAATTAACGCAAAAAATGATCGTAAGATGTTTAGTAAAACGGGCCCCAGGTTAGCCACTTTTCGCACTTCTCAGAAGATTCCTTTTTGCGACACCTAGTCTTGTCATGCGAAGAGACGAGTTGCCCCCTGTGCTACCTGGAAAGAATCGAGACCTAAAACTGAGAGAATGTTAGTTGATTGAAAAATTGTTTAATCTAGTAACAATTAATAACATCTTGAATGATTTAGAATGACTTTGGAATGAAATTGTATGAGTATGAGGAGCGAGTTTTGAATGATTTTCAAGGGACGTAGAACTCTATCCAACTGTACGAAATTAGCATTGATTAGTACTCTCAAATTTCTACAATGTACTTCCAATTTTCAAAGACAGACTCTGGTTAAGTTTATAGTTGAACTACATCATAAATCATAAGGATCGTCGAAGTCGAAACCGATCCCAAAATCATCCGGATCGTACCCTCCAAACATGTAATCATCATCAGAATCATGGCCCCTATCCCTCCTCATACGGACGTACATTCCTCAGTTTTTGGTGGTGAATTTATCGGCGGGGATACTGCCAACTTCTATCACGTGGATTTTGCCGCATTTTCCGCGGTTTTGTAGAGCTTTAAAAAGCCATAGTCTACGGTTGTCCAGAGCGAACCATTTGTTGTCTTTCCTTGCAACTTGTATGTTTGGGATATCGCTAAGTTTAGTCCTAAAAGATAAGAACATAATAATTATTTTGCTAAAAAGAACGGATAAAAAAGGTGCAATAAAAAGATAAATAAATTTCATTTTAGTTGATGTCATTTTAATGTATACTGACTTAAAAAAAAAAACAAAAAAAAAAAACGGCTCAGTCATATAGAAAGGGCAATTATTCACAAAAGACACATTCCATGTTAAGGAAGTTCGCTCGGCCTTTTCGAACTATTGTACACTTCTTTAAACCTGATTTTTTAGAAAGATCTAATTGTTTTATTTCGATTTTTGAAAAGAAAAATTCAGGTCACCGTGCTTATTTTTTCCTAAGAACCGTATGAAAAAAAGTACCAAAAACATATATTGCCATTTAGTTCCTGCATTTGAATTGCTTTGAAAAATACATCCTTGATTTGAAGTTATTATTTTTGGACGAATAATATATTCTGAAAGCAATCGGTCTTTAATAAAAGTATTTTTGCTTTAATATTGAGGGCTACTAATACAGACTTTACAGTAAAAAGTATTATTCTATTTTTTAACTTTTTCTCATACTCTCAATATTGATTTGTGACATAACGAAGAATATATTGAAAAGAAAAAAAAACTTCTCTTCGAATAATCGTCAAGGGATAATATTGACATAATTTTTGGTTGTGTATATTAAAGTATGAATTGCTATTACCATATTTGCTAAGTAAGTGAACTTTTTTAAAACCTTAAAGTACGCAAAAGTGAACAGAACTACTTAGTATTTAACCCTTTGCTGTTTAATCCCTGCTTTTTACGTGCCTGTGATTTTATGATAGAGAAAACATTGTGAAAAAAGAAGCAAATGCTTCTGACAAGCAATTTCTACTTTTTCCACACTGTTTTCCACCCTACTGCATGGTTATTTTTCAAATTTAATCCACTTTAAATTTTCGTCTGCAAAACCTTTGAATTTAGACAGGTCCAAAATTTTGTTAAACAGGAAAGGGTTAAGACACCGTTATGTCATCTCCGTTACTGAATCTCGTTTTGAATGCGTTCTTGCTTGAACATTCTCCTTTGAATGAAAATATTTCATACCAAAAGGACTGACTGATTGGACGAGACTAATGTCTCGGCCAATCAGTGATCTCGTCAGGAATGCTAATATAAATAATAAACACTGCAAAGGAGCGGACTAAGTTTTACTTACCTTCCGCTACAAATATTATTCAAGACGTCATTTATATCATCTCCGTTACAAAACCTTGGTCTTATGGAGTACTGAGAATAATATACCTCCGACGGATACAATTGACGAGTCATAGTGGTGTAATGATGTCCTTACAAATTGTATCAAGAATAATTAAAGCAAGAATTCTAAGAAATTGTAAGAATAATTTCCAGAATTTATCTAAGATCTAAGAACACATAATTGTACTACTTTAGGTCACACAGACGGATGTAATTTATATTAACACTTTTTAAATGACAGAAAATATGTATTCTGGTAAAAATTTATAGAGTTATAGATTTTTCCCAGTATTGGCCGATATTACGTAAGCTTGTGTTTGTTCATTAAGTTTCTGGAAATGGGGATTCAGAAAGTGAAAGTAGGGTTTCCAGGTGATATACACCATGATCCGATCGATTATCAAAGCACTGATATAATTAAAAGTTGACATGCGACAAATGCATTACAAATCAGAAGAAATCACTGTCCTTTACCGTACGATGAGTATTAACAACGGCGTAGTCACAAACTTGGGAGTGTTAATGTCTAAAATAATCAGAGTTTTGGTTGAATTATTCTTGTTTCAAACACGGGGATGTATATGTCTCAATTAATTAGACTACATGTTACATTATAATAGTTTTAAATGCTGTGTATCACTTCAAATAAAAGATTCTGCCAATGACATACCTACCAATTACACACAGTAGACAAAATGCGTAATGAACAAAAAGGTATTTTCAAACAAGCATCATTGGTGAATAATCAAAACATCTTAACTACAGCTTAGTAAAGCTACGATATTACGAAAGTGCGTCTTGTGCGTAATTCGTAGGCACGTCTGTGGCTGCAGATCTCCTTTATATATTCTTTTTTAGTAGCTGATGAGAATTCAAGCACAATATCTACAATTAATTCTGTTTTCCATCGATCAATAGATCGTTTTATTTAAGGTTCATTTAAAGAGTTTTTGAACCAATTTTAATGCTGCTTCTAGTAACGAAAAGCACACTTGCCCAGCTAAACAATATACCAAATTGAAGCTGAAGAAAAGCACAAGCAGTTGCATAACATTAGAGGCCACATCTCATAACAGAATAGCCAAACCATTAAAGAAAAGGGACATTTTGTTTAAAACCAACAAATTCACAACGTCTGAATATACTTTGCCTAAATTACAATAGATGTAGACATATGTGCTTACAAGGTAATTCTACAACCTTAAGTAAAAAAAAACAGTCTCAAAAGGCTCTTTTGGAACGATCCATTTCCATTTATTTTTTCAACATACATGTCAAACCGGTTTGGTCTGTTTTTTTAAAATAAATGTTATGTATGATGCATTATTACACCATAATTTTGTAAAATATTTTCTGAAATTTATTTCAAATTAAAGTTTTTAGAAGTCAATGATCTATAACAAAGAACTATATTCTCATCATTTTGTGGAAAAGAAATTGATATTATGCAAAAAGACCTTACAAGTATAAAAAATATTAATGTCAATTTATGTTGTGCTAACACACCATACCTTACAAAGTTCTAAACGTTTACATAAATAGACTGATATATATGACATATGTGTTTATAAATAAGTAAGTAAGTAAGTAAATTTTAATTATTATAGTGACATGTGTTATATGCATGACATTCAACAGTACAGAAAAAATCAAACAATTAGATAAATAAAACACCCGACCCCATGGGCCTATATGTCACCTTGAGTAATCGTATATTTAGCTGCGAGTGACGGTTGATTGGTCTTTAAAGCTTGGTATAAACGGTGACGGGTGCAGAGGCCATGCCTTCCGCTTCTCATGTATGAGAGAAGGTGAATCTAGTCCCGGCTCCCGTAACTTCGATGGCGAGGATCGGTCATGTGAGATCGGCATCCCACTCTTCCCCTAAACGAAATGGGAAAAGTCGTGATATCTTTCCCAACAACCATTTCAAGGGCTGGATATAAGAAGGTTCGTAATATGATGTAGATGAATAAAAAGTAAATGGTAAAATACAGCTCTATGTGATAGTAAATAAAAAAAAAAAAAAATAAGTCAAAATAAATTGCTTGCATAACTACTTTTTGGGTCCGAGATTTATAACAAAGGTTGTAGTAGTACCATTGTAGTACTGTAGATTGTATTTTATTAAAATATGAGCCAATTTTATCCAACCGTCATGAAGTTGCTCGTTCTGTACAAAATGACCTTTGTCTACAATGTTTTTGGCTATAATGCTATAACAATGGCAGTCTTATGTTGCTGAAATGATTGTGCTTATAAATAGCTTCACTTTTAAATATAACATTCCTGGACATACTGCTTTTTCTTGGCAAATTATGTTCCCTTAATATTTGGTCTCAAACGCTTTAAATGAACCTAATTTGTTTTGGTTGTGTTAGGCTTCCATTTACTATACAGTATTTCGGCAAAGAAACATATCTATATTTCCAGATGTAGTGAAATTACGGTTTATGTAGTAAATAGTTTAAGGAAAGGCCATTTGTGCTATTCTTATGGCGATGAGTCCGTCGTGCGTGCGTGCGTCAGTCCTTTTGACCATCCGTCTGTCCATTAATTTTTACTTTAGAAATCTTCTCCTAAAAATAATATTCGATGGATTTCAATTAAATTTCACAAGGTTATTCCTTAGGTGACCCTCTATCAGTTTTTATTAAAAGAATTCAATCTGTTGAAAAGTATGGCTTAAAAGTAAATGAGCATGAAAAGTTTCCGTAGAGAGTGACTTTGTTCAGAACCTAATTGAAAGATACAAACCAAGTTTCACCAGAATGTGAATGTCTTAAATTCTAAAAATAGAAAATGTACGAACAACAATTCATTTGTTTGTTTATTTATTTATTCTGTTTGTTGTTGTTGCTGTTGTTGTTATTTTCGGCCATTTCGCTTGTTTCTTCACAGTACTAAAAATCTCAACACGTACTATTGTGATGATAGATTTGTTAAATGAAGAATTTTCATCATACCATTCTATGCATTTTATTCTTTCTTTTGTAACACTTAACCTAAATGACCTTTGCTTGACCAGCTGTTTTCAAATATGTGACCTGTTGGACCAAAAGAGACCTTCTGTAAATGCGTTTAGTATCGATATTTGTCAGACTGCATGGACTGCACATACTGACAAAAATCGAAATCTTTCGCAAACCGATGCTTTTCTGTAAACAGATTTTTCATTCTTTCGTTTAATTAGTTGGTGTTGAAATGCGGCCTCCAGTCGATGTCTACTGGAACCAATATCTTAAATCAAATATCAAATTTAAGGATTTCAAAGCAGTTGGTCTTTGTTTGCACTTGTTTAATGCGTCACAACTACGGACAGGTATACGACGTATTGCCAAATTTGTATTTAAGGCACTGTTTGGTTTGTCTGGTTTATAGTTTATAGTTTATACTAATTTATTTTAGTTCGATTGCGACGAAAGCTTAAGCTTATAGAATCGCTCTCGAACGCTCAATCCTGATGTTTTCACGTTTTGGGGGTTTATACACGTTTCAAACAGTATATCAGTTATACGTATGTATTTGTATATTATTTTCGTAAAAATTATCCGAGCAATTGTTTTATATGCATGTTGTTGTGAGGATTTGATTAACTTTTAGCATTATGACAGTTATATAAGTTTAATATTTTTTCTTAGGGAAAGGGGATAACTATACCAGTTTGGTGGTAGCATAGTCATAGGGTTATTTGTAATATAGGAAGCACAAAAAATAATTTGTTATCAATTTTAATGAAAATATAAGCAGTTTGGTAAACGCATGTTTGATCCATTCAAAAATGAAAAAATCACAGACATTAACAATTCAAGAATAATAACAAAAAATGAGGTGTATAGGTGCAAAAGTTTACGTGAGTCAACTGAGTGTATAGATGCAAAGGTCACTTTGTCTATACATTGTATAGACAAAATTGACCTTTGGTCACTCACTCAAACAAGTACATCTATAACAATTAATATAAGATCACCGACGTTCATAACTTAAAAGAGTATAATAACCATTTAAAAGTTGGCAAATGAATAATTAAAACAAACTATAAGAACCGAAAGGTAATATATATTAACCCTTTGTTGTTTAATCCCTGCTTTTTACGTGCCTGTGATTTTATGATTGAGAAAACATTGTGAAAATAGAAGAAATTGCTTCTGACAAGCAATTCCTTCTTTTTCCACACTTTTTTCTACCCTACTGAATGGTCATTTTTCAAATTAATTCCACTTTAAATTTTCGTCTGCAAAACCTTTGAAAATGGACAGGTCCAAAATTTTGTAAAACAGGAAAGGGTAAATTCAAAGTTATAAGGCTTTTTGTTTCAAATTTTTATGAAAACAATCAACCGTTTCATTTTAATACGCCGCCGAAGGTAGACGTATATTGGTATCACCTTCTTCATCCGTTCGTTTGTCCGTTCGTTTGTCCATTTTTTGTAAACATAACTTCTCTAATTTTAGACAGATTAGCATGAAACTTTCACAGGATGTACCACATTTTGTTACCATGCGCACATCGCAATTTTATGATACTACGCTGAACAACGAAAATGGTTCCTTTGTTTAATATAAATCCCGTAGTGTGGTATTATGACTCTGGCACTCTTGTACTATACGGACCGTTAAATAGAAGATTAGCACTCAACAAGGAAAATAAAATGTTTATCCCTTTTTAACATTTTCATGGAAATACTTCGTTTGCAATCATACGAAATCGTTAAGTTTTTAAATTTGTCCAATATAGAGGTATAAATATAATTGTTGTGCCCATTCTTCAGGGCCCGAGGTTATAAAACTTTTTCTATTTCTCCATTCAAAATTTTCTCCAATTTCAAATTGAGATTACAGCCGTAATTCTGTTTTAATTCTCATTTTAATGTATTTACATAAAAGATGATATTAATAAATTGTTATAAATAACAACTTATTAATATTATCTTTTATTTTGATACATTTATTATGATTCAAAATTTGAGAAAATTCTCAGTTGAGCCTGAGAAAAGTTTTATAACCTTGGGTCCAGAAGAAAGCTTCAATTTAAGTATAGTTCACAGGTTTGACTGTTCAGCTTAATCTCACATTAATTCTCCAATAGAAATATCACAGATTATAATAAATCAAGAATAATAACAAAAAACAACAGAAAGTATAACAATAGAAATATTGACAAGAACAGTTTTATATGTGAGCCGTCGGGCGAAAGGGGACCATCCGGAAACTCTGTTAAAATGAGTTATTGAAAAAGAGTTTGAGTCAAGCATAGATCATCCAGAGGTCGCATTTCAAACATTCTTTCTCTGGAGGATAGATTGTTCATTCTTGAATCAGAAAATAAGTACATTGCGAAAAGTTTCGACCCTAATCTGACAAGGGTCGACACTTTATGCATCTCCCAGATGGCCCCTTTTCGCATGACGGGTCACATATGTGAAATACAAGTAAAAAGTAAGGTAGTGGACCCGTAATAGTTCCACAACATTTTGAACGCGTGGTCTTTCACAACGTTAACTTAGGTTTCCTAATGAAATCATTAGGAAATCTAGGTTAACACTTTTAAAGTTCATAACTTTCGAAACGTTGTGGAATTATTACCGGTCCACTACCTTAACAGATATGTTAGAAGAGCACACGTGCGGGTGCCAACGCTGGGCTTGAGATGCTGGATAGTGAAAATTAGAGGTCAAAAGAGGGGACAACTATTAGGAAAAAAGCCAAAAGGGTCCCCCACCCTTGATGGTAGTGACTGTTCTTTCGTTACGGAACACAAATGCCAGGTTCCAAGCTGATATATTCAGAAGTCACAAAGTTATCATCAAGGTTAAATTCTAATACACCAACATCAACTCTAAACGCATACATCAAGAATAAAGTCGACAGCGCTTAGGTGGTACCAATTTTTCGACTTCTAATCCAAGTCACGCTAAAAATCACATTTTCGTCGAGTTAACACTTGGTTACACAAAATTTAAAAAAAAAAGTATTCAAAAGAAAATCCTGGTAGCATATTTTATTCATGTTCATAATTGTATTGATTATGTTTTGTGAAAAAATTGCGCATCTACCAAAATAAGTCAAAATCGTCGTAACTACGATCGGAATCGCCCGAATCGTAAAAGAAATCGTCTTCTGAATCAGAATCCCTTTCCCTCCGTATACGTATCGATGTGCCGCCATTTTCGGTGGTGAATTTATTTGCGGGAATGCTGCTTACTTCGGTCACGAGGATTTTCCCGCATTTTCCCCTATCCTCAAGATTTTTAAATAGCCACAGTCTTCGGTTATCTAAAGAGAACCATTTGTTATTTTTCTTGGCTACCTGTATGATAGGAATGTCGTGTATACTTGTCCTGAAAAGTTTAAAAGTATTAAGTGCATCTCTTAATCTAAATGTAAATTTGTTAAGTGATGAAGAGATAATTGAGATAATTGTTGATTTCATGGCTGTATGAAACTGAAAAACCTAATCAAGCTGTTGTGTATTCCGAATGAATTTTAAAATTGGCAAATCCAACTTAACTTCCTATGACTTAGCATCAAGGCATTTAGCAATTTGACAAAGTCTTGATTTTGTTTGATTATACATCTCTGAAATTTTGATAAAATGGGTATTTTTTCTCAAATGAATGTTATGGAACAATGTTGTTATACAACTTGAACAGGAATTACTATCTAAGTATATTTTCTCAAAATATGTAGATTCTCTATTTCGACATTTCAAATGAAACTGAAGGAATTATGTATAATGGTTGACACCAATTCTCGCCGCGTACCAGCTCTCGCCAAATGACCTTTTGCACAGTAAAAGACGCAATATTCAGATACAAAAATTACTCTCTGAATAGAAGAAGTCGTTGTCTACATAGCGTGTAATTTAGGGTTTCCTTTCCTTCTTTACTGTAAACCGAAGTGGTTGGCGAGAACTGGTACTTGCTCAGTGCGGTTTCAGTACTCTCAAACTACATGTTCGTATATCTAAATCACAGAAAGGTCTTTAAGACATTAAAGAAGAAATGGTCAAGTTAGTTGCTCCGTACGATCATGTGACGTCAACTTTATAACATATTTTTTTATTTTCGGCATTTTAACATTTATATTTAAACATCTCAAATGCTTTCAAAACATCCTCGTTGCTTGAAAATGTTTTAAAATAAAGATAAAACTTCTCCTCCAAGAAAATTCAAATTTTTCTGATGTTAACCAAAGACGAACTGTCATTTAAAGTTGAAAGATTTGATTTCGGTTATTTAGATTTTTGAAAGTGCTCCGTAGCCCCTTTTTCTCATCATAACAACAGATTTCATTTTGTTGTTCTATTGGTTCCACCGAAACAAAAGTTGATATTTCAATCAATATAAAGCGAAACAACATCTATGTACAATTTCATCTTAATCGAACGCTATTTATTGGTTATTCTGATCAAGTCTAAGAACTTATAAACTAAACATCGTATTTATTACTTTTAGAACTTGAACTTTTTATTTTACATAGTATTATTCTTGCAGCTCGTTTCTGAATTTTTACATTCTTTGAAAAAACACGATTATTTACAAGTTATTCTATATGATGCGGACACAGTCAAAATATGTAGTAATATACGCGTTGTAAAATAAAAGCCTCATTTCTATACTTCGATACCTGTTTACTCGTCTTGAGCGAATAAAGATGCAATGATAAATTTGTCGACGCCCTTTCTTGACTGTCTAGGATAGTGTAATAATAATATACAAACCTAGTAATTTTTCAAGGGGTAACTCTTTTTAATGGTGATTTTACGGCGATATGTCCAAAGAGTTTGATGTTAAAAGTGGTATCAAGCAAAGCTGTGTGCACCGTCCCTCTTTCGTATCTAATTTGCTTTACTACTCAAGCATGCCTTATTAGGTAGTTCAGATGAAGTAGACTAACTCCACTAAAGATCAGACCATAGGCGTAGCTTGGATTTCAAAATTTATACGCACTCAGAAGGCGCCGAAAATAGGATACATAGGATAAAGGCGATATTCGGCCTGTCAAAAAAGATGAATGTCTTCCTTCCTCCCCCTTTTCTATGATTTGAGCGTCGGTGAATAATGAAAACATCGTTACTACAGCTAAAATAAGCTGTAATTTCGATGCTCTGATCATTCATCAAAGACATTTTTCGAAATAGGATTTATTTCTATAACGTACTTGCGCAGTGTGCGTAATGGTAGTTATATCCTTGCAGACGATCGATTCTTCAGCATTTCCCGCTTGCGCTTCAAGTCTAAAATCAGGAAAGTTACAATCAGAGACCTCCTGTTCGCCGACGATGCACCTATCACAACTCATATCGAAGTTAGACTCAAAAAACTTATGGACAACTTCTCAAATGATTGCGATCTATTGAGTCTAACAATCAGCCAATAAAATCAAAATGGTGGACCAAGGAACTGCCGTACTCACCATCATAGGTAAACCCAACAATTCCAGTCCATTGGTTCTATGAAAACCGACACAAAAATCAACAAACGTACTAGGAAATAATCAACTTTTCTATCAAAACTTACGGCTCGAGTATGGCAAAACAAATATCTGACAAGGTCCACCAAAATCAGTGATTACAAAGCATATAAAACAGTTCACTCATACATCGATGGCTCAGCGCGAAACAGTTGTAATTGTCTGTATGTTATAGGCAGTTACAATTTTTTTGCCCCGAGTTATCATATATTGGATTGAGTCTTGGGCAACTATCACCAGACAAGAACAGATATTACACACTTTTCACATGAGGTGCCCTCACAGAATCGTTTGAATTACATGGCAAAACAAAGACACAAACAACGACGCGATACTTAGAGCTGGTCTTCCCTCAATGTCCACCCTCCTCGGACATAGACGACGCCGCTGGCTTGGTCACGGGCACAAAAAGGAGGACGGCCGTATTCCAAAGTATAGTCCGGCAGCACCAGGGCATAACCTTGCAATAGCGTCTATAGAATTTTTTATTGCTGAAAGTTGTAGATATGGTCATCCAGATATGAAATCCGGTTGATGCCACATTGGCATCATTGGGCAATCCAAGATGGCTGCCAAAATAAAAAATGGCTGCCAAAATAGGTACCTTTTTCATTATGTTTATCCTGTGTGATAAGGAAATTACTCAAAATGATCCAAATGGTATTTAAATCGCATAAGGGAAGGACTTTAGATATCATCTTGGTTCAGTCACGAAATAGAAATTAAATATGGTCGCCGAAATTCGAGATGGCAGCCAAAGAAAGTGATTTTCTTCTATGCTTATCCTATGTAGAAGAGATAAAATTCAAAATGCCTAAAAATGGTATCTGAATTTCAGGAAACTCATACTCAGCATATTTTCATGTTTCTATCATGCAGAGGAATTGAAATATGGCCGCCAAAACCTAAGATGGCTGCCAAAATTAGTAATATTCTATAATGAATGTCATATGTAATCGAGAGACATAATTCAAAATACTACAAAATGATATATAAAATTACATAAATGTCATACAAAGACATTTGTTCTTTAAAAAAGAGGTATAAAGACGGCTTAATTATATAAAAATGGCCGCCAAAATGGGTGAAAAGGGAATATGATTCAAACAGGATGGATAAGGGAAGAGGTAAGACAGATGTTATTAATTTCAAAGTTAATCCATTTAATCACAATAAGCCCGAACCTATCTTAGGTATTAAAGTTTTACCATCAAGAATTGTGAAATCGAAAATAAAGGCAAGATGAGATACATTAATATTGTGACGCTTTAGTGACTTAAATCTTCCACCACTTTCAAGATGATTACATTAAAGAGGCGAAGATATTGTAAATTGATTTTCATGACTATCTGTTTTATAATGTTTTTTTTTTAAATCCTGAAATGTTCAGAACTAAACATTAAACATTAAGTTAGTTATACCAGTTAAATACAACTAGTCGCATAAGTGCACTGGAAGTAACATAACCGTATACACTTAAACATGCAATAAATGGTTCGATGATTATTTTATAAAAGCAAAACGATAGAGATGGAAATTATTGAAAAACGGTCAAAACAGCCTTTTCAGTCACCGACGTTCATATGCCGTCCGTTCCGCAATTTACTCCAATATCTTTTTAAACACCACTGTGCCGACCAGACTAACATTTTATAGGGGTGTACTTTTCAAGTTTTGCAAAAGTTTTAGAAACAATTCAAGTTAAATCCAAAACTTTAACTTCCAAATCGCCGATTATTAAGAAAATCTTTAAATTATTCTCCTACGAAACCAGGACTACTAAAGATTTGACATATTGCAGGGACTTCAGGCGAGTGTTGACATAATTAATCGTGTTCTATAGCGGTTCTTCCATGATGACGCCTTATCTTACAAAGCAACAGAGACAATTTTAATAAAAATGCCAGCCAAACTATAAGGCTTTTACATGTGATACATTGCACATTGGTCGGCCTACTGTACTGGTGTTTAGCTGGTTGTAGGTTAGAATTCACAAATGTCATGTGGCAGGATATTAACAGACAGTGCCTCAAATAGGCCAGCTATCCATAAAAGTTGGCAGTACTATCAAAAACTAATATCGCTCCTTCCCGTCTCTCTAGTGCAATTGATGTTTTCTGGTTTATGAACTAGGACAACTATGAAATATATTACCTACTATCTTTTGGGTTAATCCTTCTTCTGTATGTAATTGGTTTGGACAGTTTAAATTTAAAAGCAACAAGGACCATGTCCGACACGGCCATCCCCCGCCATGAAAGCTTGATAGTAAACTGAAGCTTAATCAAAGGGCAATAACTCTAAAGTAAAGAGTTGTAGTTCTTGTGTACTGCACTTATACTCCATGAGATCTATCTACCTTTAAATTTTCGAGTTGATAGCTTTCATACTCTAGGAGATATGCTCCGGACAAGTTTAGTGATGGAATGACGGAACGACGAACGGAGACCATTACATCCCATTCGCCGAACGGCGGGGATAATAAGAACGGCTTGAGACTTTCTTAAAACACACATGCGATACCTTTCATTGGATAACATAGCGTACGATTTTGGGGACTTCAGAAAAATTCGCGTAGGTCTGAACACAAGCCAGATAATGTACGTATATGGATGAAGGAATTTCGAATTTTGTGAGACAGTTTCGATAAAGAAGTGGAAAGACAATATAATGTGAGTTCAGAAACAAAAGGCACTTTCTCTCTTTTGTATTTTCTGTATCTCTCTAGATGTTCTTATAAGTTTAAAGAAATCTAGGGAGTAATATAGACAATTTACTAAAGATGAAATACGTCGAATTCGGACGTCCAATCAGATTTCCCGAAAATATTGCTTGCTGCCTACAAGCAGCCAGATCATATGGTAAATGGTGTACTTTACGATGTATCCGAAATTTTAAAGTGTTAACTTTCTTTTGGAACTGAGTATATCAATCAACACGTTTATACATATAATGACTATCATTATGAAAGTGGCTACACACCTATATTATATCGTGCAGTTATAATTAAAGGAAATCTGTTTCTAGGAATATTCTAAGAACTAAGAATGAAAATCTATAAAGATAAGAGGTTCTTTTTATTTTGTTATTTCACTAAATTAGGCAATCTTTGCATTTCAGTTGTCCATTTCATATAGGACATACTTATCTCATAAGCTTTAAAGCTTTAGAGATAGACAAATTCGCATTACTTCAACACATAACTTATTATTTAGCAATATAGCCATAGAGAAATTTTGAATTTATGTATTCTTTCGCCACAATCCGAAACTGGTGAACTCTTATGATGTATGGCGCATATGGTACAAAGACAAAAATCCCAATAATTTCATCATTTCATGAAAGTTCGAAATCTATTGGTAATTAAATGCAGGCTTTGCAAAAGAGTATGAAAGCATGCAATTCCAAAGAACCTGAGATTTGTTTCAATATTGGCACGCCATCTTGTTTCTAACGAGTTGCCCAATGATGCCAAGGTGGCATCAACCGGATTCTTGATGTACAATGTCTCCCCTTTCGAAAAATGCAAAAATATTGTCTATAGACGGCATTGCACGGTTAAAGTGAAATTTCGGGTTTTGCTGCCGGACTAGTATCTTCTGTGCGGCAAACTGCAAAACGGATGCGGCAAAAGAGACCGTTCATGCTTTCGATACACAGACTGTTAAAAGCGTGCTTTGAAGGCTTGTAAAAATGATAAAAAAAAACTGGGAATACCAGGCATCTTACAGAAACAACCGAAACGAGACGCCGCATCAAAGGATCTCAAGACGGGTGTAGAATTGATGTGAAATAAGCCAATTAAAAAAAAAAAAGACTCAAAAAGGAAAGAGATCGTGTCAAGACTTAGTCAAATCACAGATACACCAGTCCCCAAATGCACTGGTTTTAGACAGACCATGCAAATCACGGTCGGTCTTTGCAGCCACAGACGACGAAGTAAACCGCCAATCACTTCCCACGGAAATCAATGGTCCACGAAATGAAAGTTGCTAATTACAATTTTGTTAAAGTCTCTACAGTTTTTAGTTTTTAATAAGAGCCTATAAACATACATATTGTTTCAGAGGGATTAATTCCATTTTGTGGTGTCTTAACAAAACGTCTTTTGTATGGTCGTTGTTTAATGTTTCCATGTATAATTGAAAAAGTGAAAATTTCGCATAAGTTGTGCTATTTCCATTACTAGACCTTGGTATCATTGAATACATGGTATTGACCAGTGTTGACCAGTCTTACTCGAATTTACAATTTCGGATAGCCTTTTTTGAATTTGGTAGGTATTGACCCAAATCATTCTAACTTGTTGTAGTTGAATGACCATGCCTCAGCCAATCAATTACCTCGTAAGAAAATCAAAACACAAAATGTTAATATACATAGGAAGTAACCTAAAGTCTCAAAGTTAAAGAGCATCGTGCAATTTATAAAGTGAATAATTTTGGTGAAATTAAAAGGAAGTTAATCAATATTGCTAATTGCATGCACGACGAACGTATTTAGCGAAACTCTTTTACCTCCCTTTACAAAAATCATACAAACAAGTTCTATAATTATGTATCCATATCTGCATAAAGTAATCAGAGTATTCTCAAGTCAAGTAAGACCGTAATTCAACAAGAGAAGGTGCTAGATAATGCATAAATCTTAGTCAAAAATGGGCATAACTCTTGAAAAGGTGCTTCCAGTGCCCCCCCCCCCCCATAGGCAGTCTTGATAGCACTTGTAATGGTGAACACACATGTAAAGTTTCGTGATAATATCTTTGTGTATATGTAAAAAGTCCGTTAACAAATATGTGTTTTAAAGCTATAAGTTGGTACATTAGACTAAAAACGATAATAGACATTGTACTGAAAAATGGCCAGTACTATCCAAGGGCAGATGGCTCTAGCATGATATTAAGCCCTGAAAAGTGCCTTAAAATTTTGATATGATGTCTACACAATGTTAATCTACAACTTATATTAATAAAAAGAAAATTTATTGGGCGGAAAAAATAGTTGATCCCATATGTCCATTGCTACCTTAAGTGAGTGTTTAGAGTGGATGAATGGGGCACCGAGTTGGTGATTTCGAATGATTAAGAGCCGAACGACTATCAATTCCAAGATATTCTTAAGCGTACTTACCTGCCGTTACATATATCATTTAAGACATCATGTATGTTATCTCCATTACAAAACCTGGGTCTAATAGAGTCCTGAGAATAATAAATCTCCGACGGATACAATTGACGAGTCATAGTGGTGTAATAATGTCCTCACAAAATTAAACAAACGTTACATCGAGACTGTTAACAATTTAGTATATGACTACTAAAGAAAATATATGTTTTAACTCTACTAGTTGGTTAATTTTTGAATCCAATTCGTGATTGAATTGTTACCCATCACGCGAAAGAGGCCCATCACGGAAGCGCTAAAAGTACCGACACCACATTGGCTTATAGTCTTCAAAAGGATGATAACTCTACCATTCGGTATAAGAAGTTACAAAACGCGACCTCCTATTGACCTCTAACGATCCCAATCTCGTCTTAAACCATTTATATCAAGTTCCAGTGTGGTCTCCTTTGCGTGATGGATCACATTTATTTTATTTTTTATGTATTAATTATTTTTTTCTAAAATTTCCTGGCGCAAATTTATTTTGTCAAAACGTTTTATCATCCGTTTCAATAATAGTTTTATCATTACGGATATATCACACGAACTAAACATGAATAAATGCATGTATGGGTATACTTTATAAACTTTTCATAAGCCGTTTTACGAAAAAGCCAAATAGATCAGGTTTTAGAAAACGAAACTTGATTTATCAATGTATATTACTTTCTGTTTATTGCCGTATCTTTAGGCCATACTTGGGAAACAAATTACTATAAGGCAATACACCATACAAATGGCTGAATTTCAAAAAAAGTAAAGTGGAAATATTGTTCCTTGGTCAGAGCTTGTTCTCTAATCAAAAAGTGTTCTGAAAGTTTATTGTTAATATTAATTGCGTATTACTGTTTTTGAAGGCATACAATTTTGAGAAAGAGGGACAATGGCCTCATGTTAAAAGTGAAGAATATTATAGTCCGTTTGACTTCTATATGGGCCAACATGTTGCCGAAAATCTCAGCATCAAATTAATAAAACGTGTTTTTTTCTTGTCATATCATATTTTCCATCTATTACCATAAAGGTGTTTGTTTTTCAGAAATTTTGACTGTAAAATAATGATTTTGTCTGTCAGTCTTCGTGTTAATTCTCAGCCTTTAATAGATTCTTGTGTCTGTATTAAACGGAACAGCGAATTGTGAATCAAAGAATAGTTCTGATTTGCATTGGGGCCGAGTCAAAAGTGTATGATTTTGAGTGAGTCGTTTTAGTATATCAAATATCAGTATATTTGGATATCAAATCTGGGTGTATTCTCTTTTTGTTCAAAACCGTTTGACCAGATAATTGATAATTGTTTTATCTATTCTGAGATGAACTAGAGAACGGACTATGCCTCACGTCAATTTTCTATTTATAGCTCAACTGAGCACGAAGTGCTCAAGGTGAGCTACTGTGATTGTGTGTTTTTTGTCGTCTGTCGTCCGTCGTCAAATTATACGTAATGTGTGCACTGTAGAGGCACATTTAATAGGCTATAATGGTCATAATGTATATCTCTGAAATCTCGGCTTATTTCGAAATTGGGTCAAGTGGGGTCAAAATGAGCTTAAGGGTCAAACTTCATTTAAAAAAAATCTTTGTGTTATTTCTTGAGATCACATTTTTGGCTTAATGTTCCTAAATGTGGTTGGAATGCATAATGGTTTAACCAAAACCATTCCGCATATCGCTCCGACTTTTCTGTAAAATGAAAGTAGCTCGGACATAGGTGTAACAATTTTAGGTTATTTTATTTAGGTAATACATGCATGGCTTCTGGTGGTACTTCGTGCATTACGCTTTAAATAAAACGTTTCTCCATTGCTCTACGGTCGTCTAGAGAGATTTATGGACATTGTTATCAAATGATAATAAGCCAAGTTTTGATCTTATCGAAGATTTTCGTTGTCTCAAAGTCAGCGTGTTACTTGTGACGTCACAAAACCCATGTCAGAAACGACGCACTTCCTTGGCTGCGCCATTTTTATTCCCGATGTCTATTTTATAAAATCGCCGAGGCTTCACGAATGAACCCAAACTAGAAGTTGTGAAAACAGCACTGCGTTCAGGATCAAAACGTTAGCGAAGCGCTTTCGAAATGATACCTCGCTTTGCACGTATGTGCACGTGCAAAGCGGGGTATCATCTCAAAGCGCTCGCAAAACGCTTTTACATCCTGAACACAGGGTCGATCTGTGTTCAGGATCACCAAACGGCGCAAGCAGATTTCAAATTGTACCCCGCTTTGCACGTGCACTAACTTAAGCATGTGCGTTTTTGCAGGACGTGACATTGATGTAACGCGGAGGTTAAACTGTTATATGTGTTTCGATGAAAGCTCTCCTGCCTGATATTTCATCCCAAACCTCGAAAAGGCTCTCAACATTGCTAAACATAGGACTGATAGGATCTTGACTGTAATATAGCTCTGATCATAGGAGAAACTACGCACTCAGAAGGCGACCAATAGAGAAAATATAGGATAAAGGCGATATGAGTGCTGTAACAAAAGATGAATGTCCTCTGTCCGCTCCCCTTTTGAGCGTCGGTGAATAATCAACATATCGTAACTTCAATAAGCTGTTGTCTCGATATTATAAACATTCATCAATCACGTTTTTTTAAAGGAGGGTTTTTCTATTCCGCATTTGCGTAACGCGCGTAATTGCAGAGGTAACGCGGCATAACGTAAGGCCATCTGAGAGATGATGAAAGTATTTGATGATATAGTTGAGGTATGAAACTAAAAACCTTTTTACACTGTATAAATACGCGAAGTGGATTCATAAATGAGTAGGTTTATGTTTTTAGTTACAGTCTTCCATGAACTAAGCAAACGCTCACTTCATGCCTGATAATATGATATCGTAAAAACAAAAAGTGAAAAGATTTATTATCGTTCATCAAAATTATTCTTATGGGGCTACTTTTTACGGAAGCGTACAAAACAGTTGTGTACTCAAAATTAATTTTATTGAGAAATAAAATCAAAATCCCAGCCAATCATAATGCACGAAAAATGGTGGAATTATTTAATATGAGTTTATTTGTCAGTGAATGAAAAGTTTCTAACTGCCAAGCGACTTAAGTTCAAGTTACCTTATACAACCTTTCTGGTACAAAAGACTTTCTAAGTTTCATTTACAAAAATAGAAATGTAATTGTTAATTAAACGAAATCACCTTTTAAGGCAATAAGATGAAAGGAGAGCGGGTAAATCGGTTTACATGTATCTTGAAGTTGAAATTAATGACCCATTTTTGAGGCGATACTGAGAGAAGAAATTGTTAGCGCTTTGTAGATTATAACAAAGTTTTCCGAAAATGCAAAGTGAAAATACAATGCCACTCGATATGCGAAATGAGACAAAATACAAACCGAAACTAACAAAGGTTCATTATCATCCAATACTTTGTACATGTCCCGTCAGTCACCAAACATCGATCTTAAGGTAGTGGACCAGTAATAGTTCCGCAACATTTCGGACGACATATTCTTTCACAATGTTAACCAAGGTTTCCTTATGAAAATCATTGGGAAACCTCGGTTAACATTGTTAAAGTTAATTACTTCCTAGATGTTACAAAACTATTGCGGGTCCACTACCTTAATATCAGAGCTACAAGTAGAGGGGTATTTTGAATTTTAGATCAAAGTGTTTCAATAATCATAGCTCAAACGCTGTATTGTTGGTACCCATTTGAATCGTCTCACCGAGACGATTAATATGAGAACAAACAAAAAAGGGTTTCATAGGGGAATAAGGGTTTATGACTGGAATTATCCCCTCTTAATTGTACCTCTGTAAAAGGTCATATGAATAAAGATATCAGAGGGTGATCATTCATTGTATGGCCCTTTGAAATTTGAGCGGTGTTTATCGTTGTCTCTCATTCGATTTAATGATATTTATTAAAATAATTATATGCCTAATGATTTAAGTTTTCATTCATGAATGCATTTTTATCTGTTAGTACACGTTTTTTGTCAACCACAGAGCTGTTATCATAACTAGTCTGTGATCAAATGTGTTTAATACCAGAGGTACAGATAAGAATGATTGATGGATTGAATGGAGCTTTACGCCGCCTTCAACATTTTTTCAGTTATATCGCGGCGGCTGCAGCACCTAACAATGGATTCCTAGTATTTCTCTCACCAGTTCAACAATCATATCCTTTCCTAGCCTCCAGCTACTATTTCACATAGGTCTACGATTATCAACCCATTGGCGGGAGACAAATAGTCTGAAAGGATGCGTGCCGCCGTCGGGGATCAAACCCGGGACCTCTACATTGACAGTCCAATGCGCTACCACTTGCGCTATGACGGCGGCTCGAGGTACAGATGAGAAAAGGTAACTCAATGAAACCCTGTGCTGTGGGTATTCTTATAAGACACTTAATCCTAAACATGAATCACGCTACTTGCTTGCTACCAGACCCCGTGCAACTGATCAAAATTATTGTAAAATGGGAACAACTCAACTAAAAGAAAATGTTACATATTTCTTTTGTAAATCTGTATTGTCGAACAGTGTATGTTTTTTGCAGAATGTGGGAGGTAATCGCATAGGACGAAAGTAAAGCGGGAGTCCTGTACCTTGTTGACAGTCCGAAAGTTAGGGTAAAATGGTATTTTCAAAACTGAGCTCTGACTTAGACGTAAAGTTGGTACATGTAAAAAGGATATGATGAACATTCATTTAAACTTTGATTATGAGTATACATGTATGAGTAAAACTTGCGATTTAAGTCATGTGGTAAATTCCATTTGGAAAGTAAACTATAACTATATATTTCAGGTGTTTTTAACCTGTTTTATATATTTCGCAAAATGACACGGGTATCTATAAATTAGAAATAGAATTCACTGCTCACCGCGCAAAATTTACCTAAAGGCCTAATTGCATGCGCGATTAAAATATATTGTATTTGCTTAACTTTAAAAACCCAGACATAGTATTTGCAGCCCCTTTTTACATTCCGAATTAAAACGCATCGTATTTATTCAAAATTGAGTTGAAAGGTTGGAATTCACGCATCAGTCGTCACATATGTCATTTTGAAAGACGATATTTTACTTCTGTGTTTACATTTAAGGTGATCTACATTAACATATAGGTAAACACGTTTGTCATTTATATAAAAACTAAACTAGGATGTCGGATTACTTTCAGGTAAGATGATCACCTATTTCTAATACCTGCATTTTGAGTCGTTTGTAGTTACATTTTGGTCGGGCAGATCTGTTAAGCCCTAATCTTGCAAAACCACCGTTTCCGGTTTCTCTTCTTATTTAGAGTTAACTTATTTCAGGGCCTCTTTCGGGTCGGGAGAAGACTGGTCTCGCTATCAAATACCAGAATAGCCAATTCTAGGCTTTTTGATAGTCTATAATGGGATCAGTCTAGAGCTGGTAACCCGCTGTCCGAGAGATACTCTGACAAAGCGGGCATTAAGTTACCCGCCCGGGTTCAGAAATTAGTTGGCCCTTAGTGTTTAGGTCGACGCGGCTATGTTATCAAGAAGAATAAATAGAAATTCATAGGGTCGGCGTCATAGCGCAGTTGGTAGCGCGTCGGACTGTCATTCAAGAGGTCCTTGTTTCGATCCCCGACGTCGGCAATCTTCTTTCCGACTATTTGTCTCTCACCAATGGGTTAATAAATCGTAAACATATGTGGGATAGCAGCTGGAGGCTACGAAAGGATGTAATGGTAGTACTGGTTTGAAAAATGTTAGGAATCTATGGTTAGGTGCTCTAGCCTGCGCGATGAAGCTGAAAGATAGTTGAAAGCGGCGTAAAACCGCTTTCAAACAAACAAATAAATCCTTCATTCATAATGGTGGTAAACTCTTAAACTAATCAAACTTCTGAGTGATAAGGGATCATTTTTAAAAACGCGATTGATTGTATGGAGTTTTACGCCGTTTCAACATTTTTTCAGTTATTTTCAAATCTTCATTTCGCAAAGTTCCCACAAGGTTTTATTTTTGCGTGACGTAATAGTAAAAATTGTGAAGAGCAACTAAAGGTAGTGGCACCGTACTAGTTGCTAAATTTCCTAATGATTTTCATTAGGTAACCGCGGTTAACATTGTGAAAGATCATGAGTTCCGAAATATTGTGAAATTATTACAGGTCCACTACCTTAAACGGCGTAACTACAGTTATTTCAAGCTTAATTCATCAAAGTGATTGAGAAAATAGCTGGAAAATGGTCATCTCATTAAAGAGGAGTGTTTTGATTTGCCATTTGCTTTTGTGATCTCTTAGTTTGATATAAGTCGATCAGCAATATGTCACAGCTCAGTCGGCTAGATTAGCTCAGTTGGTAGAGCATCGGACTTCAAAACCAATGGAGTTCATGGGTTCGATTCTCGGACTGACACACTAACATGCTAGTTGTCTTTCGGATGAGACGTTAAAACGAGGTCCCTTGAGACGGTGCTTTACACCGAGCACGTTAAAGAACCATGGCGGATCTCAGCAGTAGTTTCGTCATGCATCCTTGCACTATCCCCCGTAACAACTTACCGTCTTCTGGGGCCTTCGCTCATATAGGCATGCACTACGGTAGCGACGATACATAAATGGAAATAAACAATCGCAGTTTCCATACTGACGATTTACATGAATAACCTTGCGCTCTGCTAAGGTCATGTCCAAACCAGGCCCAATGTTCTACAGTGATCCTTTGTTGTTGTCCTATAAAATACCTCCAAATACTTGACTTTGTGGCATCAAAGGTTTGGCCAATTTTCAATTTTTTGTTCTTTTCCGTGAATTCAAAATTGCACGATAAGGAGATCTCAACCTGTAGAACTATTTAGGTACAGTTAACATCATCCAAGGGCGTAACTACCATTACAAGTGCGTAAAAGAAATAAACCCTCTTTCGAAAATTATCAGCAATGAATGATCATAATATCGAAACTACAGCTTATTGAAGCTGTAGTTACGATGTTTTTATTATTCACCTACGCTCAAATGATAGAAAAGGGAAGTAGACGGAGGACATACATCTTTTGTCACAGTCCACATACCGCCTTTATCCTATATATTTTATATTGGTCGCCTTTGATTGCGTATCACTTACAAAATCCTAATAACGCCTATGTCATCGCACAATTGACAGGATTAAAGATTTGGAAATGATTTCGGAATGAAATTGAATAAGTAGAAGGAGCGAGTTTCGAATGAATTGAAAGTGATGTAAAACGATGTCACTAATTTTGTCAAATAAGACGAAAGCAGTGGTCTTTTATACCCCCCACCCCCACCCCCACCACCACCTTTTTAATTGTCGAGTGATTGCTTGAATTAAATGAATGAATTAAAGGAGCGGCTGTGTGAGCGATTTAGAAACATGTCGATCGAGGTAAATGTCAATTTTAATATGCTACTTACTGTAAGAATCTACATTTTTATGCACAGTTATAATTAATTCGACCCGATTAAAAAATTTGATTAATTAATTCTGACGCGGCACACAAAATTGCGTTTTCTAGTTTATTTGATTGTATATAGGTTTAACATCACTTCTAGCAGAATTGCAGTAACATCATGACAATTGGTGTACCTATCGATGTCCTCCTTTATTTTATTTGCATTACTAACTACCCATCAATCGTAGAAGTATTGAGTAAATATCTTTCTTCGAGAACAATTGCGGTTGAAACAATAGCTTTTGTCAAATGTTTTACAATAAGGAAGAATTGACTCAGAACATCTGTCATTAGTGAATGATTCTCTTTGATCAGTCTGAATAAGCCGCACGGTCTGATAATTTTCAACAGTTTTCGCATCTACCAGATTAGCGTTCAGAATTACTAAATTTGTTCAAAAGGTTTTACATATACATGTAGTTCCAACCCATCTGGGAACCATTTAAAAAAAAGTAGCAAATACTTTGTTCCTTCGAACTCTATGCTGATGGTTTCTATTTAATCAACCGGTCGCAAATTTATCTGTACCATAACATCGTTTAACCGATTTTGTAACAAAAGTTTAGTAGTAACCTTGGGGTTAACCATTATTTAAGTATTAGCCTATGCGTTAGATTTCCAACAATTTCAAATATGCGCAAAGCAAAGACTCTGACCAGCCTGTGCATCCGCACAGTCTCACCAGAGTCTTGACTATGCGTTTAATAATTATCCGTACACCGTCAAGTAACGTTATATTTACAGTATGTCGATGTCTATGCTACTCAATGTTTGCACCTCACGAAAATTTCAAATTGTTGGAAATGTCACGCACAGGCTTATATGGTTAACCCCGAGGTTACCACTAAACTTTTGTTATACAATCGGGCCAAAAAGATTAATTTTCTTTTCTTTTAGAAGACAACCGAAGGGAATATTTGATACTTCCACTGGATAATTCCTATCAACATTTATAGAAGAAATGTAAATGTCCGTCAAATACAGCAAGCTGAGCATGGAGGACGGTAAGGTTGAACCAATCCTGTGTTCAGGATAAAAAAAAACGCTAGCAATTTCAACAACTGGTTCCCCGTTTTGCTCGTGAGTGCACTTGCATTAAGCGGAGATTTCATTTGTAAAACGTTTCGCGAAAGTTTGCATACGCAACGCAAGGCTGCTGCGCACTTAGATGTCCCTGAAAAGCATTTTTTTCAGAAGATAACTTTTCCTTTTGCTTTGCATTTTGATTTCCGCTTAGTTTAATTTTTTTATATAATATATTCTTACAGTTGATTTCTTCAACTACGGGCGCTTGAGCACCTCATTCGCTCCACAGGCCTGAATATCCTGATAATGTTTATTAGAGGATGATAAGACTTTTTAAACGAGAAATGAATGAGTGAATGTTTATTTAAAGTAAATAAGTGTTTATATGTTTCAAATGCTGAAATATTTCTGCATAAAAAAAAACCTGATCAGTGAATTACATTGAAAATTGACCTCTACCTTTTACACACATGTTTTTCATTTAAACACAATAATTTTGTGCAGTCTGATAATGGGTCACTCAATGACCATTATAGTGAAATTTGGTTAAAATCCAAATATAAAAATTTCAACACAAACAGAATGTTACTGCACAATATACTGGTACTTTGTCTGCAAAATTTTGATTGTAGATTTTCCGCTACTACTCTACTAAAAGGATGTTACTTCACAAAAATCGTTTGTCATCAAAACAAAATTCTAACTAATGATAATAAAAAGTAAAATATTCAATCCAATATATATACTTTATTCTACCCCTTTCGGAACCTAAGGAGGTCAGAACATCATTTTACACCACTTGTACTCTCCGTGCATAGTCACCCTTCATTCAACTAAACTGACAAATTCTCAGGGGGTATTCTCAGGCTACTTATTTTGACTAATGTTTCTATACATTTGGATTTCAAACAAAGGTTTTGTTCCTTCTGGTCTATAATCTTTACACCTATTAGATTTTATAAGTCTAGAAAAATTCATCATTTAGGTGATACCAAAAGGGTGGTCAAATATTCATTTTATATGTTAGAATGTCCTCTGCCAATAAAAAGATATGCTGTTCATCAAATCAAAATATTTTTTGCAGACTGATACGACTTCACAGAAATAAAATTCCGAAGATATTTAATCAATCTGTTTAAACTTTCAGGATAGTTTGTTTTACCCAATGTTGGATATTCCACCATATAACCTATCTGGAGAAATGATCCTTGCCCATAATAGACATATTTTCATCTGATCACAATAATTTTTTGTAGACTGATAAAAGATTACTTAAGAATCATTCCAGTGAAATTTGCTTGAAATCCACCGGTTAGATTCTGAGAAAATGATTTTCAAATTTTTCACTTATAACTTATATAGAAATGACCTCCGCTCATAAAGTACTTTTTTTTCATCTGATCACAATAAGTTTTTATAGACTTGTTGAGGGTCACTCAAGAATCATTCCAGAGAAATTTGGTTGATATCAATTCATTAGATTCTGAGAAAATGGTTTTCAAAGTTGCCACTATATAACATAGAGAGAAATGACCTCCGCCCATAAAAAAAACATATTTTCCATCTGATCACAATGATTATTTGTAGGCTGATAGAGGGCCACTCAAGGATAATTCATGTGAAGTTTGGTGTATATCCATAAATTAGTTTATGAGAAAAGCCACATATTACCATATATGGACATTAGCAACATGATTTTCAAACGAATAAAAATCTTTGATGGAATCTGATAGAGGATCACGCAAGGAACAAAGTTTACGTACGGACGGACGCACGCATGGACTCATGCACAAAGGACGAAGGACACCCCGCCATGTCAAAAGCCCGCTTGCCTTTTTTGCCAGTGGAGCTAAAAAATTGTAACAATGATAATGATAATAGTAATAATAGATAATTATAATAATGGTAATAATGATAATCTGGATGCTAAAATACCAATCGATAGTCATATGAATAAGCCTATATAATTTCAGTTATGGTAAACTCGGGGGCAGATAATCATTATGGTTCTGTTAAACTCGAAGACCTCGTAGGTTCATCTAGTGAACATAAAACAGATAAAAGGAAATGATTTTTAAGAAGGAAACACATCCTAGTGTTTTGTCATTTTAAAAGCCGCGTAGTTTAACGGTGTAATTTTTACAGTTGTTTTCTTCATTTAGAATAATAGCAATAATGATAATCATATGAATAGTATATATGTTGAAATATCATTCGAGAGTCATATAAAATACATATTTCAGATATGGCAGATTTGGAGGCAGATAATCATTATGGATCCGTTAAACTTGAAGATCTCGGCGGTTCATCTAGTGAACATGAAATAGATAGAGATAAGTCTAAAACATTCACAGTTGAAGAAGCAGTGGAACAGCTTGGGGTAGGATGGTTCCAGTTTAGACTATGGATAATAACGGGTCTATTTTCTGTAAGTATGCAACGAATTTTTACACTTGAAAAGATAGTAAATTGAGCATATTGGTGACATTTCCATTTTTTACTCCTTAACAAGATGGTTAACTGAGCACGTGCTTTATATTTCCAGTTTTTGAATGATACAACGAATTGAGCCTGTGCTTGTCAATTCAAACAATTACACATGTGCACAAGGCTAAGACTCTGATCAGTTACTTAGTCTTCTTTTATAATATGTCTTCTGAATCGAAGCATCTGCTCACACTCTGGGACTACAGTTAATCTTGCTCGAGCGATCACGTCTATAAAGCGACCATTTTTATTAAACGACCGTTTTCAAAATCCACTTCTTCAAATCAAAATATCTTCAAACGTAGTAAGAGTTGGTTTACAAATTATCAAATATGAATAATATTTTGTTTAAACTTGCCAGAATCGTCTCAATGAGACGATTCTATTGAGTTTTAACAACATAGGATTATTGGGCATTCCGGAATAATAATAATGCGTGTATTAAGTGGCCATTTTCTTGAACGACCGCTTTTTGATGGTCCCGTTACTGGTCGCTTAAAACAAATTCTACTGTATGTTAATGCACTGTGTACTTGCCCATGCCCCCTAAATTTGCGCTTCAGGCACACGTGAAAATATAGGGAATGTCAGGCTCAAGCTCAGTCGTCATGAGATTAGATTTAGTCCATGAATAGGTACAGGAGATTCAAGCATTTTAAGCTTGGTCGTATTATGATACCCTCTTTTGAATTACGTTGGAATCTACGTGGCATCTTTAATCTTTGATCGAGAAACGACATCGAGATCAAAAGTCCGAAATCGCCTTACTGGAAATTTCCGTCGACCTCGTTTCAAAGGGCAATACAATCGGGGCGAGTGCTGATGAAAGCAATAGGAGAAATCAAAGGACACGAGGTCTTTGGGGTCGACCATCGCTTAAAACTTTTGATGATTTAAAAAATGTACAGGTTTAGATCAATCTTTTTTTTTCATTTTAATTTGAATCTCATGCAAACTTGTCTTATTAATATTTCAGGCTTGAAATGCCTGTGAGATTATGATATAAGCTGTACTATCCCGAGAATTGAGATGTTAATTGGAATTATCACAGACACGAGTTGCTTTTATAACCACCCTAAGAATATTTTTAGAAACGTCCAAAGATCATGTTTGAATATTTTAGGGAAAAGATGCCTGTGAGATGCCATGATAGCTATACTATCCCGAGTATTGAGATGTGAATGGGGGGACTATCACTTGCGCTAGGGGCTCTTACAGTTAACAACATCGTAAAATTGACTAGGTGAATGATTTTGGAATGATTTAGGTTAAAAGTTAATGAGTGTGCGGAGCGAGTTTTGAGTGAATTTAATGGGAGGTAATCCTATGTCGCAAAATTTTGTTCGGGATGAACAAAATTTGCGATATTGATTACCCCCCTTTAATAAAAAATACATTCAAGTTTTATACATAGCTTCCAATTTCTTCAAGAACCTATAAGACGCTAACAATTTGAATTATGTCAGTGAAATCATGATTTTTCTCAATCAAAATTTATTTTGAATGACGTCAGTTATTCTATATTTTTCAATTGGTTTGAGCGTTTTTGAATGGTTTGAGTGAGTGTTTGAAATGAATGATTGGAGCGCTGAGTGAGCGATTTAGAATGGCTTTGATAGAGGTGAATGTCAATTTCACGATGTAACTAACTGTATGACCACGGTAATAATATCGGTTGTGATGTCTTGTATTTGTTGTAAATATTTCAGGCTGCAGACGCCTGTGAGATGATGTTGTTAGCTGTGTTATCACCAGTGTTGAGATGTGAATGGGGACTGTCACAGGCGCAAGTGGCTCTTATAACAACAGTAAGAATAGTTTAAAAAATAATCAAACTTTTCAGCAGTGAAATATGTAGAGGAAAATTGTTTGTTTCCATGTAAGATCTTTTTTTTTTTTTTTTTTAATTTATAATTTTTTTTTTTTTTTTTTTTTTTTTTTTTTTTTTTTGAGTGAACATCAAAAGTATATTTTCACGAGTGAAAATACACTTTTGTTGTTCACGGGATGAAATATCAATCGATCTTACTCGAAAAACAAACGACTATTCTATTTTGTTAATGCGAAAATGAGACGACATATGAAAATTTTAGGATCATTTTTTTTTAAAGCTCGTCATTTTGCTCTTGATTATTATGCAGCGTTCACGATGACGTCACTTCTCTGGCTCCGCTTAGATGACGTCAGATGATTTGAAAGGAACGAAAGCTAGGTATATGTTTTTGATAAGTTCAAATTCAAATCTTTATTGGCAAAATTAAGCAAAGCTGATTGCCTTTGGCCATACAATTTTTATACATAAATATGGCAGAAACATGTATATTTACAAATAAACGAACATTGTAATACAGAGAACTGATTGGTAGCCTGTATAGACCTCTCAACTCTTTTTAACAATCTTTTATAATATAATTAAATATAAAGTTTATCTTTTTCTGGGCTCTAAAATAACATTATTTTACATCCGAAATGTCGTAACCACAGCTCTTGAAAGCTTCGGAGACGACATCTCGGAAATCCTGTATCAATTTTGCTTCTAATCGATTACAGTTTGCAACGTTGGTAGTTCACTGGTTAGGCAGAGAGCTTATCAAAATAATATCTACTCGTTCAATTACCGAAAAGCATTAAAGAGAGTATGATAAAATAATATTTTAAATTAACTGATAAGCCTATACTTATGGATAAATGAAAAGCTGAAAGATATAAAATCAATTGATTTCTACATTAATCTACTTTTGAAACGAATTACAACAACTTGAATCTGCAACGTTTTGTCATAAAGCATATATTAATTCCATGGGTACTTCATTGAACTTTCGAAATAAACGGTGAATAACGCTTTTTTATTAAAATCTCGAATGCTGCAGGCATTTCGATAGTTGATCTCACTGCTTTACCTTATAATTAACTTGCGTTCACCTATACAAATTTAATTAATTCCATGTCATATAAAACAATTTGTAGAAAAAAAAAACTTTCTTGAAATCAATTGATTATTAAAAGATAAAATATGTCTTTTTCTGATCTCTTTGAGTTCCTACATCTATGTCTATAGATTTGGACCATCAAAGGGTCGGTGCAAAAGTATTGTGAGTATCGACATATATTTTATAGGCACATAGGCATAGGTGTAACTAGGATTTGGAATTTATACGCACTCAAGGGCGACCAACATAGAATATATAGGATAAAGGTGATATGTGGACTGTGACAAAAGATTCGTCCGCTCCCCTTTCCTATGAATTGAGCTTTGGCGAACACTCAAATAATCGTAACTACAGCTTGAATAAGCTGTAGTTTCAATGTTATGATCAATTTATCAACGATATTTTTCGAAAGAGGATTAATTTCTATGATGCACTTGCGTATTGTGCGTAATGGTAGTTACGTCCTTAATAGGCATACATTTAGTTTAGCGCTGATGCCTCGAAACTACTTTTACCCTTACTATTTCGTTGTCACCGTGTTCTTTCACAAAAATTTAGTCTTTTCAGTAAATTTTGATCTATAGATGGAAGTAACAAACTGTTACGCTTGTTCTATGACAAAAGACATAATGTCTGTACAGAGGTCACCTATCGTGTTCTTTTAAGGCTACATTTTTTTTCATATCTCTACTTTTGGGGATATTTATTACATATGTGACCCGTCACGCGAAAAGGAACCATCCTGGAAATCTGATACCTGAATTATTGAAAAAGATATTTGATCCAGCAAAGGTCAACCAGAAGTCGCATTTCAAAAATTCTTTCAATGGAAGGTAGGTTGATCATCCTAGATTCAGAAAATAAGCTCGGTGCAAAAAGTTTCGACCCTGGTCAGTCTGCGCAGTTTGCGCAGTCTGACTAGGGTCGACACTTTACGCACTACCCAGATGGTCCCTTTTCGCGTGACGGGTCACATATAATTCAATACAATAGAATGCCTATTATCATATATGCCCTATAGACAAAGTCTTCTTTAGTGGTTTTCGATCGGTTATCGAGATTTCTGGGTTGAATATCACTTGGTAAAATTATCATAATGGTAAGCTCACTATTTAACATTCTTCAATCTATATCAGTCGTGAACGGTCCAGTTTTACCTTGTTTAACGGTTAAAGCATTTTATTTAAACAAAAAGATCACTGATTATGATTTATATTTTGAGTTAGCACGTAGTTTGCTCTAGTGCTATATACCATGGCATTGGAGAGGACAACGTGTCATCTCATAAACGGTTAAACTAGGGAAAGCTCGAATACTATTATATCTAAACGCTAAGTTTAACACGAACTTTTACCACCTTCCCCATCGGTTCCATCTTCACGAGTCAAGGGGTGTTCGAATTGAGGAGATAAGTAAAACGTTCGTAACCCTTGGTTCGACAAGATGCATCTGTTCGTACTACCTATGTATAGTTTGAATTTGATTCACTTGCTCGCATGTCTTTGCAATTTGTTTCTATAAACATGTTGTAAACTGTGAAAGAAATAAAGGTATTTGTATTGTATATTGTATTTAAAAAAAAATCCTGCTTTGGTTCTCTTTACGATGTTGGACGTCATCAATATACTGATGACGTCATCACGGTGCCATATAATTACGTGCAAAATGACAAGCTTATACAGAATTTAACCCGAAATGTTCGTTGTAAGTCGTTCAAAAATGCGTAAAAGATAAAATAATAGTTTGTTCTTCATGAAAGATGTAAGATAAATACGTATTTATTTTCGTGATAAATTTGACCCACTCGCTAAAGTATAGATTTAGATCTAAATGTTAACTAAAATTGATAATTTGTCTTTCAAAAGATTTTTAATTGTAGATTTTTTATTTATTTATTTTTTTTTCTTGTGATTATGAGAAAAAAATGTTGTACATTTGTCTTATTTTCTAGGTCGTTTTCATTGGTATGGGTGTGTTTGCACCTTTCTGGGGTTTTGTCGGGGATCGGTATGGACGTCGAAATGTAAGTATTAATTATGGAATCCTGGCCACGCCCCCTGACCTCCATCGTGACACACCCCCACACACAAACACCAGACCTCGGGCCGAGACCTGTGGATTTTTTGGAGGACCGGTAGATGTAACCATGCTTCGGGTCCTTCAGGCCTGTAGTAAATGGCAGTACTTAGTATTATAATTCTGTTCACTTTTGAAAAAAAAAAATGATTGCCTTTCCAATGCTAAAATTTGCATAACAAAAAGGAACCCATTATAGAAAAAAGAAGAAAATGCTTGTCAAAAGCAATTTCGTCTATTCTCGGAATGTTTTCCAACTTAGTCATCCCCAAAAATGCTAAAAAGCAAACATAGTTTTCATGCTGTTGCTATCAGGGAGGGCCTGCAATACTAAGAGCTTACAGGTTTATCATGCTGGTGTCAAAAAGTAGTTAGTGTCAAACCCTTATTAATATCATGGACAAAAAATCAAATATTTATAATCGATGATGGTCACCCTAAAGATATTCAAGCATAGTTAAAGCGTTTAAATTGCCCATCGAAGAAAATGTTTATAATCAAAATGGTGGAAATTACGGAAGTCAACAGTCCTTCCAATAAGGAAAATGGTTTGATTGGTCAATATTGTTAACAACCCCCCCCCACCCCAACCCCTCCTTTGGAAGATAAGGGGGTATATTGCTTTGCACTTGTCCGTTGGTAGACCGTTTTTGTCCGGAGCGTATCTCAAAAAGAATGCAATTTAGAATCATGAAACTTCACAGGTGGATAGATATCTTTGTGGAGAAGTGCAAAAGAACCGCAACTCTACTCATCATATTTTGTGAGTTATTGCCCTTTGTTGACTGACAAGGAATAGGCCATTGACGTGTTTTTATGGGGACATAAATGTTTTACAAACATCTCGTTTTGATTCATTGATTTTACAGCAGAAATATGTTAATTGCTTTGTATAACTACGTTAGGACAGCTATTATTTGAATTTAAAAAAAAATAATCACTGCACACTTGTCGAGCGATTATCTTGTCGAGCGAACTACTTCGTGCAAAATACACAATTGTTTCCGTTTTTTGTGTGGGTTTTTTTTTTTTTTTTTTTTTTTGTTGTTGTTGTTCCATTGATGTTACTATGTATACGATTCATATTCGCGCATGTGTAAGTATTATCTTTTAGCTAGCGTAGAATTTGACTATAAATTCTAGTTTATTTCGACAGTAAACTAATGTCAGAAATGCGTCTTCGAATTTTAGTAGAAAAAAAATATTGAAGCTATACTTTTATATTATTGACTAGTAACTATGAAAGTCGCTCGAGCTAGATTTAACGCCGTCACCTGTATGAAGCGATAGTTATAATATTTTGGACAGTTATTTTTATTAAGTGGTAATACGCAAAAAAAACATGAAAAAATAATTTGATAAAAGCCTACGTAATAAATGTTTACTTTTCATAAAACAGATTCTGTTGTTGGTATCGTGGTGGATCTGGTATTTTGGTTTTCTGACATCCTTCAGTCCGTCCTATAAATTCTAGTTTATTTCGACAGTAAACTAATGTCAGAAATGCGTCTTCGAATTTTAGTAGAAAAAAAATATTGAAGCTATACTTTTATATTATTAACTAGTAACTATGAAAGTCGCTCGAGCTAGATTTAACGCCGTCACCTGTATGAAGCGATAGTTATAATATTTTGGACAGTTATTTTTATCAAGTGGTAATACGCAAAAAAACATGAAAAAATAATTTGATAAAAGCCTACGTAATAAATTTTAATTTTCATATCACAGATTTTGTTGTTGGTATCGTGGTGGATCTGGTATTTTGGTTTTCTGACATCCTTCAGTCCGTCCTATGGTTGGATATTAATACTCCGAGGTCTAGTGGGCGGAGGAATGGGCGGGACACCACACGGGTACGTATATAATATGTCAAATATATGCATAAAAATTATGCAGTGTTTTTCCTCCGAAAAAGGTCGTTGGGCGTCAAGATTCTCGTACCTTTCTACACATAAGACATTTTGGTCGTAGACTCGCCGCCGTCATAGCGCAGTTAGTAGCGCGACGGACTGTCAATCTAGAGATCCCGGGTTCTATCCCCGGTGACGGCACTCATTCTTTCCTATCATTTGTCTCTCACCAATGGATCGATAATCGCTGACCTATGTGGGATAGCAGCTGGAGGCTAGGAAAGAATGTAATGGTAGTACATGTGTGAGAAATAGCTGGAATCCATTGTTAGGTGCTCGCAGCGGCGTAAAACCCAATTAATCAATCAATCATTGGTCGTAGACTCTACAAAAATGTAACTCTGTATGCGAGAAGGGACCATCTGAAAAAGGTGTACAGTTTCAATCCTAGTCAGTCAGCGTTGATTGCACAGACTAAGATCGAAACTTTTCGAACTCGGCTGATTATATGAATCTAGAATGATTTTTTCTGCCTTCTTTATCATGGAATTTTGAAATGCGACCTTTGCTTAAGGTCTACTCGATTTAATTTCTTTTTTTAATATTAAGTTTACGGGGCTCCCAGATGGTCCCTCTTTGCGAGTTGTGTCACCATTGAAATAATTTATTCAAAAATGCTCAAATTGTTCTATGCCCACTTGCGTCATCGATTTAAGGGAAAATCATTGTTTAACATCTATTTTAATTTTCAAAATTGTTCAAGAATTTCGATCAATTTGTTTTGAAAGAATAAGTGACCCGTCACGCGAAAAGGGGCCATCTGGGCAGTGCGAATAGCGCAGATTGACTAGGGTCGAAACTTTTCGCACTTGAACCATTTTCTGAATTTAGAATGACCATTCTACTTTCCTTTATTAGAATTTTTGACATGTGACCAGTGGTTGACCTCTACTGGAAAAAAATCTTTTTTCATAATTCAAATTTACGGAGTTCCGAGATCGTCCCTTTTCGCGTGACGGGTCACATTATTTATATATTATTATTTATGCCTTTTCTTGCTTGATAATTGTTCAATTTGTTCAATTTATTCTTCTAGATTTACTCTCCTAACAGAATATCTACCACGAAAATATAGGGCCAAAATTCTTACATTCGGTTCGGTAAGTAGTAGGTCTTTTCAAAAAGGTTGTCCATTGGGTCGAACATTGCTGTTTGAATATTCTTTTTTATCTGATAAGGATACAAATATCCGTCCGATAACATCTTTTAAACAATGACATAATGCGTTTATTTTTAGAAACTTGTATTTCTGTAAAAAACATCGACGAAAACAACAAATAGAGATAATAAGATAAATATAATACGTACTAAGTGTATTGTATGAAAAATATCTAACTCGGTTGTGGGAATTGATAATTGTCTCGGCAGAGCCTCGACAATTTTCAATTCCCCCAACTTCGTTAGATTTTTTTTTTCACACAAAACACTTAGTACGTATTATATATTTACTTCGTTCAGATCATGATAAAATAAAGATATACAGTGAAAATGTTTTAAGATACGGGATTAAACAAAGCTATAGATCTTGGTCGCCCTTTAAGATAGGTTGTTTAATTTTGAATGGGATTTAAAGCCGCAGTAAACAACTTTTAGACATATGGTGATGGTTTCAGCTCCTTTGATCCTTATGTAAATCATTTATGTCGCGGTGCAAAAAACGCGTTTTCTGTCGATTTTTTTTATTTAAAAGGAGTAAAGGCAGGCATAAAAAATGAGAAACCTTAAAAACATCATGTTATTGTTCCTTTGAATGTTTAATTAGTCGTTTAACAATCGACATCGATAATTTATTGTCATTATGGCGTAATAATAAAAATTATATCATTTTTTCTTACAGCTTAGTTGGGCCATAGGTACAATGTTCGAGATTTCTTTAGCGGCAATAGTTATACCGAGGTTGGGCTGGCGATGGTTATTGGTTCTGTCTTCTATACCTTGTTTGATTATCATCATTTGTTTTAAGGTACGATGCTACCAATAGATCACAAGCATGGTAAACCGTATTCGGTTAAATTATAGCGCGCTTTGAATATGCGCGAAGCCTGTATTGGCCTTGATCTAATATAACTTTGTGTTTGAAGTAAAATTGCGTAATTATCTTAACAATGAGAACTTTCACCTATTTATTATTATTATTATTATTATTATTATTATTATTTTTGTTATTATTATTTTTATGTTTATTTTTCATTTTTTGATTTTGAAATCTTCATAAAGTTGTAAGCTTTGAAATCATCTCCTGATGAATGAAATAATATGTTAGTCTCTAATATATATGTGTCCCGTCACGCGAAATAAAAAAAAATATATATGTGTGTGTTAGCTGAATACAGCTGTGAGGAATTGTTCAGGCGAAAATCCTTACCGTGACAAATTCTTTCTTTCTTGACAAGATAACATTAATCCTTTAAGCAGTATCATTAACATCTTGGCAATGAGTTCCGCGTTCATGCGTGACTACTGTTCCTTTCACAAACGATCGCTTAACTGATTTCGTCAGAGAGAGAGAGAGAGAGAGAGAGAGAGACAGACAGACAGACAGACAGAGAGAAAGAGAAAGATATTAATCTTATAACTGGTTGTATACTAAATGCAAAATTCATCTACTTAAACTCGTGTTTCCTTTAGGCTTTACCAGCGTCCGCCAGATTCCTTGTTGGTGCAAGCCGTAAAAGTGAAGCTTTGGAGATTCTCAACAAAATAGCCAAAATTAACAAAACAAAGTTACCCGAGGGTGAACTCGTCCCAGAGATTGCGGTGAGTATTTTAACTTACGGTTAACTTACGGTCTCCGGATCAATGGTAAGCGTCTAGATTCTTGGGATCCTCCTGTTTCTTGATTCTGGGTGTTGTTTGTTTGCGCATTTGTATCATTTGTAATATTTCGATACATAAAGACTAGAGATAAGTTTATCTCCAGAAGTCCCGAAAAAGGGAATTTAAATTCAGTTTGTATTCTATTGCCAAAAATCACTGATGTATTCGATTTTGGTTCATGTAATCGCACCTACACGATTTGCCAACTATTACCCGCTTTGCACGCAAGTGCACGTGCAAAGCGGGGAATAGTTAGCAAATTGTTGGCAACGTTTTGTAATCCTGAAATCAGGATCGGATATTCCACGTTATTAATGAACTGGAAGGGCGCTGCTTAACCGTGACGTAATTTGGCGAGTTTACTTGTCAATAGTTTGGGTTCTTTCAAATTTTAGTCGGTAATCATCGTTAACGCGTGCAAATAACTGTATCCTAAAACCTAAAGGAATCACGTGCTTTGATAGAGTCACATTTCATCGTTGGTTACCAAGGCCTCGTAACTTCAGCTTGATTAAGCTGAAGTTACGAGGATTTGGTTACCGATCAACGATTTAAGGTCTCGAGTTATTTATGCCGACTTTCTTCAGAAGTAGCTTATTTTAGATAAAAGCTGATTCCCTTAACCTTAAGTGCAACGACCCGTTACTTAGGCTCCGCCCTGCCAGGTTATTAATCATGGATAATATCCAGCCACTAGAAGAATAAAATGTTTTCGTTAAAGGAGGACCGGGGACATCCGAAGTTATTATTTTCCCGCCAATATTTACGTACAACGTTACAAATGTGGTTTCTATGGTTTGGTACAGCCTTAACGTATTATGGGATGGTGTTGGCGAGCGCCGAAATATTGCAGATGCATAACGTTAAGGAAAGTGGTAAGTCTGCGTTTTGGATGCAAAACGCTTTCGAACGATTGAAAATTATAACCTGCTTTTTCATGATAGTACAATTGCAAAGCGGGGTAACATATCACAAATATTTTGAAATCATCTCCATCATGATCGTAGCAACGACCTATTGTTTATTTATGAATCTTTTATTGGATTTGCAGTAAATTCATTTTCAAATGAATCTGTGCGTGACATATCCAACAATTTGAAATGTTTGTGAAATGAAAAGATTGGGTAGACAGCCACTAACTGTAAATCTAAAGTTTACTAATGGTCTACAGATACTTTGCGACCTTACCTATCTACTAAACGCATTGTCAAGACTCTGGCCAGACTGTGCGGATGCACAGGCTGGTCAGGGTCTTGGCCTTACGCATATTTGAAATTGTTGGAAATCACACGCACAGGCTCAAATATCTTTGTGGGTTGTAAGATATTTGTAATAGAAGTCAAAAGTCTTAAGAACACTCTCCAATTTTCTTTATTACAAGTTAATTGAGGATCTAGATCTTTTCATGAAAAAAATACCAGTCCGCGGCTTCTATTCAAGACGAAAGCCGCCGTTTTAGCTCAATTGGTAGCGCGTCGGACTGTCAATCTAGAGGTCTCAGGTTCGATACCCGACGGCGGCACTCATTCTTTCCGACTATTTGTCTCTTACCAAAAAGTCGATTATCGTAGACCAATGTGAGACAGCAGCTGGAGGCTAGGAAAGGATGTGGTGGTTGTCCTTGTGAGAGAAATACCAGGAATCCATTGCTCCAACCGCCGCGATATAACCGAAAAAATATCGAAAGCAGCGTAAAACTCCATTTAATCAATCAGTCTATTCAAAATGAATGTATTGTACTTGTAATCAAGGAGCGTCCCTAACAATTGCGCACACTTCGAATGTGTGTAATATAAGTGATATTGTCAACAACCGGCGGTGAATGATCACAATATCGTAACTGTAGCTTAGTTAAACTAAAGTAACGATGTTATGATGTTTGGACGTCGATGTATTTACTCGTATATATTTGTGATAATATCATTTTCATGACGAAAGTGCATACTATGCGTATTTGGTTGGGACTCCCTGAGTAATACAGACTGAGAGGTACAGATAAGAAGGGGTTAAGCAAGTCTAAAATCTTTATTTCAATTTGAAACCCTATATTGTGGGTACCCATTTGAATCGTCTCCACGAGACGATTCCAATGGGTACCCACAATAAAGAATTTGAACAAGTATTATTGATTTTTCTTTAATTTGAAATCCAAAATACCATCTCTATTTGTATCTCTGGTTATATGATGGATTCTTTTCAGGTGGCGAGTCGTGTAAGTGCAATCTTTTAAAACATGATGACTATGTATCGATGGTTGTCAGTACGATTGGGGAGTTCGCCGGTAAGTACGATGAAAAGTGTGTTAAGCGATCATTTACGGAGCCACAAAATAAGCGCAATCTTTTAAAACATGATGACTATGTATCGATGGTTGTCAGTACGATTGGGGAGTTCGCCGGTGAGTTTCCTCTATAACACCCTTTCTTTCGTTCATCACAGTTGCTAAGCGGACTTGAACTTGTCAGTCAAATAAAAATCGTAAAATACGCTCACGTTCGATTTTGGCTCTTAAACTGTTGTGTAATTTAAAAAGGATGAAAATTTGCAAATATTAAAAAGATTAAATGAATTATTTTCGATTTATACCATATTAATTAGTTCATTAAGATTTTTAAGATTTAGCGTTTTTTAGATTAAGATTTTTAAGCGGCTTAATAAGAATCTTAAGATATCTTATTGAGGAAACGAAGATGTTTTTGCATTGGCTTAATTAAAACGAGTAGCCTTGACGACGTCGAATGTTTTCACTCAAAATATTGAAAATCGTTTCTTTTGACGTCTTAATAATCTTATTTAGCGGAAATTTTCATCTTGGTGTAAAAAATGCACCTTAGTTCTTCCAGTAGTCGTTGTTTGGATTTATTTGCTGCGACTACGTAACCTTACTCTGAATCTATTTATTTTTAACTTTTGCAGCTCTTCCAGTATATATGATCCTAATAGACCCTGGGTCCGTTTTACTAAACTTCTTACGAAAAAAATGATCGCAAGTCAAATTCATAAATCGCACCTGGTGTTTCATTAATTGTAAGTTTCTGCCTTGCAGTATCTCATTTGGAATCGTCTTTTAAAGAGATGTTGCGTGGCAGAATTCCATATTTAATTACTACTGTGGACTCAACTTAATTTTTTACTAACGCAAAAAATGATCGTAAGCTGTTAAGTAAAACAAGCCCCTTATCTGTTGGCTGTATACCGGAGCCTTCAATTCTACGGGCTGTTTTGTATTTTTCTTGCTACTACAACAACGTGACATTGTGTACCATCTCTATTTCAGCTCTTCCAGTCAACATGATTCTAATAGACCTAATCGGTCGGCGGTATACCGGTGCCTTCAATTCTACGGGATACTGCGTATTTTTCTTGCTACTACAACAACGTGACATTGTGTACCATCTCTATTTCAGCTCTTCCAGTCAACATGATTCTAATAGACCTAATCGGTCGGCGGTATACCGGTGCCTTCAATTCTACGGGATACTGCGTATTTTTCTTGCTACTACAACAACGTGACATTGTGTACCATCTCTATTTCAGCTCTTCCAGTCAACATGATTCTAATAGACCTAATCGGTCGGCGGTATACCGGTGCCTTCAATTTTATGGGATGCTGTGTATTTTTCTTGCTACTACAACTACATGTTTCCCAGGGTCTTTTGACCTTCTTCATTTTCATGGTTAGAGGCCTGTCGACAGGAATCTTCAATTTTGTATATATCTACACGTCAGAGGTTAGTTATCTATATATATGTTGTTGAACTTCATTCCAGGGAAAGGGTTTTATAATTTAAAAAAGTAATAGCCTACTTTAACAAAATCTACAGAGACCCTGAGAGTGTTCCGATGAATACCCATATCTTAAGGTTTCATTAAGGATAAAAGGTTTTAGACTAACGCTATTCCTTCATATGTATGCCCCTGCCTCTGAATTATTTTAAAATCACAACGAGCAATTAGATTCCCCTAAAAGCTTATTGTAAAACAACCTGCTTGATAAGTTGTTCGTGGACAACGGATCTTCACAAATCTTACCATTTGCAGAATTAATATAGAATTAGTTCACGTGTTTGAGGGCGTTAACATGTGAAGAGACCCGAAAAATGGTTTAACGGAGCAATTCCAACTTAGATTTAACAAAACCGCAAAATGAACACAAGATAAATTCATTTCGGGTTTTTTGAGAACACACATCGCGTGAACAGGATGTGAATACACTTCGGCCTAATTTGTATATCTCAACTTGACATAGACATACAGTTTATTTCACCAAAAGGAAATAATCCTGTACAATTACACAACTAACACTTCATGTATATTATTAACACGCTAATTCATGATTTAAACGATATTTATTGAAATTTGCGTACGAATTTACTAGTATCAAATGTTTACATTACTATATTTGGAAATCATGTGATAAGTCAAGACAAATAACGTCAGCTATTGAAAATAGCACTGGCCAATCACGTGATCTGCTTATTTGGCAACGTCGCGATCTGGTTTCTCAGTATTGTGGCAATAGCACAGGCCAATCACGTGATCTGCTTATTTTGGTAATGTCGCGACCTATTTTCGTAGAATTATGTTATAGCTTCTTTGAAAGGTATAGTTTCTCTTTCTGAACGACCTTATCACACATTTAACTTATGACAAATTGTTATATTGTACATTTCTGTCTACAGTTACGAAATAAAAAAGTGAAGATACAATTTTATAAATATTTTGGCCACATAATGTCGTTTGTTTTCCGTCATATTGCAGTTATCTACATGAATGTTTCATTGTCAAAGCCCAAATTCATCAAATAAAATCCTGGCCACCACATCTTTAATGGAATTATGAATACATTTGCCCAAATGCATTCCATCACCAAAATAACTTGCCATTTGAAACAGACCTACTAGTTCAACTTGTTTTCTTACATTCTTGCACATCAACACGTTTAAGAGCACCATCATACAGTTAGTTACATCGTGAAATTGACATTCATCTCAATCAAAAACATTCTTAATCGCTCACTCAAAGCTCCATTCATTCATTTCAAACACTCACTCAAACCATTCAAAACTCTCAAAATTACTCAATAAATAAGATCAACTTGTACATTCAAAATAAATAAAGCATTTAGAACCAAATCGCGATTTCACTGACATAATTGAAATTTAAAGCGTCTGATTGGTTCTTGGCGAAATTTAAAGCTATTGGTGGAACTTTCATGCATTTTTTTTTTAATTAAATGGAGGTTTTACATATCGCTTTTTTTTATCCTGAACAAAATAAGAGACATTCGATTCCCTTTCTTAAATTTCACTCAAAACTCACTCCGCTAACTACAACATCATTCCTAAATCATTCCAAAATCGTTCATCTCATCAATTTTACGATGTTATTAACTATACCCCAAACTCGGAAGTAGAGGAGCACATATTGATTTCATCATGTCTGTCTGTCAGTCCATTGACCTTTTGCTTTCCGCTAGCTAAACGGAGAAGGAATTGACGTGCAATAACGAAACTTTACACAAATATTGCCCATGACCCAAAGAAATACCATATTGTTTCGGGTTCATACATGTTACGGTCATAAGTTACCTTGAACTCTTAACAGTTTCCTCTCTGACTGAACAACCAATTGACCCAAATTATAAAACTTGACCCAAATGTTTTCAGTGACCCAAGAAAGTGCCAAATTTTGGAGTCACGAAGGTCGAAGTTTTAATTGAACTTCGTCCAAGAATTGTCTTGCGATTCCATCTCATGAAGTAAGAGACTTCCCTGCGAAAAAAGCTTTTCATCAAGGACAAAGCGCTTGTTGAGGTCCGCTTTGCGACAATTCTAAAGAAACATGTAATTGATAACTTAAATGGAGCAGAAGCCATTTGAAAAATAATATAGATACTGTTTTGATTGTATAAGTGTCCGCCTCTTCGTCCATTAGCCGGCTGTATGGTCCGTATCATTTTCTTTCTTTTTAGCTCACCTGATCACTACGTGCTCAAGGGGAGCTTTTAGGATCACCCTGACTCCGACGCCCGTCCAACTTTCTTAACACTTCTTATTCTCCTAAACCGCTGGGCCGATTTCAATAAAATTTTGACAGAATGTTCCCTGGGTGACCTTCTTCAAAATTTCTTCGCTAAATTCTGATAATCCACAAATATGGGCGTGGTAGGGCGGGGCTTAAATTGAGCCAGAAATCTTTGAACGACATCTCCTCCTGAACCACTGGGCCGATTTCAATGAAACTTTACCAGAATGTTCCCTGGGTGACTCTCTTCAAAAATTCTTCGCTAAATTCTGATAATCCACAAATATGGGCGTGATGCGGCGGGGATTATTTTGAGCCAGAAATCTTTGAACGACATCTCCTCCTGAACCACTGGGCCGATTTCAATGAAACTTTACCAGAATATTCCTGGTGTGACCCTTTTTAATAATTGTTCGTGAAATTGGGAATGGCTCATAAATATGGGCGAGGCAAAGCGGGGCTTATTTTGATCCTGAAATCTTTGAAGAACATCTCCTAAACCACTGGGCCCATTTCAATGAAACTTTTCCAAAATGTTCCTTGGGTGAGCATTTTTAAAAATTGTTTGCAAAATTTTGATTTGCCCTTAAATATTGGCGCGGCAGGGCGGGCCTAATTTTAAGCCAGAAATCTTTGAATGAAATCTCCTTCTGAACCATTTGGCCAATGTCTGTGAAACTTTACCAGAATGTTCCTTGGGCATCGCTTTTGGGAAATTGTTCACGAAATTTTGATTGGTCCATAAATATTGGTGTGGCAGGGTGGGACTTTTTCAAGCCCAGGACCTTTGAAAGACATCTCCTCCTGAACCACTTGGTCGATTTCAATGAAACTTTACCAGAACGTTCCTTTGGAGACCAACTTTAAAATTTGTTTGTAAAGTTTTGATTAGCCCATAAATATGGGCGTTGCAGGGCAGGGCAGGGCTAATTTTGAGTCTCCTCTGTAAAAGTGGGTGAGCAGGGTCTATCACTGTTTATTCTTCGAATTATATTTCCTTTCAACAATTAGGCAAATTTGAATGAAACTTTGCCAGAAAGTTTCTTGGGTGAGATTCACGGGACAAATCGGATTCAGGACAGCGGTTTAGGACCATTGTGGCCCTCTTGTTATCATTTTTCTTCAATCAGTTGCAGGCCTTTATAGCAAATCAGGGGTTTAAGGGTCTCTCGTTGTTGAAATACATTGATTTATATACGACCGTCAAAAGACGAGACGTATTGTGTTTTCACCTGTGGTGGGCGGGAGCTTCGTTAGTGGCTTGAGGTCACCGTCTCTTGAACGCATTCCAACTTATCAGTACTTTCAGTATTTTGATTTATAAACCGTAATATCGATTTTTAGAGCGTTACGCCCCTTAGCAAAGATTGACCTATATAAAAATCCATTTAGCCATAATAAGATTGCAATCAACTCTCTCAAAATATTTATATATATATATATAAATTGGAATACACGTTTTCTCCTACTATAGTGTAATGATATTTATTTCAAGGTGTACCCGACATCAATACGTGCCTCGGGTCTCGGGACCTCGTCCTCATTCGCCAGGATAGGTGCTATGATAACACCTTTCCTAGCTCAGGTGAGTTTCATATTTGTGACCCGTCACGCGAAAAGGTACCATCTGGGATGTGCGTAAAGTGTCGACCCTTGTCCGACTGCGCGGATTGCGCAACCTAACTAGCGTCAAAACTTTTCGCACTTTACTTATTTTCTGAATCTAGAATAATCAATCTACCTTCCTGCATAAGGATTTTTGAAATGCGACCTCTGGTTGACCTGTTCTAGAACCAATCTCTTTTTCAAAATAATATTTTACGGAGTTCCCAGATGGCCCCTTTTTGCGTGACGGGTCACATTTGATAAATTGGATTCTATTTTAACAAAGTACATTTGTGCATAAGATTTTTGAGATGACATCTTAATTTGAAGAATATTAGACGAAAAAAAGGCGTATGCATGTGTGTGTTGTAACGTACATCAGAGATTTCCTGGGTTCGATTCTAGACGGCGGCACTCATTCTTTCCGACTATTTGTCTCCCACCAATGGGTTGATAATCGCGCACCTATTCGGGATAGCAGCGAGGCTAGGAAAGGATGTTATGGTAGTACTGGTCTGAGAAATACCAGGCGTCCATTGTTACGTGCTCCAGCCGCCGCGGTATCACTGAAAAATTGTTAAAAGCGGCGTAAAAACCCCATTCAAACAAACAAACTAACATCGGAGATTTCGTAAATAATCAGTAGTTTTTGCTCTAAGCTGTATTTACGAAATAAAAGAAAAAAAGCGAAAGGACAAAATAACCAGTATTAAGCAGATTATAAGCAGCTCTAAACATTTAATGATTACAAAATATCTGTACGGTAAGGTACCTGTAAAATAAAGGCTTCAAATTCTGCCCTTCGTTCAGGATTGCAAAACGGAGCAAGCTGTTTGCCAATTATATCCCACTTTGCACGGGCACTTGCGTTCTAAGCAGAGGTATAATTTGTAAACAGTTTGCAACATTTTGTCATCCTGAACGTAGGACTTTTTTTTCTAAGGAAATACTTATACAAATAACTAGTTGATTTGAATGATTTCGTATTTTAGGTTTTACTAGATGCTTCATTGACTGCAGCAGTCTGGGTGTATGGTGTGATATGTTTTTGTTGTGCCATCTGTGCGATCTTATTACCCATCGAAACAAAAGGACGAGCTTTACCGGTACGATTGTTATTACTCTTGAATCGGATATTATCTTTAGAGTTTTCTTCTTTGAGGATTATATTTTTTTCTTAAATAATACTCGTATACATGCTTGAAATGCAGCGTACCTTCAAGCAATTTATTTGTGAAAGGTAATATTAGAAAAAAAGATCGCTCAAGGTAGTGGAACCGCACTAGTTTCGCAATATTTCAGAACTCATGATCTTTCATAATGTTGACCGAGGTTTCCTAATGAAAAACACAAAAGGGATGAATGACCATTCCGGATTCAGAAAATTATTCATTAAAGATTAACTATTCTACAGACAGCCTTAGCTATCTGCACAGTATCAGAAGGGTCGATACTCAGTGTTTCCTTGATTTTTCTTTTATATATACCCCCGCATCCATAGATTGGGGCATATTGTTTTTTACTTGTCTGTTTATCTGTTTGTTTGTTACTCTATTTTCCGTTTGTCCGAAGAAAACTTTAATATTGGCCATAACTTTCGAACTTAAGTGATACGGCCTGAATCATTCACATTAACCCTTGTCATGCTGAACCCGAAATATTCCTGCCTTGGCAGGAGCTATAGACAAACATGAGTCTGCACATATGTGCAGTCTGATGTTAGTCTACACCACCTGTTTCTCACTTTCAAATCAGAATTGTCAATAGATTAGTTTTTCAAATAAAAAATGACCTACATTTATTGTAGTTGGTACTTTCAGTGCTTTTTGCCCTTGGATTTTGATGAAAATTTTTAGCTAAAATTTATTCAGCATGATGAGGGTTAATACTTGGGACATTACCATACCATGATACCTAGCTCAATGTCATATTTCAAGGTCAATGACTTTTTACAAGTAAAACTATGTGGACATTTTAGACTTCACATAAACTTTCGTATTGCCACGGACTACAGTATTGAATTAAGGATTGCTTTTGATTACGGTATCGTATCAAACTACTATGGGGGCATTGGTGTTTCAAAAACACATCTTGTCTTTTTTTTTTCTTACTGATCACGATTCTTAGTTGTTTTGTTTTTTTCCACCTTTTTTCAGCAACTTGTCGAGTGAAGTGACGTGAAGAAGAATACACAATCTAAACCGAACATTTGTTAGAAAATTATCTAGAAAATAAATAGAGGAGTGGAAATATAGCTTTTTGTCGTTCACGAAATTTAAATTTCATCGATCTTACACGAAAAAGCAAACATTTTTGCTTTTTTTTTTTTTTTTTTTTTTTTTTTTGATGCAAAAATGAGACTTTATATTTGAAAAAGCGATTGGTTGCAAGACAACTCAACCAAAGGGCGAATTTCAAATGTTCCTTTATAAGAAAATAAAATTGTCATTCTACATTAAACCAAAGGGCTAAAGGCTGCAGGCCTGGTTTATAAAGAGGCGGGGTTACATTTGAAGGCATGCAGTCCAATTTTTGAATCTTTTTAGCTTGGCCTTTTTAGGCGAGGGAAACCAAGGGTTCCGTTTACCTATAGGGATCGTAGCCACATTCCGAACTCACTTCAAAGGAAAAATGTCGAACGTTATGCTCACTATATAGCGATAAGTCCGCCAAAAACAACTAATTCCCAAGGTAAAGATTACTGCGATACCGCTTTGCAGACAGGCGCAATTCGCGTATTCATAATTTAGTTGGATGATTGGTTTGCTACTAGTCAGTCAATTTATCCATTCGATCATTCCGTCGTAGGAATGTTGTTTTTCTAGGGGCACAAGCTCGTCGGCTCTTTGTTTTACATTGAATTTATTTCCGATGGACGACACGTGACGCACGGCGAATGATCCTAAGTAGTACCCCGTTGAGCACGTTTAGCTGAAGTGAGATTAAAAAAAGGCAGATCTTATTAAACCAAACACGTGCTTAATTGGAAATGAGTCTGTTTCAGAAAGCTTCTGTTATTCACCCATTGATATTTTCTTCAACTAAATGAAAGCATGACTTGGATTTTTAGATTAACAGTTCTCTTTTGTGTATATAGCCTTGTGATAGGTGACGACTTGAACGCATTTTCCAATCGACTGAGGATATTAGAAAGCGTTGCATTTATCCAGATCGACAGAGTTAGGGATTCCTTGGATGTTCTAACCAAGCGTCTTCTGGAAATATCTAGCAAAATTCACTGTAGCAATGAAAGTTACGAATCGCCTTTAAACCAACTTTCAGATGCATTTCGGAATCCTATGGTCGGTGTTTCGACAGAGAAGAAAAACAACCGTATCAAAATGGACGATTTATACAGAAAGCAACTAACTCTGGCGTTGTTAATTGATAACCTAGAAAAGGGCGTTAGACTTGATCTGGAAAGGATGAAAAACGATATCAAAGAAACTTATGAATCGAATTTGGGGACAACTGGGATTTTAAACAGGATTTCAACTGATGTAAGTACTCTCAGAAATGACATCAAGGAATTAAACTTGCAGACATCAAACTCGATAAATAATGCGATCTTACAGACTCGGATGCAGTGGGTAGCCATGATACAAAATAAATTAACAACCATTTGTCCGTCTGGTTGGACCAAATACAAACAATCCTGCTACTACAAGTATACAGTGCTACTCACTTGGAATGAGGCGTATCGCGTATGTGCGGAAGTCGATGCCATTCTACCGGAAATTCAAGACTGGGGTACCAACATTTTTCTCTCGTCTTTGAAAGGCGATTCTCAAATCTGGCTTGGAGCAACAGATATAAATTTAGAGGGATTTTTCGTTTGGAATTCAACAGCGACTCCGATTTCATTTACATTCTGGGGAAAGGATCAGCCGAACAACCTGAATGGCAAACAAGACTGTGTTGGTCAAGGTTATAATGCTTCCTATTTGAAGTGGAATGATATTGGTTGCAATAGCCGTAAGGAGTTTGTATGTCAATATGACCCCAAAAAGTATAATCTAAATTAAAGGTTCATTGAGTACAATGATAGTAAGAATACGGTCTGTCGTGTATTTAACTAGAGGCGTTTGTTTGTCTCATTCGCTCTACAGTCCTGAATCTCTTGATAATGATAAACAGAGAATGATGGAATTTCTTATAAAACATGAGAAGCAACTCACATGCAACACACTTTTCAGCATTATCTTAAATTGAAATCAAACTTATAGGCCTAATTTTCTATGTTTCCTTATTTTTTATCTCATAACTGTACAAATATCCGAGTGATAATATCCCATTTGAGATTTTCTTATGATATCACTTGGATAGGCTATATTTAAAACAATGACATAATGCGGTTATTTTTGAAACTTGTATTTCTGTTAGAAACATCGACAGAATCAAGGCAATTATAGGTTATATGATAAATACAGTACGTACTTAGTGTATAGTATGAGGAAATATCTAACTTGGTTGTGGAAGAGCCTCGACAATTATCAATTCCCCCAACCTCGTTAGATATTTTTTCATACAAAACATTAAGAGCGCATTATATATAACCATACGCGAAACTCGTTTCGTCCATAAAAGGAATGTTTTTCATTCTAGTAAAATGTTTTCTGTAGTAGGTTAAATGATTATCTACTTATTAATTCCTGTGCAATTTAGTTGAAACCCATCTTTTTGTTTTGGAATTTTTTCAATTTATACTAAATCACAAAGAAACATCGCATTGCTAAATCTAGTAGTAAATAATGAAAATAACGAGCCATTTGGTACTAACAGTAATCATAAATTCAACTGGCATCCAAGTTAAAGAAACAGTACCCCTTTGGTCAATTTTTTTTTGGCTGGAATAGTTTGTTGATGACATTTTCTCAAATATCAAAAGTTCCTTTGTTCGTATGACAGTATCCATGTTAAAACAGTCATTTTTAAAAAAAAAAAAAAAGCTTACGATATTTCTTTCCAAAATCATTAGAAGAATCCTCACATTGGAATCAGCTATGATTTCTGCAAAAGATAATAGTTGTTCACCAAAAGTCTTAGAACCTTTAGGCGACACAAAAACATCAAATAGATAAATTGGAATGATGCACATCAAAGTTCTTAGAAAAATGTTTTTTCGACAAAATCATAGGGAGATGCATCCGTCATAGCAGCAAAATCAACTTAAGATTATATTATAGCAAAGACAGAACAATTCAGAGACAACTCAGCTAACTACTGATTAGATTAAGAAAGTTTAGTTCTATCAAAGAAAAAACGTGAAAATCATATTGTACCAGTGCGACGTTTCTTTTGGGATTCAGTACATTATGTGAAATTACCTCCTATCATCAAAGTCATGGTCAAAACTAGAGCTTGTCAAAGAACCTGATTTGAGCCTGTGCGTGACATTCCCAACATTTTGAAATGTTTGTGAGGGACCAACATTCGGTAGCGTAGACAGCCTCATACAGTATAATATATAAAATTACCTGATGGTCTACGGATACTTTGAAACCTTGTATATCTACTAAACACATAGTAAAGACTCTGATCAGACTGTGTGGAAGCACAGGCTGGTCAGAGTCTTTGCTTTTCGCATTTTTTAAAATTGTTTGGAAATCTCATGCACAGGCTCATTTAATACCCACTGCAAGCGCTTTCAGAGAATGGGATACTTGTTGGCAATGGACAGTCGATTCAATGGAATCGAAACTTTTCGATCCATTATCAATTCAATATACATGTAATGATTGCAAAACTGATTGAAGGGTGATATGAACATGAGTGCTTAATAAGAAGTAGAGATATCAGAATTGATAGTGTGTAGGGAATTATGTTTTATTTCAAGGATAAACTAGTCTTTAATCAGGGGAAGTTTAACCTTCACAAGTACGTCTTTTAAAATTTCAACATGTGACAATTGTTTTAATAATATGACCTACGTCGCGGGAGTGAAATAACCCCATTGAATATTTTTGATTTTACACGGGTGCTATTACGCTAGTTGAATATCTATGGAAATAATTAAAGAACGGCCATCAACGATATATTTTCGTTGTGAAAATGAAGGCATAATGATTTGCTGACGTCAAACGGCGGTATATGTTTCGCGGAATAATTTGAATAGGCAGATTTCTTAATTTCCTCGTTTTCTCACAAAAAGAATCATATTATAAATAGAATATTAAATTTGTTGTCAGAAAAAATACCGAATTATTAAACTCGTCATCTAAAACAGGTAAAAACTCGACGCAGCCTAGTTTATATCTGTTTATAGATGACTCGTTTAATAAAATCGGTATTCAATGACCACGCATTCAATAATCCTCTATGTATAATGAGGCAATACTGAAGGAGGAGTTTGAGACATAAATTGGAAGTATTATGGCCACAGACGGACGGACAGGCACTCTGATGAACATACGTGTTGATTCCCGTATATCCCCGGAAACTATCGTTATGATATTTTTCTATGATTTCGATAAAGGGTCACACTAGGATTGTACCAGTGATTTTTGAATGAAATCTATTTTTCACATTGTAGAAATCATTTTGAAAGTTTCGACTTTATAACGCAACAAAAGCTCCTAAAGGGGATTTCTTAGCTCACACGAGTACATCGTACTCAAGGTGAGCTGATGTGAGACTTGAATATGTCGTCATCGAGAGTGTGTCGTACGTCGTCAACAATCAAGTTTTACGTAGAGGTCACGGGTTTCGCTCGATCTATCTCAAACTTTCTCGGGATGTTTGTCTGGTAAGAAGAAAGATCCATTTCGATTTTAGTGGCATTCCAACTTATTTCATGGTAAAAGGACCCTTAAAATCATTTTCATTGTTACCTCTCTAGATGTGACATTTCTGGTCATTTTTCCCAAACTTGCACTGGGAAGATTACTTATGGCTTTGGTGGCACTCTGACTTACATCACGAGAAAAGGATACTTACAATTTCCTTGTTACTTCTAGGTCACAATTTAACTCTATCTTTCACAAATTTACTGAAATTGTTATCCGGTCATATAGAAGATCCCTACTAATTTAAGTGACATCCGACCTATGTCAGAGGCAAAGGGATCTTAATAACAATTTTCTTTTCATTCATATAGAGGTTCCAATTTTGACCCAGGTGTTTTTTTTACAAAATTGCTTTGTTTGATTTGTCTTGTTGAAGATCTCTTTTCAATACAGTGACATTCTGATAAACGTCGTGAGAAAATGGGCCTTAATGATAATTTCCTTGTTTCCATTCTAGAGATAATAATTAAGGTAAAATCTTTTATAAAGCTACAGGAGGTCAATTTATCTTATAACTATACCAATATCTGTATGATAACATCCCCTATAATATTTTTCATGATATCACATAGTTATTTTTAGATTTGTTTGTTTGAATGGGTTTTAACGCCGCTTTCAACAATCTCGCAGTTATATCGTGGCGGTCGGAGCACCTAACAATGGATTCCTGGTATTTCTTTCACCTGTACTACCATTACACCCTTTCCTAGCCTCCGACTGCTATTTCACATAGGTTTACGATTATCTACCCATTGGTGAAAGACAAACGTCGGAAAGGATATTTGCCGCCACCGGGGATCGAACAGTTATTTTTAGAACAAAGCTATAATGCGGTTATTTTTAGAAACTTGCATTCCAGTAAGAAACATCGTCGAAAACAAGACAAATAGAGGTTATAAGATAAATGAGCCTGTGCGTGACATTTCCAACAATTTGAAATCTTCTTGAGGGGCAAACAATGAGTAGTGTTGACAGCCACATACTGTAATTATAAAGTAACCTGATGGCCTACAGATACTTTAAGACCTTATCTATCTACTAAAGGCATAGTAAAGCATTTGGTCAGTCTGTGCGGATGCACAGGCTGGTCAGAGTCTTTGCTTGCGCATATTTGAAATTGTTTGAAATCCTACGCACAGGCTCAAATATAATACGTACTTAGTGTATTATATGAAAAAAATATCTAACACGGTTGTGATAATTGATAATTGTCTCGGCAGAGCCTCGACAACTTTCAATTCTCCCATCCTCGTTGGATATTTTTTTCATATATGATACAATAAGTACGTATTATATCTATCCTTGATAACACGTAAGAAGACACAATTTTGTAAACGCAGTAGTCAAGGAGACGAGGGTTAGCCATCTAGGACCATCATTGTATACTTGTTTTCTTAACCTTTTACCGAAGGAAGAGGACCATGACGGTCCTATATATCACTCAGCTTCTTATCTTTGTCTCAATTAATGGGAGACTTTGGTGTGTTATCTCCCTTGTTTGCTCTGTGGATTAAATCAGAGGTGTTCCAAAATCGTTAGCGGTCCTTTTAGAAATTTTCCTTGGATTTTATCCATAGTTTCTTTGGAGAAATTGCGAATTTTATTTTTGTAAGTACAAAATACTTATTTATGCAATTCGCATTTATAATACAGTTTTCAATAGCAAAGAAGAAAATAAATATTTATTTTACGTCAAATGTATCTTATAATTTGTGCAATATTTGATTTAGAGCTTATCTTTAAATCTTACAGTGCAAAGAAAATCAAATTTTACAGTTTAAGTCATAATTGTACTTTTATGATTTGTCTTATTTGATTTATCTCTAAAGGCCTTTAGAGTGAAAAGAACTTGGCCAATGGATCTAATAACTTCGAATCCTCAACTCAAACTAGAATGTGTCAAATGTTGAAGTTATTTCCCTTTGCCAATTAAAGGAATTTAGTTTTGACTGGACCGAATCCCTGAAGTATTAAAACCTTTCCTCTTTAGTTTTTTGGAGTAAGTAGAATTAATTGAGAAGAATTAGTCCTAGTGTTGGGCAATCGGTTTCAAATCACAATCGATAATTGGCTTTAAGTTGGAAGAGTAAATCAACTAATGATCGATTGTACAATAGTTTTCTAAGAAATTAATACAGCACTCCCAGTATCATCCTTTGAAGAAAAGAATGTGAAATTTAAGTTAAAACTCATGCCCTAAAGACTCTTTCTGTAGATTTTCTACCAACTTCATGATTCAGCATGAAACAGTTGTAACTGCCTATAAACATATAGGCAGTTACAACTGTTTTATGCTGAGCCATCAAACTGATGTCAGTTTCAAAAACAAAGTATCAAGGCTTTCATTTATGTGTTAATTAGATACTTATTATGAAATTTCTTAATCAATTTTCATGATCAAAAGCCCAAACCAAATGATAATTGATTATAATCGATTAATCTGCCCATCACTAATTAGTCAAGTGCACAAGAACCCTAAATCTAGCTGCCTTCAGTTTATTATCAAGCTTTTATGTTTGGCATGGCTCTTGTTTGCCTTAAACAAGAGTTGACCCCAGTTGACCTAATTTACAACTCTTCCTAGATATGATTAAGACAATCATTCTGACCAAATTTCAGGTTGATTGGGCAAAAAATGTGGCCTCTAATGTGCATAAAAGGCTTTTCCAAGATTTGACCTGTGACCTAGTTTTTTACCTAGTTTTTGACCCCAGTTGATCTGATTTGAAACTTTCTGAGATTTCATCAAGACAAGAGTTGACCCCAGTTGACCTAATTTATAACTCTTCCTAGATATGATTGAGACAATCATTCTGACCAAATTTCAGGTTGAATGGACAAATAACTTGACCACTTGAGTGCATACAAGGTAAATGTTGACCACGGACATCGAACAACAGACATCCACCTCACCACAAAAGCTCACCTTGAGCTCTTTGTGCTCAGGTGAGCTAAAAACAATGGAAATACTTTGATCATATTTGAAAATCTTATTGTAGTGATTATTTAGCTACAAAATTTTCTCAAGGGTAGATAAGGAAAAGAAGCACAAATTATTGTAAATAAATGGATTTATTTGAATAAATGCTATAAATTAACAAATCTAAAATATTTTTTGCTCAAAAATATATGTCTGCAAAATAAACAGCTGGTCCCTACATTAGGAATAGCACATGACATTAGGTCCTTATACAAAATAAATGTACATACAAACATATTTATAATCATCCCCATCTTAGGGGCTAAGTACATGTGTGTACGTAAACCCTTGTCATGTTGTACCTATAATATTCCTACTTTACCAGGAATTTAAGAGAAAAATCACGCTGCATATCATATGCAGCCTGATCATAGTCCATACTACCCGATTTTTCTTTTCTATTTGGAAAATTTTAAGAATCATATTTTCAAATAAATGTGGAGTAACTTTGACTTTATGAAATTTAGCCTTGTTATTATATTAATTTTTTTTTCATTAGTTTTTTATTCATTCAGCATGACAAGGGTTAAAATCATAGACATTTATATTGAAACATCATGTATTTCAAATCTTCAATACCCATTAAAATCAAATAATTTTTATCCTGTAGATTGACAATAATATCAATTGTGTATAGATTGGTTATTTTGACCTGAACTAGACCACTATCATTTACATGTATATCAAAAGAAATCTGATAATTCATACACAGCTTTGTATGTGCTTGTATAGGAATAAACCAATAACCGTATTGTATATGTTATTTATATTTTTTCTAAATTTTATCAAATTTGTCAGTTATAAATTAATCTTGAAGTAATGAAGCAATATTTCTGTAAAGGTTTCATCTGGGTCAAATAAACTAAGCTATCAGCAATTCTGAGATTGATCAATAAGTGGAATCCGTTTTAATTTCAATTACAGCTAGTATTCCAAAACCCGGGTATCCGTTAGGGAAACGTTTCTACCCAAGTCCTGGGTCATTACCCATTACCCCACTATTATATAAGCACTATGTATCTTAGGGATCAACTTCAGAAAAGAATTGAAGACTGTTTTAAACATTCTTCAATTCTTTTCTGATGTTGATTTCTAGATAGTCCATCAGGCTAACAACAGATAGTGGAGAGGACTGGCTACTTATATCTCAGCTGGTACCCAGATACATATATATATTTTCTGTTGAAAATACAGTTTTTCAATGACAAAAATGAATTTTCATCAAAAAAGAAGGTTGATGCGCACACTTGTTACTATGAAAACAAGAGCCATGTTGGACATGGGCATAAGTCCCCTACCGGCTTTGTTTGTCTCAATGTTTTCCCACGCCAATTCTATCAGGGACGTCAAAACCAGGTCTTGTTAAAGGGTTAAACAAGACTTACATGAGTTGTTGTCTCTGCTGTGCCCACTATACAATTCATGGAAGCAATAGACAGATGCAAGAAATAGTATCAACAAGTTAGCTTGCTTAGTTATTAAGTTATTGCAGGATCCATTTTTTGCCATATTTTCACTATTTCCGTTACCATAGCAACCACACTTTTTGTCAAAGAACAAAGATAAAATGATGTGCATAATCTACACATTGCCATCTAGTCATATACCAAGTCTCATCAAATTAGCTTGCTTACTTATTAACTTATCGCAGGATCCAATATTTTTTGCCATATTTTCACTATTTCCGTAACCATAGCAACAACAATTTTAGTCTAAAAACAAAAATAAAATGATGTGCATAATCTACACATTGCCATATAGTCATATACCAAGTCTCATCAAACTAGCTTGCTTAGTTATTATCTTATTGCAGGATCCCATTTTTGGCCATATTTTCACTATTTCTGTAACCATAGCAACCTCAATTTAAGTCGAAAAACAAAAATAAAATGATGTGCATAATCTACACATTGCCATCTAGTCATATACCAACTTTCATCAAAAACGCTTGCTTAGTTCTTAAGTTATCGCGGGATCCAGATTTGAGCGGACAGACGGACAGACGGATGGACAGACGGACAGACGGACGGACAGACGGAGGGCAAACCTATAGTCCCCTCCGGTGTGAACACCGGTAGGGGACTAACAAACGTACTGGTTGCCATTGAAACGGATTTTCCTCTTGATACTGTTCTCTTAAATTTATAATCAATTATTAGACAAAGAAATAAGTCTAAAACAAAGGTCAAGCTTTACATCAATAATAAAATGGTTGCTATGGCAACAGTTTGAAGACAGAATCAATTTTATTTGTCTTTTTATTCATTTCCACAAAATAAGGATTGCTTGAAGTCATGTTCTCATTAAAATTGAAATAGGGCAATTTTTGACCCTTAATGAACCTAGCCCTTTTTACTTGTCCAAGCTCCAATGCCAATAATATTGATCAAAATATATATAAATATATGATCGAAATGCTGCGCTTTGTCCAATGATATAACAAAAGAGCCAACATCGGAAAATTCATATCTTTTTTTAAAATTTACTAACTGATCCACTCAAAATTTGAAGAAGTCAATTAAACATGAGTATGCCTACAGGTGCCTATGCCTGGGCTTTTGGGTGCTGGTTAGTGGATACCTTGAATAAGTGCCTCAAGAGTTATCCCTTTTGATATTATACATTGCTCTTTTGATATTGCACATGTGTGCCAAGTTTCAATTGAATGCCTTAACCCTTTGCTGTTTAATCCCTACTTTTTACGTGCCTGTGATTTTATGATTGAGAAAACATTGTGAACAAGATGTGTTTGTGAAACACGAATGCCCCCGTAACGGCATTTTTTTTTCAAAGTTTGACCTTGACAGATGACCTTGACCTTGTCACATGACCTTGACTTTGGTACCAGTGGATGCGGATTATTGAGATCTATCATCACGCCAAATATTAGCTTTGTATCTTGAATAGGCTTGAAGATATTGGCAAGGTTAAGTTTTCGGGTTAAGTTTTCGGACAGACGGACGGACGGACGGACAGACAGACAGACAGACGGACATGAGTAAAACAATATGCCCCCGATCTCTCGATACGGGGGCATAAAAAAGAAGATAATATTGATAAATTGTTATAAAATAACAACTTAATGAGTTGTTATAAATAACAACTTAATGATATAATCTTATATGTTCATACATTAATTTGAATTTCAAATTTGAGAAAATTCTGAGTTAAGCAAGAAAAAGGTTTTATAACGTCAGGCCCAGAATGCACATCTACTATTTATAGAAAATACATACTTAGTGTTTTGTATGAGAAAAAATATCTAACGAGGTTGGGAGAATTGTAAAATTGTCAAGGCCCTGCCGAGACAATTATCAATTCCCACAACTGAGTTAGATATTTTTTCATGCAATACACCAAGTAAGTATTTTATTTATCTTATAACCCCTATTTGCCTAGTTTTCGTGGATTTTTCTAGCAAAAATGCAAGTTTCTAAAAACAAGAGGACCATGATGGTCCTAGATCGCTCACCTGACTCTCTTTGATCACTTGGACATCACATCAAGTAAAAAGGCAGATGTCATAAAGAAGATAAATTCTACATAAAACCAAGTTTCACTAAATTTTGGCCATATTTGAGGCCATTAGAGTTATTTCAAGTAAATTATCATTAAGACTCCTTTTCCCGTGATATGGCATGAATCCTTCCCATTTTCAAAAGAGTTCATTCTTGTGAGCTGGCAAACATTTTGACCAAGTTTCATGAAAATTGGACCATATTTCTGGCGTCTGGAGCTCTTAGAAGAAAATTGTCATTAAGGCCCCTTTTCCTGTGATATGGCACGGATCCTTCCAATTTTCAAAAGAATTCATCCTCATGACCTAACAAACATTCTGACCAAGTTTCATGATGATTGGACCATATTTGTGGTTTCTAGAGTGTAAACAAAAAAATGTCATTAAGGCCCCTTTTCCCTTGATATGGCGTGGATCCTTCCCATTTTCAATAGGGTTCATCCTTGTGACCTGACCAACATTCTGACCAAGTTTCATGAAGATTGGGCCATATTTGTGGCCTCTAGAGTGTAAACAAGAAAATTGTCATTAAGGCCCCTTTTCCTTTGATATGGCATGGATCCTTCCCATTTTCAATAGGGTTCATCCTTGTGACCTGACCAACATTCTGACCAAGTTTCATGAAGATTGGGCCATATTTGTGGCCTCTAGAGTGTAAACAAGAAAATTGTCATTAAGGCCCCTTTTCCCGTGATATGGCATGGATCCTTCCCATTTTCGATAGGGTTCATCCTTGTGACCTGACCAACATTCTGACAAAGTTTCATGATGATTGGATCATATTTGTGGCCTCTAGAGTGTAAACACTTAAATTGTTGACGCATGACGACAGACGACGCACGACGGACGACAGACGACGGACATTCAATGATCACAAAAGCTCACCTTGAGCACGATGTGCTCAGGTGAGCTAATAACCGCATGATATCATTGTTCTAAAAATAATTATGTGATATCATAAAAAATATCATACGGGATGTTATCACAGGGATATTTGTATAGTTTTAAGATAAAACACACATACATTTGCATTCTGAAAAATATTTCATTTTTCACCCTAAAATTCACTATTAATGTAATAAAGGGCAACAGAATGTGGCAAAATTAGGTAAGGGTTTGAGTTAGAAAAGAACAATTTTGCCAAGTACATGTATATTGACCATCAAATTATCAAATTTCAACTTGCTTAGCTGTGACCTTAATCAACAATTTATTTTACTCATTTTTTTCAGTTTCTTTGGGGTAGTAATATTTTGGCTAATATTAGTGACTGATTAAACATGCGAAATTAAACAAAAGCACAAAAATCCCTAGCTAAAATAAAAGTTTGCAAAACTTCTGTCAGCATTAAGAATGCAGTTATAAATCAATGCAATTTTCAGAATAACAAGGGCTTACTATATAGGCTGTAGACATGTTGTTTTAATGTAGGACATGGGGGGGAATGGTAAAGGATAATGTTTACAAGTAAATATATATTGAACTATCGAAGAAAAAGGGAACATTTGAAATTAATTTGATAATAGGCATATATTTTATATGGCTATCTCAGAAAAGATTTTATCCAAGAATTTCAAAAAGTAAATACCTTTGTTAGACTCTGGGGGCTGACCAAGGTTGCAATTTTTCACAACTACCTTCCTATACAGTATCTTTAGAAATGTGACCTCCGTTTGACATAATGCTTGATCCGATCTCATTTTCAAATACAGAAAAACATGTTTAAAGCAACCATTTATGGAACCACCAAAAGGAGGTCGTTTAAGAGAATGGTGGCTTAAATAAGTTTTGTTTACAAATTTGAGAGATAATTTTGAGTGAATGTGTATGCAATTGCGCATTTTCCAATAATCCTATGTTGATATAACTCATCAGAACTGTCTAATTTGGAAGATTCTTATGGATTTGAACAACATTCAAAATGTTTAAAAGTCAATGAAATCTATATTTTAATATATTGCGATTTTACCAAGGGGAATTTTGAAAACAGACTCTTATTAAAAATGGTCGCTAAGTACACATGGTCCCTCGATGAAGATTAACTATATTTGTCTTCCCGAGTTCCAGGATGATCCCCTTTTGTGTGACTTGTAACATACATGTGACCCGTCACGCAAAAAGGGATCATCTTGGAAGTGCCAAAAGTGTGGACCCTTGTCAGATTGTATGATCTGCGCAGATTTACCAGGGTCAAAACCTCTGGCAAACATGGAATTTTCTAAATCTAGAATGATTTTCTTACCATCCTATGAAATTATTTTTGCAACATGCGTGAATCAAATCCTTTTTCCAAATAATTATTTTATGGAGTTTCCAGAATCTGATTGACCCTTGCGTGACAGGATGCGTGACAGGTCACATTTTTACACTTTACCAGAGCTACAGATAAAGGGAGTATTTTGGATTTTAGATCAAAGTAGTTCAGTTATTATCACTTTCCTGTTTTACAAAATTTTGGACCTGTCCAAATTCAAAGGTTTTGCAGACGAAAATTTAAAGTGGATTTAATTTGAAAAATAACCATTCAGTAGGGTAGAAAATAGTGTGGAAAAAGAAGAAATTGCTTGTCAGAAGCAATTTCTTCTTTTTTCACAATGTTTTCTCCATCATAAAATCAAAGACACTTAAAAAGCAGGGATTAAACAGCAAAGTGTTAAAGCACAAACAGTATGTTGATGGTACTTATTGGAATGGTCTTGTTAAGCCAAATAAAGGTCTTAGACTGGTTTTACCCCCTCTTATCTGTACCTCTGATAACATGGTAAACATCATTTAACAGTCCCTTTGATAACATGGTAAACATCATTTAACAGTCCCTCTGATAACATGGTAAACATCATTTAACAGTCCCTTTGATAACATGCTAAACATCATTTAACAGTCCCTCTGATAACATGGTAAACATCATTTAACAATCCCAATTATTCCAAATATCTGACTTTGTTAAGATGGACAAAACTTTTTATAGCAATTTTGAAGCATTGTATGCTTGAATGTTATTTTAAAATATTCTACAATTCAATTTATTACATTCTACATAGAAGCTAAATATATCGAATACTTCGCTACCTATTTTGCTCATTCAAAAATGCAACCCTTCTCCTGCTGATTTCAAATTTTGCTTCATACAAATTACTAATTTTGGAACATCTTACCAACTCTAGCTCAAATTTTTACCAGGACAATTAATAAGATAGTAGGTAGTAAAGGCACTGTAAGACCAGAATGTACCTCTGTTTGAGCTGATCAAAGCCTATGCTGACTGCCATAATTATTGATTGAATTATTGAATTGAGTTTTACGCCGCTTTCAACATTTTTTCAGTTATTTCCTGGTGGCTGAAGAACCTAACAATGGGTTCCTGGTATTTCTCTCACCAGCACTACCATCACATCCTTTCCTAGCCTCCAGCTGCTATCTCACATAGGGTACCATTATCAACCCATTGGTGAGAGACGTCAGAAAGTACTGCCATAATTAAATGCAAACCAGGTATGCCTTGAACAGCATGAGAAGGGTTACATATGTTAGTATTTAGACTTAAGTATTTTAAAACTATCTAACAAAAGTTTAGTTACAGGTACTATTTGAAGACAGTTTAATGATTATAGTAAAAACAGGGGTTCATTAAGTTTGTAGACAAGTGCACTTGTTCATTTGCTAATTGCAGGAGAAAAAGTAGAGATTTTACACAAATTCAAACTCTTAAACATTTGATTATAGGACAACTGAACAACCTGGTTTTGGCTTTAATCTTTGTGAATATCACAGCAAACCCAAAGCATTGTAAAGAATGTACAGCAGTATTTCTCATAGTGCTGGAAATCTACACGGTATTTAGGTAGTGATATTTTCGCAACATTTCAGAACATATGATCTTTCAAAATGTTAACTGAGGTTTCCTAATGAAATCATTAGGAAACCTCAGTTAACACCGTTAAAGTTTATGACTTCTGAAACAGTGTGGAAGTATTCAGGGTACACTTCCTTAACTCATATATCCCAATTAAAGAATTAGACAGTCTATGGACAACCTAACCTCATAGCTTCAGGGGTAATATGCAAAAATGCCTAGATCTTCAGTATCCAAATGAAGAAATGTGTTCATTTTTTTTAGCATGTATATCCTTTCAATTTTATGTCAAGTTATTTGCATGTTAACGAATTTTTCTGACAATTTATTGACAGAAACACATATATGTACATCTACATTGAAAAGTAAAAGAAAATCTGACCTTCCAGCCAAGGTCAAATATATTGAATGATACCACTTTCCAAAAATCTGACAAATACAAATGAACCTGTGAGCAGCCTAGAAAGCCACGCAGTCAAAATAGGTGATTACCTGAATGTCAAAGACTCAATCCTTGTCATGATGAATAAAAAAATAATAAAATTTCTAGGCTTTTCTAGTTTCAAAAAAGGGAAAATAGGTAGGATAGACAAACATTAATCTGCACATATGTGCATGCTGATGTTTGTCTATATAGCTCCTGTCAAGGCAGAAATATTCCAGGCTCAGTTTGACAAGGAATTATCAATATCCGAAGTGCATGGTGAAGAATGTAGATGCGCAGGCTGGCCAAAGTCTTTGGTAGGCACACATTTGATATTATTGGGAATGATTAGCATAAGCTTAAATAAGATATTCTATAGGGGAGGTGCAATGTGAATACGGGAGTAGTGGGAGATCTACAAAGGAGAAATTAACATTCAGTATACATTACGCAACATTAATATCAATTCTCTACAGTTGAATCTGTAATGAAAGAAAAAGCACTTGTCATTAAACATGACATTAAATATATAGGAATAGACTAAAACTTCAATTTGTACAATCAATAAATGAGTCTGTGCGTGAGATCTCCAACAATTTCAAATGTGCCCTAAGCAAAGACTCTGACTAGCCTGTGCATCCACACAGTCTGGCCAGAATATTCACTACCCACCTAAAGTTTAAAATTACAGTTATGGTCTGGCTGGGCCTCTCAATGTTTACACGTCACAAACATTCCAAATTGTTGGAAATCTCAGGCACAGGCTAAAATGGTTTACAAAGATTTGACATTCAAGACAATCAGAATTTGCACAAAAATCTATATGCAAAACACTAATGCGCACAACACAAATCATTGGCTCAGCGTGAAATAGTTGTAACTGCCTATATTTTTATAGGCAGTTACAACTGTTTTGCGCTGAGCCATCGAAATGACTCTAGATTGTCGATATTTTCAGAACCTACTCTCAATTGATGAACTTCACTATGCAAGGGCGTAATGCCTGTTACGCAATTTACCTAAGTGCGTAAAAGAAATAATCCTCTATTGAATCATATCGTTGATGAATGATCATAGCATAGAAAACTACAGCTTATTCAAGCTGTAGTTACGATACTTTGATTATTCATCAACCCTAAAATCATAAAAAGGGAGATGACGGAGGGTATTCATCTTTTGTCACACTTCTCATTTCACCTTCTCCTATATATTTCTTTAGTTTTCGCCTTCTGAGTGCGTATAAATTTCAAAGTCCTAGATACGCCCATGCTATGTAAAATAATTGTTTGCCTAAGCAGTAACATATTGAGGGTTTCTTGCGTGCCAAATATAGCCATTGTACCTAAATAAATCTTTAGTAGTAGACAAAAAGACTGATGGACAGATAATGGTAAAACTACATACCCATTAAATAATTCAAGAGGGGCATGTTAACTGTGGGCTAATGAATAAAGGCAAAAGCCATTTTACAATAATAATTTGCCATTTAGAGTTTCTTATTCAGATGGAATGTATTACTCTTTTGATACAATATACAAATAAATTGCTGATAGGTGACCAAAAACCTTGTTAATTACATTTTTAGTTAGGCTGTTGTTGCAAGGTTTTAGTGGCCACCAATTTTACCCTTGCACTGAACCAAAATAATTGTTGTAGCAGGTGGTGTAGTGTAAGATCTGCCTGCACATCTATGCAAGCTGATCTAAGTCCTCACCATCCGAATGCCCATTTTCACCTTAACTTATTCAAGGAATTGTTTTTAAAGAACTATTGACTCAAATATTTTTTACAGTGCTTTTGACACATTTATCTTAATTTTTTTTTAACCAGAAATGTTTTTTTAAATTATACTTCCAAAACATACATTGACTCACAACAATTGTATCCAGTGCTTAAGGCTCCTTGATCTTTCAGCACTTTGATTTTTATTCAGCATGACAAGGGTAAATGCACAAGTGTAATTGAGAATACATCAATATATAGGCGGAATTGCTTTTTTATTAGAAATTAGTCCAGCTAATTAACAAGTCTCTGCTGTCAATCAAAAGACCTAACCAATCAATCACTCATCTCCCTACCCGAAGTGCACCATTGGTCACTAATTTTCCTCATTTTTTTTCTTTCCAGCATGGTCTTATTGGTGGAAGACTTAAATGTTGAAACTACCGTATTTCCCCTCCCTAGTGCCCTCCCTAATATAGTAGCACCCCTACATTTTCTCTAAGCAATCATTTTTATGATTGTTTAGAGGAAATTTGCCTCAAATTAAAGGGAAAATGGCCAAAATACATAGGTTTAATGCTTTTTTTAATCAGAAAATGCATACTAAATAAAAGCTCCCTGACCATGTTATGTATAGCTCCTAGGAGCGTTTATCAGGAAAAAATATGGTACCTCTTATATAGCTCTTATCCTGCTGTTTATGGCTTATTCCTGATGCACATACAGCTTTGGCAGACAGTATAGACTAAGATCAGTCTGCACATATGCGCAGTCTGATCCAAGCCTCCACTGCCTGCTTAACCCTTTCTTGTTTTACAAAATTTTGGACCTGTCAAAATTCAAAGGTTTTCCAGATGAAAATTTAATGTGAATTTAATTTGAAAAATAACCATTCAGTAGGGTAGAAAATAGTGTGGAAAAAGAAGAAATTGCTTGTCAGAAGCAATTTCTTCTTTTTTCACAATGTTTTCTTAATCATAAAATCACAGACACGTAAAAAGCAGGGATTAAACAGCAAAGGGTTAATTGTCCTATCATCTTCGAGTCTGATTGAAATGTTCCTACAAGAGCACCCCCTACAGGTGCCTATGCTCAGATATTGGTTGCAGGACAATGGATAAAAATCTAGGTCGAAAACAACAATGGGCAATTAAATGAACAAAATGCAACCAGAGTTAAATCCCTGGATAGTATAGGTTGCTCTTTTGATAGTGTGCAAGTGTGCCAATTTTCAAGAGAATGACTTCAGTAGAACCAGAGATATAACAAAATGTCAAAGTTTTCACACAAAAATGATGAACTAGGGCTTCAGCAATACCTCAGGTTTTCTCTCTGAAAACATTTGTGCTAAAAATTTACAATTTGGAAAAAAAAAGTAAATTTATCAGGATAAGGGTTAAGGTGTATTTACCATATTTCCTCTAATAATAGAGCCCTTCCTAATAGTAGCACTCTACATTTTTACTAAGAAAACCCACTTCAAATGCCTAAACATTAGGAACTTTTTAAGACTTCTCTAATTTGAGATGAATTTCCTCTAAACAATCATTTATATGATTGTTTAGAGGAAATTCACCTCAAATTAAAGGGCAAAGGGCATAACAGACATCAATTTTAATGGTTTTTATAAATAAATACTAAATAAAAGCTCCCTGACCATGTTATGTATGGCTTCTGGGAGCATTTATTAGGAACAATACGGTATGAGCCTTAAGGTCACCCACTAATAGTTTGTCTTTTGGATTACGTCCAAGACCAAGATTTTGCAAACAAGTTTCATATTGATATCTACCATGTTGGTTGTCAAGAGGTGTTGCAAATGATCAGTCAATTAAATGAGCTGTTAATTAGAAGGCTGTCAATTAAACGACCTGTCAATTAAGAGAACTGTAGATGACTGTACTGTAGAGACTTACTTCTCAACCTAGCTCTTTTTTCCTCTGCTGCCTTTTTCCACTCTGGCTCCACAGCCTGTTTTTCTGAAACAGAAAATATATTGAACAGCGGTGCATGTACAAATACAAATTACCGCATTTATCTTTTTAATTAACTTAAAACAAATATTCCTTCAAACTAGAAAAAGTTATTTTAATCAAGAGGACCACAATGGTCCTAGATTGCTCACATGAGTCTCTTTGACCCCTGAGCCATCACATTAATCAAATAGGCAGATGTCAACAAGGAGATAATTTCTACATAAGATCAATACCATGGAATGTTTTCAGCAAAGAGCAAAAAAGATATGCCTGGGCACAGCCCTTATATGAACATAGGGGAATGTAATGAATAAACTTGAAGAAATTTGATTAAATGAAACTATTAAGAAATTCCATACCTTCTGGTTTCAGAGAACAAGTTTTTGAGGAGCCATTCATAGTTCAAATATGAACCCAGGGACATGATATGAACAAACTTGGTAGAGGCCCACTAGATGATGCTACATACAAAATATGAAAGCTGTCTGCCTTCTAATTTTAGAGAAGAAGATTTTTTAAAGATTTTTGCTCTTGATTCTTTGTAAAAAAGTTGCGCCTGGATGGATTGATTGACTGAATGGAGTTTTACGCTGCTTTCAACATTTTTTTTAGTTGTATCACGGAGGCTGGAGCATCTAACAATGGTTTCCTGGTATTTCTCTCACCAGTACAACAACCACATCCTTTCCTAGCCTCCAGCTGCTATCTCACATAGGTCTACAATTATCAACCCATTGGTGAGAGATAAGTGTTGGAAAGAATGAGTGCCGCCGTCCGAGATCAAACTTGAGCGCCTAGTTGGAGCCCATATATGACCCCAGGGTCTTGATATGAACTAACTTGGTAGAGGACCACTGGCTCATAATAAATATTTTATATAAAAGCTGTCTGCCTTCTGGTTTAAGAGAAGATTTTCCTATTTCCACCCTTTTTGTTAAGGGTAAAGGGAGAGTTAAAAGTGGATTTCATTTATTTGAACAACTTTTGTAGAGCTTGACCCAAGGAACATTCTTGTCAAGTTTCATCAAAATTGGCCCACTGGTTTAGGAAGAGAAGATGTTTAAAGAAATTGTGGACGACAGACAACAGACATTTTTTCACTGAAAAGTATTATAAATTTTATGATAGCACCTTGGGTTCCTTGGCGTAAGCTTGACAGACTTTAACCTTGGTCTCTTTTGTTATATCTTTAACATATCTTTAATGAATCTTGGTATGTGTGCTCACAATGACAAGTTATATAGACTATTAAGGGGAATAGTTCTGGAAGCATTTTTGTAAGAGTTGTGCCTTATTTTGACTTACAATTTTTTGCATTATCCAGCACCTGCAGCCGAGCATTGCATCCGTAGGCTGTGCTCTCCTTAATTCCTTGCCGCCATACACAAGGCATGCAAATTTTGCTTTGATTTCAAATTTATATATCATTTTCAACTGTTTACATTTAACAACCAAATCAGTCAGACATTGCCATCCCCAAATAATGAAAATGAATGGTAGTTTAAGGAGAACTGACACTTAAGATAATTCAGAAACACAGTCAAATATGCTCAAGCCACCACACGCATATAGCCATTTGGAACATCACTCAGGATTTTTTGTAAACCAGAAGGTACCTTGGATATAAGCGTAGTAATTTTGTGTCAATTTTTAGGTAAATGCCTTCAATAGGCTTGAAGAAAAACAAATTCATCTAAGGCTCTCTGATGTTCTATGGTGAGATTTGGGCATAATATAATTTGATAACAAAACACAGAAAAACTCTGTGTTTTGTTATAAAATTAAAATATGCCAAGTTTTAATCTTCATTGATTTTGTTTTTCACACTATCATCTTGATGTTTGTGGTTTCATGTTAACCTACATGTGAAACCATGCATTCTAATGGCTCCCCCATTATTATTGCTAGGTCTATTCAATAGAGTTCTCCCAGGGTAACTGATTGGCATGGCATATTGCAACCTTATCTAATCAGGCAGCAAAATTCAAATGGGCACAGCTCGTGCTTAAAGTGTCTGTCTTATTCAGAGTGTTAAGATTGCAGTCTGACCAGGATCAAAACTTTTAACACTAAACTAATCTTCTGCATCCATAAATGATTTATCTACTTCTCATTTATTAATCGTTTTTCTAAGTTAACCCACTGATTGGTCGATGCTGGATCAAATTATTAGTCCCCTTACGGTGTTCACACCGGAGGGGACTATAGGTTTGCCCTCCGTCTGTCCGTCCGTCTGTCTGTCCGTCCGTCTGTCTGTCCGCTCAAATCTGGATCCCGCGATAACTTCATAACTAAGCAAGCGTTTTTGATGAAAGTTGGTATATGACTAGATGGCAATGTGTAAATTATGCACATCATTTTATTTTTGTTTTTCGACTTAAATTGAGGTTGCTATGGTTACAGAAATAGTGAAAATATGGCCAAAAATGGGATCCTGCGATAAGATAATAACTAAGCAAGCTAGTTTGATGAGACTTGGTATATGACTATATGGCAATGTGTAGATTATGCACATCATTTTATTTTTGTTTTTAGACTAAAATTGTTGTTGCTATGGTTACGGAAATAGTGAAAATATGGCAAAAAATATTGGATCCTGCGATAAGTTAATAAGTAAGCAAGCTAATTTGATGAGACTTGGTATATGACTAGATGGCAATGTGTAGATTATGCACATCATTTTATCTTTGTTCTTTGACAAAAAGTGCGGTTGCTATGGTAACGGAAATAGTGAAAATATGGCAAAAAATGGATCCTGCAATAACTTAATAACTAAGCAAGCTAACTTGATGAAACCTGTTTTAAAATGTAAAAAAATTTATAAGCCATGTTAGTCAGGGTGGTGATGCAGCAGTATTAATCACCTCCAGTGAAAATTCTCATTTCTTACCAACAGGACTGAAGAAAAACATCTTGGATCAGACAAGGTAACTGTTATTGATACTATTTCTTGCATCTGTCTATTGCTTGCATGAATTGTATAGTGGGCACAGCAGAGACAACAACTCATGTAAGTCTTGTTTAACCCTTTCCAAAACAAGACCTGGTTTTGACGTCCCTGATAGAATTGGCGTGGGAAAACATTGAGACAAACGAAGCCGGTAGGGGACTTTATGTGTTGCATACAACACCAGATACAGTCAACTCCCGTTTTAACAACACTCAATACAACAACATTTTCACTTAACGACACAAATTTGTCGGGAACGGATTTGCACAGTGCATTTTTCATTCGTTATAACAGAATTCTTGTTTTCCGACACTGACATTGATTTTAAGGGAACGAAAGTGCATATTCCCTATATAAGATTGTTCATTACAACGACACAAAAAATTTGGTCATCATGGTTAATTACACAGAACTATATGCATGGTAGATAAACACCTAAAATTAGTTGATAATTAACAAGTCTTTAACTTTGAAATGTGTGAAAATGTTTGACATGCAAACAATGACAATGTTAAATTAGCACCTTTAACACATTCATCCTTACATTTTATATAGGTAAGGTCTACATTTATTTGAAAAGCTTTACTCTATTTTTCTACACAGAAAATGGTAGTTTTAAGATTATCCCATTTAATTTTTGATAGAAATGCATATGTCAAATAAAGTATTAAAAGATCGGTTCAATAAAGATATTCAAATTATCAATTATAACTGAAAAAAAAATATTTCCGCTAGTATTCACTATGAACTATACATAGTATGTAATATTATGTATGCTGCTTTCTGACAAACCTGCATATTGACCCACTGTTCATTCAATACACCGACATTTTCGTTACAACGACATATTTTCTGGGAACAAATGTGGTCGTTATAACGAGAGTTGACTGTACTTGTTTTTTTTATATAATCATTTTATGGCATACAAGCCCTGCATTCAGGATGATAAAATGTTTGCAAATTATACCCTGTTTTGCATACAAAGCAGGGTATAATTTGCAAACAATTTTCACCCCTTTGTCATCCTGAATGCAGGATAGGTCCCTTTTTTGGGTAAGTAGAAATATATTTTCAATATTAACTGTATTTAATCTATAGCCGCCCTACCTTTAGCTGGAGTATCACCAGGCCTGGTTTTTCTAAGCTGTACATTTTTCTTCCATTCTGGCTCTGTTGACACTTCTCTTTGGGGAGTATCCTGTAAAATAGGGATATAGAGGATAATCGTTTGTTTAACCCTTTCCTGTTTTACAAAATTTTGGACCTGTCCAAATTCAAAGGTCTTGCAGACAAAAACTAAAAGTGGATTTAATTTGAAAAATACCCATTCAGTAGGGTAGAAAATAGTGTGGAAAAAGAAGAAATTGCTTGTCAGAAGCGATTTCTTCTTTTTTCACAATGTTTTCTCAATCATAAAATCACAGGCATGTAAAAAGCAGGGATTAAACAGCAAAGGGCTAAGGAAGTGGACCCGTAATATGTCCACAATGTGTCGGGAGTAATGAACTTTAACAGTGTTAACCAAGGTTTCCTAATGATTTTCATTAGGAAACCTTGGTCAACACTGTGAAAGATCATGACATCTGAAATGTGGAATTATTACAGGGCTACTACCTAAAGTGTAACATTGAATTTCATTTTATTGAGTGAACAACAAAAAGCTATATTTTCACAGGTGGCTGAGCTACAACTGAAAAAATAGCCTTTGTTGTTAATGAAATGAAATATCAATTGTTCTTATTAAACAAACCCAAATAATTACACTGTTTCTTTAGTGCAAAATGAAACAAAAAGTGAAAACTTTAGGACAAAATTCTTAAGACGCATCATTTTTGCACATCATTGCTTTGCAATATTCACTTGTTGGGCTCAATTTAGATACCATCAGATTGGGTAAAATGAACGAGAGCATGGTTTGAGTGTTTGATAATATCACTGTTCAGGCGATAGGTTTATCAAATAATAATATATGGTTATTTCTCTATACCCTTAGAAAAGCATTAAAGAATTTGGGATTATATTACTAGGATATGTATATGCACATTACCATGCAAAACCGTAGTGACTTTACAATGTATCTTCCAAATTTCTGTAATAAACACCCCCCTGGAGCTATGCAAATTGCAAAACATGCATAGGCAGCTTTTATTTATTACCCATATACTGTTGACAAGATGCCCAAGAGGGCCTGTATCACTACACTGGCTCTAGACTTTCACAAACAAAGCTTACTTTGACTGATAACAAGACTTTGAAATCGCTTCAGAACTATTTTATAATGAATTACTGGCCCACATTGCACCAAAATACTCAATCACCATTATCCTGCATACCCTTTACCCATCTTATTACAAACATAAAGGTGATTGCAATTAGTAGACCATTCATTAGTAGAACAATTTAAGTAAAGGATCATTCACAGAACATGTATACCAAGATTCATTGAAATTAGTCCAATTGATTTGGAGAAGATTTTTTTTTGAGATTTAAAAGTGAAAATTGGGCCCGCTCTGTTACACTCACATTAAATTTTATGGGCCCATGAATATTTCACGAAAAATTTAAGTAAAAGTGCACCCAAGGAATATTCATGCCTATTTTAATCAAAATTGACCCATAGGGACGGGAGGCAAAGAATTTCAAAGATATAAATGTGAGAAAAAGGAATTGCCATGCCACACCCATATTTAAGGTGCAATCAAAATTTCTTGATCAATTGAAGTCAAGGGTCACCAAAGGAACATTCATGCATGGTTTTGGTGAGATAGGCCCAAACCATTGGTATGGAAAGTGAAGATTTTTAAATATTTCATAGTGAAAATAAGCCCTGCCCTGCCACAACCACACTTGGAGGTCAATCAAAATTTCTTAAACAATTTTTGTAAAGGGTCACCCAAGGAATATCCATGCAATGTTTCATTGAAATCAGCCAAATGGTTAGGGAGGGGGAGATTTTTAAAGATTTTATAGTGAAAATAAGCCCCATCCTGCCCAACCCATACTTGGAGGTCAATCAAAATTTCTTTAACAGTTTTATTAAAGGCTCAGCTAAGGAACAACCATGCAAGTTTCATTTCAATCGGCCCAATGGTTTGGGAGCAGATGATTTTTAAAGCTTTTATAGCTGAAAATTGCAACATCCTGTCATTCCTATATTTGAGGGTCAAGCAAAATTTCTTAAACAATTTAAGAAGAGAGTCACCCAAGGATCATTTCTACCAAGTTGTAGTAAAATCCACCCAGTGGTTTCGGAGGAGACGATGTTTGAAGAAAAAGTTTATGCATGAATGCATGCACAGATGGACGGGCACAAATGGCAAATGAATCTTTGTCTAAGGGCTGATATAATGGACAGAGAAGCATGTGTAAAGTTCCAAGCAACAGCTACTGGTAAGTAGAAACAGAAATATTACATATAAACAAGGGTTGCAAGTAAAAGCTTAACCAAGAATCTGTATGTCCTAAAAGGGTTAAAAATCCCAGAAATCAGATATTAGAGTGGTGAATCTTTGTCTTGAAGATGACATTATGGTCACAGAAGCATGTACAATAAAACTGATAAACAACAGTTGCACATAAAAACTGAACCAAGAATTTTAAGTCTGAAAAGGGTTCTACCAAATTCAATTTCAGAGTAATGAATCTTTGGTTAGAGGCTGATATAATGGTCACAGAAGCATGTGCTAGGTTTCAAAGCAATAGCTGAAGTACTATATGAGATATGAAACACTTGCACAGAAAAAATAACCAAAACATTACGCCGACAACCGGGTGACTGGAATAGCCCCCAATTCTACAAATAGTCAAGCTTAAAATTGATGGATTAAGAATAACAATCATTTTCTCATATTATTCAAGATGAAAAAAAGGTGCAAACTGTTTAATACCTGCTTTGCACATGCACTTGCAAAGTATAATTTGCAAAAAATTTGATCCATTTGTTTCACTGAACACAAGGCTGGATTGCCTTAGATTTTTGTACATTATCAAACATAGGGCAATAATATCAAGTATTGCCACCTACGAATTGTCCTTTTGGATTTTAAGCCGAATTGAAAATTTGAATGTTACAAAGTTATTTTTTTCCTTACTGCAAAGGGGGACTGCTCTTTCCTACTTGCACGTCTCTGAGCAAGATCCTTCTTCCACTGGGGAATCTCATCTGAACCTGCAGAGTTTGGGGTTGTCAGTGCAGGGGAGACAAATCCTGAAGTGCCAACTGAGGTTGACCTCCCTTGTCTCATCCAGCTAGGGACATAGTTGTTCTGTGGAGCTTTGAGTTCTGAAAGGAGAATAATCCTTGCCTTGCTGAATAAAGGCCTTAGTAAAATTATATTAAAGTCAAAGTGCTGAAAGCAATGAATATTTTCAGCACTGGGTGTACTCATTGTGAATCAATATTTAGTCTATAATATTAAATCTTTTCTGGTTGAACAAGGAAAATCCTATCATAAAGATGGAGCTGGGTTGAGTACTCAAGTACCCGGGTATCACGCAAGGTAAATTTGCTACCTGGGTCCTGAATCATTACCTGTATGGTGTCCGTGGTCTAGATGTAGAGCGTCAGCCTTTGACCAAAAGATCCTGAGTCTGATTCCCAGGAGCGGGTATTGATCATAGTTCTTTCATTGGCACCTACACATTGGGGGCAAGTACTGGTGAATTTTTCCAGGAAGCAGAATTAAGAGGGATTAATCTAAGTTGTAAGAACTTGCTTCCTAATCCATGTAAAATAAATAGGTTTTAAACAAATCATTACCTGTTACCCAATAATTGTACAAGCACTATGTACCTCTGGGGATCTAATTCAGATCGATTGATTAAATGGAGTTTTACACCACTTTCAACAGTTTTTTCAGTTCTATTACACGGCTGCAGCACCTAACAATTGATTCCTGGTGTTTCTCTCACCAGTACTACCATCTCATCCTTTCCTAGCCTCCAGCTGCTGTCTCACATAGTTCTATGAATATCAACCCATTGATAAGAGACAAATAGTTGGAAAGGGGATCTAATTCAGAAAAGATTTGAAGACAGTTCAAATGCCCTATTTCCAGATGGTCTTATACACTTACATCAGAGTGTTTTGAGTTACATTGTGAGTCATTCATTGATATTGAAAATAAAATAGTGAAACTTTTTGCTCAAATAAAGGACCATTAAGGAATTGCGTAAAATGAATGTGACATGTCAATCACAAAGGAAACATCTAGTAACCATATAAAATAAATATTTGAAAAAATAAGGTCCAGCATAGGTCGCATAAAAAAATTCTTTCACAGGAAGATTGATTGATCAATCTAGATTCAGGAAATTAGCAAAGGGTGAAAAGATTCAACCCTAGTAAGTCTGTGCAATCTGCCCAGTCTGACTAGGGTCAACACTTTACTCACTACCAAAATGTTCCCTTTTCGTCTGACAGGTAAAAACAAGAGTGCCTTTGTCACAAAATACGCCGCCACTTTGCTGCTGTTTCATGAAAATAATTGTAGACACTACTTATTTTGACAGAACCAAATTCAAAATGACCAAGTTTCATTTAATTAAATCAAGACAAAAAGTTAAGAGGAGTTGCGTTCACAAGGCTGCAATTTCAATAAGCCCTAGACACTAAGTTATAAGGGGGCATAATTCAGGGAAATAAATGAGCCATAAAATCCTTGATCCATGTACATCTACAAATTATGGTGATGACATTGAACGAGTTTCATTTAAATAAAGACAAAAAGTAAGGAGGAGTTGCGTTCAAAAGGCTGCAATTTCAATAAGCCTCAGATACTAAGTTTTAAGGGGGCATAATTTAGGGTAAAATTAATGAACCATAAAATCCTTACTTCATGCTCATCTACCAATTTCGGTTATAACATCCACCAAGTTTCATTTAGATCCAACCAGAAACTTAGGAAGAGTTGCATTCACAAGGCTGCAATTTCAAAAATCCCCAGAGACTAAATTTTAAGGGGGCATTACTGAGGCAATAAGCCCCAGAGACTAAGTTTTAAGGGGCATAATTCAGGCAAAAAATCAACGAACCATAAAATCCTTCCTTCATGCACATCTACCAATTGAGGTGATAACATTGACCAAGTTTCAAGAAGATCCAGCCCGAAACTTAGGAGGAGTTGCGTTGACAAAAAAAATTGAGGCAATAAGCCCCAGAGACTAAGTTTTTAAGGGGCATAACTCAGGCAAAAATCAATGTTTCATTTAGATCCAGCCAGGAACATAGGAAGAGTTGCATTCACAAGGCTGCAATTTCAATAAGCCCCAGAGACTAAATTTTAAGGGGGCATAACTGAGGCAATAAGCCCCAGAGACTAAGTTTTTAAAGGGCATAACTCAGGCAAAAATCAACAAACCATAAAATCCTTCCTTCATGCACATCTACCAATTGAGGTGATAACATTGACCAAGTTTCAAGAAGATCCAGCAAAAAATTAGGAGGAGTTGCGTTGACAAAAAAAAGTGAGGCAATAAGCCTAAGAGACTAAGTTTTTAAGGGGCATAACTCAGGCAAAAATCAACAAACCATAAAATCCTTCCTTCATGCACATCTACCAATTGAGGTGATAACATTGACCAAGTTTCAAGAAAAGAAAAGTGGACGGATGTACGGACAGACAGACGGACGTATGGACAGACAGACGGAGAAGATGACACCAATATACGTCCGCCGCGGCAGCATATAAAAAATTGAAAATGATATTGGTTCAAGAATAGGTTTACAAGAGGCTGCATGTCAAAAATTCTTTCGTAAACAGGTAGAATGATCATTAAAGATTAAGAAAATGATCAAAGTGTACAAGGTTTTGCTCCTAGTCAGCCAGGGTAGTCTGACTAGAGTCACCACTATGCAGACTACCAAGATGGTTCCTTTTCGTGTGTCGGGTCACAAATCTAAATTCAGTATATACTCTCCCTCTATCTGCAGGTCTATCATCCCTTGCTTTGTTAAGGTGAAGAATATTCTATATAAACTGAGATGCTCATAGCAATGGTTTATCCTCCATACACTGTTTATAATTATAATAATAATAATAGTGAAATTTAATAACAAATAATGAGATGCTCAAATGATTGAAGCATAATTGTAATAGCACACGATTGAAATTTTCATTTGTTAATTCATGTTTTGTACATGACTATAAACTTGTATAGTTTTCGTCAATAAACTATATTCTTTTCTGTTCTATCTTAGAGAGGACAAATTTACCTGAAGTTGATGCCTTCCTTTTTTCAGGGTCATTTTCTGAACCTATTGAAGACTCCCTACTTCTCTGGGTGAAAGAGGACTTCCTTTCTCCAGGCTGTTCTGATTGGCTGTTGCTGGCATCTTGTAGGGGCTGACCCCTAGTTCCTTTAGGAGTTTTGTCTAACCAAGATGGCACATCTTTGTTTGTGGAAGTATTGGTGTTTTCTGCAATACGTTGGTGTATATATGTGACCCGTAGAGCAACAAGATGTGTTTGTGAAACACGAATGCCCCCGTAACAGCATTTTTTTTTCAAAGTTTGACCTTGACAGATGGCCTTGACCTTGTCACATGACCTTGACTTTGGTACCAGCGGATGCGATCATTGAGATATATCATCATGCCAAATATTAGCCTTGTATCTTGAATAGGCTTGAAGATATTGGTAATGTTAAGTTTTTTGGTTAACTTTTGCAGATAGACGGACAGACAGACCGACGGACAGACGGACAATGGTAAAACAATATGCCCCCGATCTATCGATGTGGGGGCATAAAAAGGGACTATCTCATTCTGGGAACTTTGTAAAGTGAATATTTGAAAAAGAGATTGGATCCAGTATTGGTCAACTAGAGGTCGCATTTCAAAAATTTCTTTCACTGGAAGGTAGATTGAATATTTTAGATTCAGAAAATAAGCCCATTGCAAAAAGCTACGACCCTAGTCAGGCTGCGCAAAAAAGGGTCAACACTTTAAGCACTACCCAGATGGTCCCTTTTTTGCATGACAGGTCACATATATTTGCAAAAGTATAGATTGTGAAGGAACAACAATTGTTGAAATTCTGTCTTTTTTGGGTAGAAAAAATTCTTGTAAATGAAGAAATTTATTGTATCAAGCATTTCTATCATTTTCATAAAAGTTTTCCCGTGATTTTTTCTAAAGGGGAATGAAAAGGTGTCATTAAATCAGATTGGGTTAAAAGAAGCCTTAATACTACCTTTTGCTTGCAAAACATCCAACACTTTTGACTGTTTGTCAGCAGCTTCCTTCAACCATGATGGTTTATCTGAGACCACTTCTTTCTGCGGTGAACTTGTTTTTCTTAATTTCATCTCTGGAAAGCTAGTTTTATAATCACTCTTACTGCTTGAACTAGTTACACTTTGTGAATTATCCATTTTTCTAAGCGATGGTTTATCAAATGTTCCTTTTGGCTCATGTGAAGGCTTCACTTCTTTCTCAGGTGATGGAGTTTTTCTTAAAGATGGTTTATCAAATTTACCCACATTATTTGAGTCTTTTCTATCATCCATGTTTCTAACGCCTGCATTTTTTAACACAGGTTTTTCAAATTTATGAGACACACTTGAATCACTAGTGTCATTTGACTGACTTTCTTTCTTTGCTGAACGTAACACGGGTTTCTCAAATGTGTAAGAGTTCTCGTTTTTGTCTTGTTCCTCATTTTTGTCAACACTTTCAGTTCTGCCAGTACTCTTTAATTTTGGTTTGTCAAACATGTGTTTTTCTGCACTAGGTTTTTGACCAGTTTTTGGTTTGTTTGTACTTCTCAAATTACGTGGAATAATGTTCTCACTTGGTGTATCTTGTGATGGTTTCTTGTCAAATTGGGCTTTTCTAGGTGTTTCTTTTAGAGCTGGCTTTGCAAAAGTTCCTAAAATTGAAAAAGAAATCACAATAGACCTACTCATCAAAGAAAAACTAAATTAATGTTTATAAATATTAATAAACTATTTATGAAACACCAAATTTGTATCACAGCCACTTTTTTTACAACCAGTAAAAATATCTAATGAGCATTCCAACCATTCATTTAAACAATTTGCACTTTGACTTCAGTCTATTTCCACTATTTTCATGGATTGGTGATTTAAAGTCATAACTACAGCTTGCTTCAAGTTGAATTCATGAAATTTTGAGTTCCAACTATTAATTTTCCTTCGGAAATTCACTTTGCAGTTAAATGACATTTAAATATCTGTGACAGCCTGCAAGGTCAGGGGGTAAGGCTAGTGTTTCTTTAATTGTTTATTCATTACAGAATAAGATAATTCCCCCAAAAATATGTCATTTATAAATCTACCTGTTTATATAACCATTTTTCTACAAACCCTATTTTTAAGAGCTGAATGTAATAAAGTTAAATTACATAGAGGAAAAAAGTGAAATTGCTTGTTTCAAACAATTTCTCTCTTTTTCTCAATGTCTTCTACAAAATTTTGTTATCTTTCTTATTCATATACATTGAATATTAATACCATTGTTACTTGAATTCTTTAATTCCAGAAACCAGTAAGTCTGAAATTGTTTTGTTTAATTTCGAGTAATATTGCTAAAATTACAAAGAAACATCATTTAGGCAGTTTTTTATGGATAACAGTTCAATAATATTTTAGTTTGTGTTTGACATTTTCAACAAAATTACAAAATTAACTTATGTTTTCATGCAAGAATCATAGTTTTCAAGAAGAAATGTAATTAACAATTTGAGGAAATATAGAAATATAGTTTGAACAAGATGTATTGATGAATCACAATTGCCCCCTTATGCTAGAGATCCCTTGATTATCTATTCATTACAGTGCTAAATTCATTGCTAAAAAGGTAACAAATCTTTTGAGTTAAGGTAGTGGACCAGTAATAGTTCAGTAACATTTCGAAAGTAATGAACTTTTAACAATGTTTACCGAGGTTTCCTAATGATTTTCATTAGGAAACCTCGGTCAACATTCTGAAAGTTCATGAGTACCAAAATATTGTGGAACTATTACGGTTCTACTACCTTAATATCAGCACAAACCTGTCTCAACATCCATGTTGTTGTCAGGCGTTGTCTCCCTTGATTTCGGAGTACTACGCAACATGGGTTTCTCAAAAGTAACATCCCTGTCTTCAACAACAGGTGTCTTGTCTGCTCCTTTTCCCCCAACACTTCTCAGTACTGGAGATTCAAAACCGTTTTCCATCTCCTTTGAGGAATCTTGTACGATAGCAGGTTTTGTTGATCGCAGTGTAGGTTTTTCAAAAGTATAAGAAGGGGTTGAGCTGGATCCCTTCTTTGATGGTTCAATGGGTGATGATGTTGGCTTGGAGCCTAACCTTGGCATGACATCCGGTAATTTGAAAGCACCTGGTGGAGGTTTTGAAATTCGCTTAGCAGGTTTGTGAGCATCGTTGGCTTCTTCTTCTGGAGCACTGGCTGACAGTCTCTGTGATGGAGGCTGAAATAGATGTGAAGTACAAATGTATGTGATTATCAAAATTCATTCACTTTGACATCTGCAAACATGTATATCATCTCTGATAAATCGAAGGTCTATCAAATATGACATGACAGTATTTAATTTATGTAGGCTTAGAACTAAGCTAAATATGTGTCTATCAGAGTTTAAACCATGCTTGAAGCAAATTGGCCAATCAGAGAATAGTATTTCCAAAGTTTATTTCACAGATACAACTCCGAGCGATGTATTTACAGATATACAGTGGTAGTGTGTCTTGCACGTGAATCTCGACAGATTTTAGGGGCCGACTCATTTCAAAAAGATGATGACCTTTTTATACAGCTCTTTTTTCCTACTTTCGACAGTGGCATAATTGCAAAAGATCTGAAAATGAAAACTGAAATAGATTCATAGGTAATTGCAGTATATTACACTTTATTAGAGTAATATCACAGTAAGATTTACTCTTTTTCATTATTTAAAGGTTCAGGTAAAAAATAAAGATAATGTTAGAAAAGTGTGGTCTTAGTCAGATAGAAAATCTTGTGTTGCAGTACATGTAAAATAGACACTCGCTAACGCTCATGACTATTTCCCATATACCATGGCTCTCGTTTTCTATCCCATTCGTAGACATATACACCTATATGTATTTGATTTTATACCAACAGGACATACTAAACCTAACTTTTTTCCTCCCAATGATACTTACGGGGTGATCATCACAGATTTTATTGGACAATATTAAGCATGCAAGGAAATATCAAAAGTCCTTGCTCATTCATTCATTCCTACATTCAATTAAACAGACAGGTTAAAGTGACCTACTTTTCCAGGTAAACCTGCCCTGTGTTCAGGATGACAAAATGGCAGCACACAGCTTGCCCGTTACATTCACAGTGCACATTCAAAATAGAGTGTAATTGGCGAACTGTTGTATCATCCTGAATGCAGGGCAGGCAAGAGGGACCATCACAGCAGGACTGGTTTTTTTTTCGAGGGAAGGGACATGTTAAAGTGACCTACCATTCCAGATAATCCAGGAAGGGAACCATCACAGCAGGACTGGGTTTGTTGGGGGGGGGGGGGACATGTCAAAGTGACCTACCTTTCTAGATAATCCAGGAAGAGGGACCAGGACAGCAGGAGGGGGGGGGGGGGTAGCAGGAGGGGACATTTCAAAGTTACCTACTTTTACAGATAATCCAGGCAGGGGGACCATCAAAGCAGGACTGGGTTTTGGGCTGGAGGGGACATGTCAAAGTGACCTACCTTTCCAGATAATCCAGGCAGGGGGACCATCATAGCAGGACTTGGTTTTTTGGCGGGAGGAGACATGTCATCCTCAGCTTCCTGGTCGCTGTAGTCATTGTCACCATTCATTAAATCTGTAGATTTTGGGGCTGTGAACAACAACAATTATATTAAAGTTTGTGTTTGACATTTTTAAGCAAATTTACAAAATAGTCTTTTGGTTTTCATAAATTATCCATAGTTTCTAAATGGAAAAATATAATTAACATCTCAACTCAAAGTTTTAGGAAAACTATAAATTAAGTATAACCAAGATGTGTTTGTGAAACACTAATGTCCCCTTACACACGATTTTTTTACAAGTATGACCATTATTGATTATGTGTGATCTTAGCATTACCAGATGACTTAGACCTTAAAATCAAAAGCTATGTGACCCATCACCAAAAAAGGAACCACCTGGAAAGTGCAAAAAGTGTCGACCCTGGTCAGACTGCGAAATCTGCAGGATGCAACCACGGTCGTAACTTTTTGCAAATAGTCATTTTTCTGAATACTGAATAATTATTCTGGCTTCCTGTGAAAGAATCATTCAAATACGAACTATGGTTGATCTATATTGAAACCAACCTCTTCTTCAAATATTCATTTTTCTGAGTTCCCAGATGTTTCCTTTTTGCATGATTGGTCACATATGTGTATATATGAAATCTGTCATGCCATATGAGCATAGCTTCTTAAAAGGCTTGTTGAAATTGGCAAAATTAAGACATTAGTCACATTTTTTTTAAAAGGACAGAATTATAATAAACAGAATGACATAAGTGAAACAAGTATCTGGTGTTGTATGCAACACATAAAGTCCCCTACCGGCTTCACATTGACTCAATATGGTCTTTTGTCTCAATGTTTTCCCACGCCAATTCTATCAGGGACGTCAAAACCAGGTCTTGTTTTGGAAAGGGTTAAACAAGACTTACATGAGTTGTTGTCTCTGCTGTTCCCACTATACAATTCATGCAAGCAATAGACAGATGCAAGAAATAGTATCAATAACAGTTACCTTGTCTGATCCAAGATGTTTTTCTTCAGTCTTGTTGGTAAGAAATGAGAACTTTCACTGGAGGTGATTAATACTGCTGCATCACCACCCTGACTACCTGGCTTATAATTTTTTTTACATTTTAAAACAGGTTTCATCAAGTTAGCTTGCTTAGTTATTAAGTTATTGCAGGATCCATTTTTTGCCATATTTTCACTATTTCCGTTACCATAGCAACCGCACTTTTTGTCAAAGAACAAAGATAAAATGTTGTGCATAATCTACACATTGCCATCTAGTCATATACCAAGTCTCATCAAATTAGCTTGCTTACTTATTAACTTATCGCAGGATCCAATATTTTTTGCCATATTTTCACTATTTCCGTAACCATAGCAACAACAATTTTAGTCTAAAAACAAAAATAAAATGATGTGCATAATCTACACATTGCCATATAGTCATATACCAAGTCTCATCAAACTAGCATGCTTAGTTATTATCTTATCACAGCATCCCATTTTTGGCCATATTTTCACTATTTCTGTAACCATAGCAACCTCAATTTAAGTCGAAAAACAAAAATAAAATGATGTGCATAATCTACACATTGCCATCTAGTCATATACCAACTTTCATCAAAAACGCTTGCTTAGTTATTAAGTTATCGCGGGATCCAGATTTGAGCGGACAGACGGACGGACAGACGGACAGGCGGATGGACGGACAGACGGAGGGCAAACCTATAGTCCCCTCCGGTGTGAACACCGGTAGGGGACTAATAATAATGCAGGATCAGTGCAAAACTATTGAAGTGCCTATAAATATATAGGTACTTACAATAGTTTTCCCAATATGCTCTGATATTAGCAATACAGTGGCACAAAAAAAAATCTACAATCTTGGACAGTACAGATGCAAGTTTTTAAGGTAGTGGACCTATACTAGTTCCGCAATATTTCGTAATTCATGATCTTTCACAATGTTGACTGAGGTTTCCTAATGAAAATCATTAGGAAACCTTGGTTAACACTGTTAAAGTTCATTACTTCCAAAACATTGTAAAAATGTAACTAGTCCACTACCTAGAGATCACTTTACCTGTAGAATCAACAAATATAGCATCCTCTCCGGTTGCCATGACAGATCGTCTTGATTTTCTGGACTGTTTTCTACGTAAAGCCATTGAGCCTTTCTTACCCAGGGCTGATTTGTGTTTGTTTATGTCAACATCTAAATGATTGGCATCCTAAAATTCAATAAAGATTAATAAACTCTTAATAAACTTTATGTCAAATAAAACTTGAATACCAAAAATAGTTATATGGGCCTGTGAGTGACAATCCCAACAATTTAATTAGTGAAATTGTTGAGCAGCTTAGGCAGTCACAGTTTAAATAGAAGGTTACCTGACTGGCTTAACACTCCTTTGTTATGCTGAGCCCGGAATATTCCTGCTTTTGTAGGAGCTATAGACAAACATCAGTCTGCACATATGTGCAGTCTGATGTTAGTCTTCACCACCTGATTCTCACTTTCAAACCAGCATTGTCAATAGATTTAGTTTTTCAAATAAAAATTGACCAACAGTTGGTACTTTCAGTGCTTTTATACCCTTTGATTTTGATGAAAATTTTAGCCAAAATTTATTCAGCATGTCAAGGGTTAAGATATTTTGAGACCATATCTATCTCCAAAGCCCAAATGAAAGACTGTGGTCAGACTGCGTGGCTGCACAGGCTGGCCAGAGTCTTTGCTTGGTGCTCATTTGAAATTGTTGGAAATGTCACGCAATGGCTCATTTCAGATTTACCCTTTAAACTGCTAAATTCGAATCTCATTCTAAGCAAAATGCTATTTTGGGCATAATTTTTACCAGTCTGGACAAAGATTTTCCTAAATCATTTGGTAGAGAGCAGAAAGTATAGGCTAAGATTAGACTGCATGCACATTTGAGACCACTCTCACCACTGTCCTGCATAGCTTTCTTGGTTTAAATACAATGTCTGACACCTGCGTCAGGGAAGATCTTCTTTGGCTCAGTGGTTAGCGCATTGGACTTTAAAACAATGAATTTGATTATTCCTTGTCCACATGGGTTCGACAGGCTCACGTTGGTGATTTTCAGCTATGCTTAAGTTGAGGACTGTTTGTCTGTAACAATACTGCCTGCCAAAGCTTTGGGAAAAGACACAATATGTTGTGTAAAGCAAGAGAAAGAATCAGTGTTCAATGCTTCTGAATTTGATCCACAAAATGTACATAGTGCTTATACACCAGTTGGATAAAAGATTATGATTTAGGAATCGGGAAAGAATGTTACCCTATACAATACCCTGGGATCCGTTACTAAACTTCTTACGAAAAAAATAATCATAAGTCAAAACACAAATTGTACCTGGTGTTTTCATTTGATAGATTCTGCCTTGCAATATCTAATTGGAATCGTCTTTAGAAGACGATTCCAATGAGATGAGGCATGACATAATTCCTTATTTAATTTCTTCTGTAGAAGCATCCTTAATTTTTGACAGCAGAAATTGATCGTTAAGATGTTTAGTAAAACAGGCCCCAGGTTCTATAGTACTTGTCCAAGTTCAGCCATTTAGGCATACTACTTATCATTGCCATACTACTTACCATTTGCCGATTGGTGGGAGATAAATGGTTAAAAATTTCTTTATTGGTACTCATTGTTATTATCTAGGCAAAACAATTTCAAAGTTTACCTACAACATGGGATTAGATGAACAACATATAAATCTTAAAATTTTCATATCAAAATCACTCTGGTGCTCTAATGTACGTAATTTTGAACACACCTCAATGGCTGATAGATCAATATCTTTATCATCATCAGAATCGATATTACTGTTTTTGTTCTTGTTTCTCATCACGACATCATCGTCACCCTCATCTTCGTCGGCATACTCTATGTCATCTTGGTAATCTTTATTGTTGTCTTCTCTATCTACCATCTCCCACGTCTGTAATTCCAGAACATTTCGAGGGTTCAGTGCAAGAGTGAACTAAGTGTATATACAATGTATATACACTTAGTACACTCTTGCACTCAACCCTCGATTTGTTTAACCCCTATCCTGCTTAATTAAAATTACCGTATCTTCTCTAATAATAGCGCCCACCCTAATAGTAGCACCCCTACATTCTTTACTAAGAGAACCCATTTCAAATGCCTAAATTTTAGGAACTTTTTTTTTTAGACTTCTTCTCTAATTTGAGGTGAATATCCTCTAAACAATCATATAAATGATTGTTTATGTTTAGAAAAAATTCACCTCAAATTAAAGAGCAGGGGCCTAATAGACTCCCAGGAGCGATTATTAGGAGAAATATAGTAAGTTTCAAACAAATGCCAATTTTATGGCATTTCAACCTGCTGGACTTAAGAATTTACCCAAATAGAGAGCAGTATAGGCTAAGATCAGACAGCACCTCTGTGGAGGCTAATCTTTGTCTACCTTCCCTGCCAAAACAGGAATATTCCTGGTTAAGTATGACAAATATTTAAGAAACAATAACTCAGTCTTTTTATAAAAGTTTGACCTTGATAATCAAATAACTATGATCAATATCCTCTCTCAGCTACCATCTTCTAGATCTTATGATGTCTGTAAATTAGAAATGCGGTGTTTTCAAGACACACTCATGATCTTTCCTCTCTGACAATAATTAAGAAGAGTGTGGACACTGGCAGTGTTTTATAAGATCAGACTGCGCATCTATGCCGGCTGATCTTAATCAACTCTGTCTGCCAAAGCCTTGTGTAAACCATGAATATGCGGATAATAGAATGAGAAGCAATACACAGTCAAACCTGTCTTAAGCAAGCAGCCAAGGGACATTGAAAAAGTTCTTGCTTAAGACAGGTGCTTGCTTAATACAGGTAATTAAAGTCCAATTGGTTCACTTGGGAACTCAGTGGCCGCTTGCTTAATACAGGTTGCTTGCTAAATACAGGTGGGCACTAAGACAGGATTGACTGTAGCTGATACCTTATCATATTCTTGTTCATCATCATCTGGGGCATCTATCTTCACCTCAATAGGGGGAACTTTCAGTTCTGTTTCAGTTTCTTTGTTTGTTTCCGTATTAGGTGTGCTGGTCAAAATGTCCATGCTGTCATTTGTGCTTGTTTTTCTTGCTGGTGTGGAAAAATTGTCTTTAGACTTGTCTGTCTTCATGGACTTTGACTGCTCTGGACTGACTAAAATGGACTGAAATGAAACATAAAGTATATAATATGAGTAAAAGCTAAGCTTGTCTTTGTTTGTTTGTTTGTATGTGAACTATTTAAAGTATTGATATTGATTATGATACTTAACTAATCTTTGATATAGCTTCATATTACTATGTTTATTCAATATTTATCTCGAATTGACTATAGTCAAACCTTGATAATTGTTTACACCGGACAGGGTAAAAGATGTTTGGCAGGAGAAGGGGTGCCCTGAACTGAAATCTAAAAAGCGTGAGATAATGGTACAAGTATTACAATGGCAATTACCTGCATATCAAAAGGGTTCAAAAAAATATCATACTTTTTCATTTGACTGGATTATACTTTTTCATTTAGATCTTATTGTGAAAACATATTATGAAGTTTAAATTAAATATTCTTAAAGCCAGTATTTTATATGATTTTTAGTTAACATGGTAATGGTTAATGGTTTAGAATGATACACAATTATAGATTATGTTCTTTCAGGCAATGTTTCCATACCAAAGATACACATCAATTGCTGGAACAAAAAATTGCCCATATTTGTCCTTATATAAACTCCCTGAAGATGTAGAGTCACCAACAAAAAGTTCTTAATTGATAAAACAAGAGGACCGTTGGCCCTGGGTGGCTCACCTGAGAAAAAAGCTTCATTACCTAGGTACGTCCATGCAACCACAGAAAAAGAGATTTTCACTTATTCAATAAGATAACATTTGAAATAATCCTCCCCCCTGCTCCTCCCCTGGTCATTATTTATTTAAGCTTTTTTCATAAAAGGTCTGTGATCAGCTAATCTATGCCAGATATACAGGCTGAGTCTGAGGCTTTTAAAGTTTTCTTTAATGAGTTGATCAATCCATGTCAAATATAAAGGCTGTAGGGATTCAAAATTCCCAACAAAGCACTCCCCCTCCCCCAAAATGCTCTGCACCTGGTGAATCTACAGTCATGATTTTAGCTAATTCAATTAATGGCCATATGCTGATCATCCATACCAATTTTCAAGTCTGTAGGACTCCTGGTTCATTAGAAGAAGTTTAAAGATTTCAAAAATGATCCAAAGTACAACCCCCTCCCCAAGACACTCAGCACCTGGTGACCCTACAGTCATGATTTTAACTTTTTTTTTTATTAATGTCAATATATTGATCACCCATGACAATTTTCAAGTCTGTAGGGTTCCTGATCCAGGAGAAGAATAAGGTTAAAGATTTCAAAATTGATCCAAAGTACTACCCCCTCCCCCCAAATGCTCCACATCTGGTGGCCCTACATTTCATGATTTTAGCTATTTTATTTTAGATCCATATGCTTATCAGCCATGTCAATATAGAAGTCTGTAGGGCTCCTGGTTCGTTAGAAGATGAAGGTTAAAGTTACAAAATTTTCACAAAAGTACTACCTCCTCCCCCTGGTGCTCCGCACCTGGTGAATCTACAGTCATAATTTTAGCTATTTATATATAGGTCAATATGCTGATTATCCATGCCAATATTCAAAACTGTCAGGCTCCTGGTTCAGAAGTAGAAGAAGGTTAAAGATTACAAAATTTTCACAAAAGTACTACCCCCTCCCCCCTGGTGCTCCGCATCTGGCAGCCCAACAGATATGATTTTAGCAATTCCTATTAAGGTCTATGAGCTGATCATCCATGCCAATTTTCAAGTCTGTAGGGCTCCTGGTTCCGAAGAAGAAGAAGCTTAAAGATTACAAAATTTACCCAAAGTACTACCCCCTCCTCCCTGGTGCTCCACACCTGGTGGCCCTAAAGATATGATTTTAGCTGTTTTAATTAAGGTCTATGAGCTGATCCTCCATGCCAATTTTCAAGTCTGTAGGGCTTGTGGTTCAGAAGAAGAAGAAGGTTTAAGATAACAAAATTTTCACAAAAGTACTACCCTCTCCCCCCTGGTGCTCCGTACCTGGTGAATCTTCAGTCATGATTTTAGCTATATATAAAGGTCCATATGCTGATCATCCATGCCAATATTCAAATCAGTCAGGATCCTGGTTCATCAGAAGAAGGTCAAAGATTACAAAATTTTCACAAAAGTACTACCCCCTCCCCCCTGGTGCTCCGCACCTGGCAGCCCAACAGATATGATTTTAGCTATTTCTATTAAGGTCTATGAGCTGATCATCCATGCCAATTTTCAAGTCTGTAGGGCTCCTGGTTCCAAAGAAGAAGAAGCTAAAATATTACAAAATTTACCCAAAGTACTACCCCCTCCCCCCTGGTGCTCCGCACCTGGTGGCCCAAAAGATATGATTTCAGCTATTTCAATTCAGGTCTATGAACTGATCCTCCATGCCAATTCTTAAGTCTGTAGGACTACTGGTTGAGAAGAAGAATTTTAAAGATTTTCTTAAAATTTCACCTTTTGTTGCCATAGCAACCAGAGTTTTTCATGGATTTCAATTCTTTTAGCTATTTTTGAAGGGGACCACCTAAGCAACATTTCTGTAAAATTTGGTGTTAATTGGTTTAGGAGGAGATGTCGTTTAAAGAAATTGTTTACGGACGCCGGACGACAACCGATGACCGACGGCCGGACGCCGGACGAAAGGTGATCACAATAGCTCACATGAGCACTTCGTGATCAGGTGAGCTAAAAAAATTCAGCCATAAATTAGTCTAATAAGTATCTTTTTTCTTTGTAGGATGATTTTCTTCCAAACGATTATTTCTATAGTTGTTAACATAAAATAATCCTCAAATCAGAGAATAATCTAATTTGTAAGTTGGAGCTTCTACCATATTTCCTCTAATAAAAGCACCCTCCCTAATAGTAGCACCCCTACAATTTTTACTAAGAAACCCAATTCAAATGCCCAAATTTTAAGAACTTTGAAGACTTCTTCTTAAATTTGAGATAAATTTCCTCTAAACAATAATTGTTTAGAGGAAATTAATCTCAAATTAATGGGGAAAAGGCCTAAAAGACATCAATTTTAATAATTTTTTAAATCAGAAAATGCATACTAAATAAAATCTCCCTGCCCATGTCATGTTTAACTCCCGGGAGCACTTATTAGGAGAAATACGGTATATGGGGAAAATATTTATAAGGAAAAATATAGTATTCACAAAACAAATTGATGAAGGTTTTTCAGATAAAGGTAATTCCAATTTTAATATCAACAGGTCAGGAAAATGTTACTAGCAATTTCTTTTTTGTTCATAATGTTTTCTTTAACAAAAGATAAAGATTTTTAAACTTGAAGGTTGTCCAAGGACAAATGTTGTTACCAGCAAAAACTGTATCTACATTTGACCTTGACCTATCTGTAAATCTAATTCAAATAGCTTATCTATTCAAGATGGTAAGCATTGATTTTGTCAAATCAACTTGTTGGAGACATGCTTGACCTTCAGCGGTGTCCTTGACCAAGAAAACATTGTGAAAGTTTCTCTTGAGTACAGAAATCATTGGACATGTGGTCATTGATTTGTAATAAATTGACTTAAATGATATGGAATCTTGATTACTTGGATTAGGAATAAGGGTTAGATACCATTTTATACATGGATATTTTTTTCCATATTTGGTTAGGATTACAAATTTACCTGTGACTTTGTAGATTTCTGAAAATATGATATCCAAGTTTTCATTTGCTTTGATTAACTTTAGGTATACACCCACAATTTCAAGTGAGTGATCAAAGGTCAATTTTGTCTATACAGTGTATAGACAAAATTGACCTTTGATCACTCACTCAAACTTGTTGATCTATACTGTAGCATAATTGGTGAACAAGATGTGTTTGTGAAACACGAATGCCCCCGTAACAGCATTTTTTTCTAAGTTTGACCTTGACAGATGACCTTGACCTTGTCACATGACCTTGACTTTGGTACCAGCAGATGCGGATCATTGAGATCTATCATCATGCCAAATATGAGCCTTGTATCTTGAATAGGCTTGAAGATATTGGCAAAGTTAAGTTTTTTGTTTAACTTTTTGAGTTATTTGACCTTGACAGATGACCTTGACCTTGTCACATGACCTTGACTTTGGTACCAGCAGATGCGGATCATTGAGATCTATCATCATACCAAATATTAGCCTTGTATCTTGGATAGGCTTGAAGATATTGGCAATGTTAAGTTTTTTGGTTAACTTTTGCAGAAAGCCAGACAGACAGACAGACGGACGGACGGACAGACAGACAAATGGACAACAGTAAAACAATATGCCCCCGATCTATCGATGCGGAAAAAGACAAGATAAGAGAGAATGCTGACAATCTATAACAATTAAATTTCATCCAATCCCTATGTTATGGGTACTCATTTGAATCAAGTCGATGAGATGATTTCAATGAGTACATACAATATATGACTTGATTGACAGATATTGAAAATATTTCATTTGAAATCAAAATCAGCCATTCTCCGCTACCAATCTTAAAGGAATACCAATTTTCAACAATAATTTTTCATATCTTGATAAAGGCTTCTGATCAAATAAAATGAAAACAAAAATCATTCTTTTAAAGTTCAAGTCTTAAAGTTTAGATCTAACCTGAAAAACGTATAATCTTCATATGAGATACCTTAAAATTCACAATAGCTTTAGGTAGCGAATCCTATATTATATACCAATAGCCATAGTAATTTTTTACAACAAAGCTACCTCTGCATATTGCATTTAAAACAAAGAAGTTTCCACCACAATAATTGTTATCTCCAGATAAAATGTTCTTCACAACTTTGATGTGAAATATGAAAATAATGTCAAGTATTATGATTCAGATTATGTCATATAAAGTAATTATGAATGTCATCAACCAATTGTTCTTCAAGCTTTTTCTACTTTAACAATTAGCATTATGAGTCTATGAATTGGTCATGAGAATGTTTTTATAATGTTTGAAATTAGGGAGTCATTAACTCCTTAATCATGAGATTATGAGGGTCCATACTGATTTTAAAAGGGTCATTACAAAAGAATAAACATATTGAGCCAACTTATTTCTGACCCTGGGCGGGTACTGTTGCCCGCAACATCAGAGTATCTCTCAGAAAGCGGACTACCAGCTCTAGACTGGTCCACATATCGACTATCAGAATAGCCTAGAACAGACTATTCTGATATTCGGCAGTGAGACCAGTCTACACCCGACCCGAAAGCGGGTGGGAAATAAGTTGGCCCATTGTGAGTAAAAGCCCCCTGGGAAGAAATTTCTAATGGTCAAAGTAGTATGTTTGAAATTTTTGAGGGTATAAACCCTGGTTTAAAAGCCCTAAAATCGTCTGATCCTAGTCTTTGTTACACACTCAATAGGTAGCTACAGACTCGTTGTGTCTGTTCATTATCGAAAAAAAATTAAATACACTGAGCTGCTTCCTACTCAGGGAGCTCAAAGTCTCATCATCACGTACACATGAACTCACTGGAAATGTCACTGGAGTTAGTGGACCAGTAATAGTTCCACAACGTTTCGGAAGTAATGAACTTTAACAGTGTTAACTGAGGTTTCCTAATGATTCCATTAGGAAACCTTGGTCAACATTGTGACAGATTGTGAGTTCCAAATTGATATGGAAGAATTATGGTTTCGACTACCTTACACATCCTCAGTGTGACATTTCCAGTAACTTCAAATATGAGGGAGACACAAACAACAAGCAACCTAGAAATTGGAAATGAGATAAAAAGTATGGAGCCTAGTCGAAAAACAACATAGGGTCTAATGGATGTATAATTAAGTTTTTCAATTTTTTTCAAATATCAAATTCATTTCCTTTATCTAACCTGCATTCAGGATAACAATGCAAGAGAGACAGCTAGAAATGGTATCCGGCACAACTTGATAATTCAATCTAAGTTGTGTTCATCAATATTCTGTATTTTAATTGGCTGAAAAGTTGGTTTTAAGCCTAAATGAAAAAGATTTTGAGTATACAGTTGTTTTATAAGCTTCCGAAAAAAGTGGTCCTTTCAGAAATCCGTTTCTTAAAAAACAAATTTTTACATTTTTGCTTCATGATATTAAGTTATAAGATATGAAGATAATATGTGTTGATTTCATAGAGAAATGAAGCTTCGCGCATTCATACAGTGTGATTAGGTTTTTAGTTTCATCATGTGACCTCAATGAAATTTGAAAATACTCTCTTCATCTCTTAAGTGAAACACAGTGTTTATTAAAGGATTTCAAAAATTTTGGGGATTTCAATGCAAAATCTACATCATTGAGAAATGTTTTATATTCCTTGCTCTTTGTTCATAGGGAAAATCCCCTATCAATTTTGAAAATATGGGGGATTTTTTTAAATAAAAGTGGGTGAATCCCCCAATAACCCTGCCTAAAATAAACACTGGAAACATAATTAATGAATAGTTCAAACTTGGGATACTCTATAAAAGTGCTTTGTAATCCTGAAAACAGGGCAGGAATTCTGTCAATACAAACCTCCAGATTTGTGTTATCATTATCATCACTAAGGATCATCTCATCTAGCTCTGGTTCAGACTCATCACTTAAACCATGCAGTAAATCTTCAAAACTTCTCTCCATGCTCTATCCAGGCACAAATAAATACAATGCAATGAGAATGATGCATTAATAAAACACATTCAAACTTGAAAATATGCAGAATTAACCATTGTCATGCTGAATAAAAACCTTTAGGAAAACATACTGAAATGAAAGTCCTGAAATTGCTAAATGTACTTATGGCAAGTCAGTGTTTATTTCAAAAAAATAATTCTTAACTTTTATCGTTTTAGAAGAAAAATCAGGTGGTATGGACTAAGATCAGGCTGCACAAATGTGTAGGCTGATCTTTGTCTTTACTTCCTGTCAAATCAGGAATATTTTGGTTCAGCATGACAGGGTTTAAAACATTCAATTAATCATATACAGCAAAATAACCCATCTCCTGTAGAACATAAAATTAATATTTGTACATGCAATTGTGAAGTCTGATCTTTGTCTACACATAAAAGTAATCTGTCTTTTATTAAACAGACAATCTTTATCACATTTCCTTCATCTAGACATAGAGCTAATGCCATGATGTTTATTACATAATTTGCATAGATGAAGAAAAATGATAATTGTTTGTTTGAATGGGGTTCTAGGCCTCTTTCAACAATCTCTTAGTTATATAGCCGCGGCTGGAGCACCAAAAAATGGATTCCTGGTATTCCTCTCACCAGTACTACCATCACATTCTTTCCTAGCCTCCAGCTGCTATCTCACATAGGTCTATGATTATCAACCCATTGAAGAGACACAAATAGTCAAAATGGAAGAGTGCTGCCATTGAGGATTGATCCTGGGACCTATAGATTGACAGTATGAATTGCTACCAACTGCGCTATGGTGGCTGCTGAAAAGAAAGATGTTAAACGTAACCACATTGACAAACTACATGTACTTAGGGAAATATTTATTGAGAATTTCAAAAGCGAATTGCGTTTGCCTTTTATTTATCTATTTTTTTTATTTTTTTTTCAATTCATTCAAATCAAACTTTTGTCACATTGGGATGAATTAATTCATTCTTACTGTCACATTCTTGTTATTTGTTAATTATTACTCATTCTGTTACTACATTTTTTCTTTATAATGCCATCTTTTTTTAACCATTCCCTCCTCTTTTCATCCCTTTCTTTAAATATATTGTGAATTGAACCAGTATTCATTTAATTAAATGCCTTTGATGTATTGATACATTGAAAATACATGCAATAAATTCAGGATCGAAGTTGAAGAAATTCAAAAGAAATAGAAACTTCATGAGCATAATTACACCTTCTTTTATTGCACTTTAACAGCTCTCTGTGCCAAAATTGGATGCTTTAACCTTTTGCAGTTTAATCCCTGCTTTTTACGTGCCTGTGATTTTATGATTGAGAAAACATTGTGAAAAAAGAAGAAAATTTGCTTCTGACAAGCAATTTCTTCTTTTTCCACACTATTTTCTACCATACTGAATGGTTATTTTTCAATTTAAATCCACTTTAAATTTTTGTCTGCAAAACCTTTGAATTTGGACAGGTCCAAAATTTTGTAAAACAGAAAAGTGTTAATTAAGGTAGTGGACCCGTAATAGTTCTCCAACGTTCTGGAAGTCATGAACTTTAACAGTGTTAACAAAGGTTTTCATTAGGAAACCTCAGTTAACATTGTGAAAGAACATGCATTACAAAATGTTGTGGAACTATTACGGGTCCACCACCTTAAGTGTTCCAAGATGGGAGATGATTCTTTTTGGCATAAAGAGTACAATGATTCTTTGTTTCAGCATGAAACAGTTGTAACTGCCAAAATGTTTATAGACAGTTACAACTGTTTTGCACTGACCAATTGAAGTGTAAACTTACATTTTAGGTGGTACAGCTGTCTGATCTTTTATAAAATTTTGAGGGATCAGGGCAACACTATTGTAAGTACCTATGAATATGCAGGCACTTACAATAGTGTTGCACTAGCCCAAAATTAATGTTGTCAAAGTGTTTCAAAATGTTCTTTTGCAGTAGACCATCATGTTTTGGACTGAATGACACATCAATTATCTTATTTTTTCATTAAATTATTATTTCAACATAAATTATTGTGGTTCAATATTAGCTTGAATGAAACAGATAAAACAAGATGTCTTTGTGAAACACAAATGCCCCCAAAACAGAAATTTTTTACAACTTTGACCATGACAGTTGACCTTGACCTTGTCACATGGTGTTGAAAATGGTATCTGTAGATGTACATAATCAAAATCTATCACCATACCAAATATGAGCATTGAATCTTGAAAAGCCTTGCAATGTTAAATTTTGGTTAAGTTTTGCAGACAGACAGTCAGAAAGACGCAAAGTTAGACAGATGGACAAACAGACAGAAAATAGTCAAACAATATGCCCCTGTTTTATTCAACAAGGGGGCATTAAAAAATGGATGTCATATTATTGACAAATATTATGCTGCTCTTGTGGCATCTATTATATACAAGTGTTTTAAATGATGTGATGGTTCAGTGTGAAACAGTAGTACATGTATTAAACTGCCTATTAACCCTTGTCATGCTGAGTAAATTTTGGCTAAAAATTTGCATCAAAACCAAGGGACAAAAAGCACTGAAAGTACCAACTGTATGTCAATTTTAATTTGAAAAACTAGGTCAATTGACAATTCTGGTCAGACAGTGAGAAGCAGGTGGTGTAGATTAACATCAGACTGCACATATGTGCAGGCTGATGTTGGTCTATAGCTCCTGCAAAAGCAGGAATATTCCGGGTTCAGCATGACAATGGTTAATATACAGGGATTAATACCACTGTTTCACCTGATGCATACATTCAGTATGTTAAGTCGCAGGAATACAGATTTTTTTTTTGTTGTCCATGGTTAATTCTGCCTTCAGAGAAAACAAGGGTTAAGTCCAATAGCTCCATTTCTCTACTACATCTCAATCTTTATGGCCTTTTTTTTCTTTCATGAACCTAAGCCACTATGAGAATGTGCACCCTAAAGAAAGTGTTGTTTCTCATGTTTATTATTCTGTTTTCTTGGATATTTTTTATCCAAATGGACAAGCCTTACATTTTGCAGGGTAAGAAGAAATTTTCTTAATAATATGTAGTCCTTTATGTAATGCATTTTGAATAAAGTTTTTTGTTTCATACCTCCATTAAAACAATAAACAAGAATCTCTTTTCCTCTTATAATTTTTGAAAGTACCAATAATCCACATTGTACAAATTGTAAATTCCAAAGGCTTCATATAATGAAGATTTTTTTGCATTTTAATTGTTTCTTTAATGTTATGTAAAAGGGCATATTTAAATTTCAAGTTTCATGCATGTGTTAATCATAATGAATTTCAACATCCTTTGCATAAAAGTGACACCATGCAATTTATAATTTTCCCAAAATTATTTTGAAGCATGACAACCTTTTTACACAAATTAAGTATATCAAGTAAACACAGGCTCACAAATAAGATTACTGTTTACAATTTTTACAACCTTTTGCCTATCAATTTCTCAGTTTGAGAGGTCAAAGTTACTAAGGGGTATTACTATTGCCTGTACTGTAGATATATATACACTAACAAAAGTCATGAAAGGGGTTAGTACAAGAGTATTGTAAATGCCTATATAATTATAGGCATTTACAATAGTGTTGCACTGACTCGTCAATACTCAAACCTAAAATTTTACTTTTAATGCTTCAGGAACAAACAGGATTGATGAAACCTATTCTAAACTTTATTCTAACAACGAGCTGAGCCTTGACCAGATCTCCAAACAGATAAGAAAGGACCACAAAATAAAAGCAAGTGAAACACCAAGTCACAAAGGTTCAGAGTTTGACACTAGTGCAATTACAGACGAAACAGTCACAGTCAGTGATGATGTCAAAGTTCATGATTATGCGACCAGGATTCAATGTTGTCATGAGATTTTACAAAATAGTAGAAAAGAGAAAGTAGTATTTAAGAATGAAGAAGTGAGTAACAAGAAAACAGACAAACATGAAGATGTTTTTGAAAGTCGCTGGGATCATGTTGTTAAAGCCTGTGTTGAAGAAGGCAGAACACCACCAACTAATTTAGAGCACAGCAAACTGTTGCCCAAGATGATTGTTGAGCTACCCCATAACATACTCTATTGTCCTGTTGAAAAAGTGGCATCAACTTTCTGGAAGAAAACTTTAACTGCAATTAACAGTATGGGATTTTATAAGTCTCCATTCCAGGTTAAAGGAAAGAGGTATAAAGTTAAATCTTATATCCATCATTTACAATATACAGGTAATATTAATATGGAAGTGTTTAGAAAATATGCAACTTCTTTGCTAGTGGTTAGAGATCCATATGCCAAAGTGTTTTCAGCTTACGTTGACAAACTTTTTCATCCAAATGCTATATTCTGGAGTTATATTGGGATTCCAATAGAAAGGATCATTGAAAACAAAGAAGAAGTTAATCAAACTTTATGTGGACATGCAGTGAAATTTTCTGATTATGTAAAATACCTCATATACAAGAATGACAAAAAGGACAGTTTGAATCCTCATTTTACTTCAATAACATCTCACTGTGATCCTTGTGTAACAAAATATGACTTCATATCAAAACTAGAAACATTTAAAGATGACTTCCATAAGATTATGTCCAAATGGAAAAAGAAATCTGACATACATCTACAATTCAATGACTTTGATAAAGAGAATGCTATTGATATTGCAAGAGTGCATATAAATCTTGCCTTGTATACAAAACAGGAAATAGAAAATAAATGTGCAATACCAAACAGTAAGTTTTTGAAAAGAACATGGCGGTTCTTACAAATTTCTGGAATTATTCCTAAATATGTAGATGTTCCAGCCAACTGGTATGAATATTCATATCAACAGAGCTCAGAATACTTACTGTTGGATGTATTACAAGTGTTAAACAGTAATATTTCGAGGTCAATAGTGAAGAAACAAAGACACGCGGCCATGCTGCAAGCATATAGAACAGTGGATATACAAGATCTCTATAAGTTGAGAGAAATAGTAAAACCTGACTGTAGATATTTTGGATACGATGACATGCCTAAGGAAATATTTAACAGATCTACCTCATCATATTTTGAAGACTTTGACTACTTTGATTCTGTAAAATAATGACAATTGGTTGCACTGTCAGAGCTGAAGAAACAATTGGTCAGTTTGCCCAATAAAACATTATTTAATAATGGTCAATAAAAAAAATCCTTTTAAATAACTTGATTCATTTTGAAAAAGTGAATGTTTATCAACGGGACTAGAAGCAATTACTTGTTACTTAACATTGAAATAAGCTTTTGATATAAAAAGTCTACACCAGCTTTTTTTGGCAGTTTCATAAACATCCTTTTCATCAAACCTCTTTTAGTCTTTAAATGCTTAATATTCTATTTTCAGTCATTCAGCTATCAATTAATTCAAAACAAATGTATTTCCACATAGGTAGAGGATAATCCTGTCAGTGTGAGATGGGATTTATATTTCATTGAGTGAACAACAAAAGCTATATTTTCACGAGTGGTGGAGTCACAAGTGAAAATTTGCCATTTGTTGTAGACTCAATGAAATGTCAATAGATCTGAATTGGAAAACAAACAATTATTCAGTTTCTTAAATGCAAAAATGAGCAAAATGTTAAGATTTTAGGACAAATTTTCCTAAAGAGAGTAATTTTGAGTGTGATTGCTATTCAACATTCATGATGTCGTCACTAATTTGGCTCAACTTAATAGCGTCAAATGGGGCCAAACTGATAGAAAGCGGGGTATAAGTTTGTGAAAATTTCACTGGGTAAATAGGCGGTATGTTTATCAAATGATAATGTTCTATTATTTCTTATAATTTATGGAAAAGCATTTAAGAAATAAAAATAATAATGCTCACTTTTTTCAGTTTTGCCTTTCCTTGTTTGGCTTTTACTGGAATATCTTTGACCTCTGTACCTACAGTCTTGTTATCCTGATCATCAAGGTTGTCAAACAAATCCTCAACAGGATTGGTTGTTTCTGGTAGAGACTCCTGCAACAAAAATTTTAAAAACTCATTGGTAATGGCATTGGAAAAGCCTGATTGTAATTTAAAGCCCCGTCTGCGTTTAGAGTAAAAAAACGCTATTTCTTTAGCATTCTTAGAATAATTATTCTTGATTTTTGTCTTATGAAAGATGAGTTACATAAAAATACAAATCAGTCCACAAACGGTGGCTTTTTCAGGAAACCCATAATTTGAAGAATAATGTAATAAATGTAAATGATATTTTGGGCACAAGAACTACGCCCACGTAAAGGAGCAGTAATGCCCTCTATCCCAATATTGGAAAGACAAATTCAAGTTCATAATATTTGAGAATAAAAGTCTAGTTTTAATGTAAATAGTCATTTAAGACCATTGCAATTCCGAAATGTTCACGAACACAGACAGGAGCTTTAATATTAAGTCTTGTCATGCTGAATAAACTCCTTGATTGTGTTAAAATCTAAGGACCAAATGCACTCATTGTGATTCAGTATCTTTTTTTCAAAACCTAGCTTTTAAACTTTTCTGCATCAAAAAGGAAAATCAGGTGGTATAGACAATGATCAGACTGCACATCAGAAGAGTTAACACTTTCCTGTTTTACGAAATTTTGGACCTGTCAAAATTCAAAGGTTTTGCAGATGAAAATAAAAAGTGGATTTATGGAGCGTTTATGAATGGTTCTAGTGGGTGTTTGATATGAATGAATGAATTGAGCGCTGATTAGGCAACTTAGAATAGTTTTAATTGGACTGAGAGTCAGTTTCACGGTGTTATAAACTGTAGGCCTTATGTACTACCCTTATACATCATTCTGAAGGGTCTAAATTAATATGTTCAAGATCAATTCAGAGTTAAAGATTTTCAGATGACTATGTTCAAGTCTGAGTATACATGTATGAAAAAGCTCTCTGGTTTTCAGTTTTAATGAGTTTATAGATTAATTAGGGTAGTCCAAGTGATAAAGGTTAAAATTATTAAAACAGGTAATTCAAAAAAAAAAAAAAACAAGGTGCCAAATTGTCACAAGATACGCCCGTCACACTGCTTAGTATAAACTGGGGGTTTGAATAGAACTGAGGTTATTTTGAATGAATATTTTTTGCACCCATGTAGTTTCATTATCCTAGCTATTATACTTTTACAGATATACTCCGGACAAGATTCAAGTCTGAAAAACGACAAAGGGCAATAACTAAAAAAATAGGCCAGGTAGAGTTATGGTTCTTGTGCACTGCACTCCCCCTTGATGACATCTATACACCCATGAAGTTTCATGATCCTAGCTATTATACTTTTACAGATATACTCCGGACAAGATTCAAGTCTGAAAAAAAAACAAAGTGCAATTACTCAAAAAATAGGCCTGGTAGACTTATGGTTATTGTACACTGCACTACCCCTTGGTGAGATCTATACACCCATGAAGTTTCATGATCCTAGCTATTATACTTGTAGAGATATACTCCGGACAAGATTCAAGTCTGAAAAACAACAAAGGGCAATAACTCAAAAAATAGGCCAGGTAGAGTTATGGTTCTTGTGCACTGCACCTCCCCTTGGTGAGATCTATACACCCATGAAGTTTCATGATTCTAGCTATAATACTTTTACAGATATACTCTGGACAAGATTCAATTCTGAAAAACAACAAAGGGCAATAACTCAAAAAATAGGCCAGGTAGAGTTATGGTTCTTGTGCACTGCACTCCGCAATGATGAGAAGAATATAATTGCCAAGTTTGAAGTCAATCGGACTTCAAGTGACAGAGTTATGCTCCGGACAAAGAAGTGGACGCCGCCGGACGCCCGGACGCCCGGACGCCCGGACAACCGGACGCCGAACGCCACGGGTGATCCCATAATACGTCCCGTCTTCGACGGGCGTATAAAAAGTGGATTTAATTTGAAAAATAACCATTCAGTACTGTAGAAAATAGTGTGGAAAAAGAAGAAATTGCTTGTCAGAAGCAATTTCTTCATTTTTCACAATGTTTTCTCAATTATAAAATCACAGGCATGTAAAAAGCAGGGACTAAACCGCAAAGGGTTAAAGTAAATGCTTTGAAACAGAGAAATGAACACGTTTTCATGGTGAGAGTTCAGTGCGATATTGTATATGTACTTAGTGTTGATACAATGTAAAGACACTTAGTACAGTCTTGCCCTAAATTATAGTCAAATTAAAGTTAGTGCAGTGTAGGGAAAAAAAAAAACATTGTCAGTAAAGGTGCAATTTCAAGTTTCAACCAGTTTTCCTTTTGCCACTGTATGCTTTCTTCAAATAAAACTTCTAGTAGTAAGAAAGTTTCATTTGTATTAATTCTTACAACAAGATGTGTATGTAAATCACAAATTTCCCAAAACAGTATTTCTTTTCAAATTTTGACCTTGATACTTGACCTTGACATTTTATGATGTTTTTGGTTGAGTGGAAACCTCATGCAAATAAAAACAATGTCATTTGAAGAATATTAAAGTTATAGGAAAACATTTAGTTGAAGGATAAGTTTTCAGGTTACCATATTTCTCCCAATAAATGCTCCTGGGAGGTATACATAACATGGTCAGGGAGCTTTTGTTTTGTATGCATTTTCTGATTAAACAAGAGCTGTCACTGTAAGATGACAATGCCCCCGACACCGCTTTGATTTAGAAGTTATGGCCAATGTTAAAGTTTTTGGACGGAATGACGGACGGACGGACAGACGGACGGACAGACAGACAGACGGACGGACGGACGGACAAGTCAAATTTATGATGCCTCCCTATCGGGGGCATAAAAAATCATTATAATTGATTGCTTTTTAGGCCCTTTCCCCTTTAATTTGATGTGAATTTCATCTAAACAATCATATAGTTGATTGTTTAGAGGAATGTCATCTCAAATTAGAGAAAAAGTCTAAAAAAATCCAAAAATTCAGACATTTGAAGTGATTTTTCTCAGTTAAAAATGTAGGAATGCTACTATTAGGGAGGGCACTTTTATTAGAGGAAATACGGTAAGCCTTTAGGTTTAGTTTTCGCCAACAGATGGATACCAGCAAAACAATTTGCCCCCCCCCCCATCTTATTGATGCTAGGGCTTAATAAAAAGATCATAATAATAATTTACACTAAAGGAAGAATGATAATACCCATTACCATGCAGTTAGGTGGTTTTGACAAGCTAAAGAAATATAAGAAGAAATATACTAAGTGAATAGAGAATAATGAAAGAATGTTCATGAAATACCCATTTATTTACTAGTAATCACATAATTAACAGACTTGTTTTTATCATTTGATATATGATGAGTTATAAGTTTAAATTTGGTATTTAATAAACCCAAATTTGAAGCTCTATTTTATAAAATGGCCTTTTTTTGTCTTAATTGGACCAAATTCTTCCATTTCATTAACTCATGATAATCCATGAAATATATACAAAAGTAAAGTGATGAAATCATAATGAATAAATTATGACATCATTTACACAACTAAATACTCGATGCTAATTCACATCCTTGTAAACATTTTCAGCTCATGTTAGGTGCTGTTAATAGCAACAAGAGTTGTCCGCGGACAACGTAGCTCGCCCAAACAGCTGCTTGTCACAAACAGCGCTTGACCGAAGACCGAAGTTCAAAGTGGTTTCTTTCAATGTTAAAGTCCATGATCTAATATATATCTGTTTGAGTAGTAATAAAGAAATATAAACTTCTTTTGTTTTAATGGCATGTATAAGGTTAGGGTAAAGTGAAAACCTACAAGCAGACAAGGTTACTAATGGTATTTCTTTTTATCAAACATGAAGTTTTTCTTTAAAATTTTTCTAAGTCCACAAGGTCAAATTGTGAAGGACCTTGGTCTCTGTAGAAGCCTATCACCTAGTGAGTATGTGTATGAAGTAATAATGTCCCTGAGTAAAGCATTTAGAAAATATAAGCAAAGTTAAATTTTTGGTTAAAATTTTTCAGTTTAAGTTTTTCCAAGTCCATAAAAGGTCAAGGTTAAGGTCAAATTGTCAAGGCCCTTGGTTTCTGGTGAAAGCCTTTCATCTGGTGACTATGTATATGAAGTAATGATGTCCCTAGATTAAAGCATTCAGAAAATATAAGTAAGGTTAAAGTTTTTGGTAAAAGAATTTCGGTTTAAGTATTTCTAAGTTCATAAAAGGTCAAGGTCAAATTATCAAGGACCTTGATCTCTCACAAAAGCCTATCACCTAATGAGTATATATATGAAGTAATGATGTCCCTAGGTTAAAGAATTTAGAAAATATAAGTTAAAGTTTTTGGTTTAAGTTTTCAGTTAAAGTTTTTCTAAGTCCACAAAATGGTAAAGGTCAAGGTCAAATTGTGAAGGACCTTGGTCTCTGGTGAAAGCCTATCACCTGGTGAGTATATATATGAAGCTATGATGTCCCTAGGTTAAAGCATTAAAAAATTATATGCAAGGTTAAAGTTTTTGGTTAAAGTTTTTTGGTTAAAGTTTTCTAAGTCCGCAAAGGGTCAAGGTCAAATTGTTAAGGACTTTTGTCTATGGTGAAAGCCTATCACCAAATGAATGTGCATATGAAGTAATGATGTTTCTAGGTTAAAGCTTACAGAAAATATAAGCAAGGTTAAAGTTTTTTTTGTTAAAGTTTTTGGTTAAAGTTTTTATTTAAAGTTTTTTTGAAAGGGTCAAGGTCACAATCTAAAGGTCATTTCGACATGGATGTTGGTCTCAAATGAAAGCCTATGCCCTAATGAGTGTTTCTGTAAAAAATAAAGCCTCTAGGATAAATATTGATAGAAATAAAAAACTTTAACCTAATGCGGACACTGACACCGACGCCGACACCGACGCTGATGCTGACGCCGACAGCCAAGGGTATGACAATAGCTCTTCCGAGACTTTCATCCCGAGCGAGCTAATAAAAAAAAAAAACTGCATTTGCACTAAATTAAGTTTTCAACAGGGTAATTTCAATCTGGCAAAATTTTGAGGTTGCATTGAAAATTTCTTCATGAAGATGTAGGCTTAAAGCTATAAGCATGCAGTTGTATTTTGCATTATTTATAAAGCTTGCTGAAGTAAATCAATTTTTGATGCTCAAGTTATCATAGCAGAGACCAGTATTGACTAATCTATTTCTTCTAATAAAAGTTACCTCCCTTTTAGTTCTCCCTTACACTATTTTCAAAGAAAACTCTTTTTCAGTTAATTGAAATTACTTAATCAGAGCCATATAAAGAGGGGGTATTTTGGATTTCAAATTAAATTATTTCAATTATACTTACACAAATCCTTTATTGTGGGTTTTCGTTTGAATTGTCATTTCAAATTTGGATTTCAAATTAAATTATTTCAATTATACTTACACAAATCCTTTATTGTGGGTTTTCGTTTAAATTGTCTACTCATTTGAATTGTCTCATTGAGACCAATCAAACTTTTGATAATAAGATTTGAGAAATAGCATGTGAGGAACATACAAAGTATGTGCCAAATTTGGTTGAAATCGGCCAACTGGTTACTGAGGAGAAGACGTTTCAAGAATTCAGGTTCAACATAAGCCACGCCCTGCCAAGCACACATATCTTCGAATTAAGTTTGATTGAAATTCGCCTAGCGGTTAGAGGTTACTGAGCTAAAGATGTCAAAACAAGTTGTCGACTATGCAGGATGCACAATGCATCACATATCCAGAGTGTCCCTAAAAGTTCCCTTTGAGCACTTCGTGCTCAGGTGAGCTCAAAAGGGGAATGACCCCTAGTCTATTCAAATGCCTGAAAGATATCCTCAACAAAGCCAGTGGCTCTATCACAACAGTATCCTTTAACCCTTTCCTGTTTTACAAAATTTTGGACCTGTCCAAATTCAAAGGTTTTGCAGACGAAAATTTAAAGTAAATTTAATTTGAACAAGAGCTGTCACTGTAAGATGACAATGCCCCCGACACCGCTTTGATTTAGAAGTTATGGCCAATGTTAAAGTTTTTGGACGGACAGACGGACGGACGGGCGGACGGACAAGTCAAATTTATGATGCCTCCCTATCGGGGGCATAAAAATAACCATTCTGAAGGGTAGAAAATAGTGTGGAAAAAGAAGAAATTGCTTGTCTGAAGCAATTTCTTCTTTTTTCACAATGTTTTCTCAATCATAAAATCACAAGCACTTAAAGCAGGGATTAAACAGCAAAGGGTTAAGTACAATAAGCATAAATATTTCCAAGTTCCATCACCACATGCACATACCGTAAAAGCTCTAATAGAATCCTGAGATTCTATTAGAATTATCACATTTCCATCAGAAAGGGATGGGCTTTTATTAGAGGCTATGTTACATATTAATGGCTCAGTGCAAAACAGTTGTAACTGCCTATAAATATATAGGCAGTACCAACTGTTTCGCACTGAGCAAGTGAAATTTGTAAAGATAGTGAACTAGAAAGCCATGAATGGCTTGAGTCGCTCCACAGGCTTGAAATTCTTGTAAAAGCAAATAAATGTTTTGACTAGATTTTTAGATATTTGGGGTTCTACTGATGTTGAAAATGATTCCATCAGTTACATTCTGAAGTTGACTTTCATAGTTTCCACTATTTAACATATTGAGGAATGACCTCCGTCCATAAATTGCATATTTTTCATCCAATCAAAATAATGTTTGGTACACTGATAAAGAGTCACTCAAGGATCATACCAAAAATGTCAATTGATATCCATCAACTACATTCTGAGAAAATGTTTTTCACTGTTTCCACTATTCAACATATTAAAAATTGACCTCCACCCATAAAATGTATATTTTTCATCCAATCAAAATAATTTGTGGTACACTGATAAAGGGTCACTCAAGGATCATTCCAGTGAAATTTACTTGATATCCAAAAATCACATTCTGAGAAAATGATTTTCAAAGTTTCCACTATATAACATATAGAGAATTGACCTCCGCACATAAAATGCATATTTTCCATCCGATCACAATGATATTTGTAGACTGATAAAGGGTCACTCAAGGATCATTCCAGTGAAATTTGGTTGATATCCATCAATTACATTCTGAGAAAATGATTTTCAAAGTTTCCACTTTATAACATATAGAGAAATGACCTCTGCCCATAAAATGCATATTTTCCATCCGATTACAATGATTTTTTGTAGACTGATAAAGGGTCACCCATGGATCATTCATGTAAAATCTAATTGGAATCCATTGATAAGAATCTGAGAAAACTCACTTTTTACCATATTTGGAAATTAGCCACGCCCATAAAATCCATGTTTTTCATTGGATCAAAATTTCTTGAACAACTTTGAAAGAGGGTCACCCAAGGATCATTCCTGTGAAGTTTGGTTGAAATCCATCTAGTAGTTTCTGAGGAGAAGATTTTTAAAGAAAAGTTTACGACCGGACGCACGCACACACGCACGGACGGACGGACGGACGCACGACGGACACAACGCCATGACAATAGCCCCAGTGGCTTTCAGCCAGTGGAGCTAAAAAATGGCCATAAAAAACATTATCCATGCAAAATTATCAACTAGAAAGCCATGAATGGCTTGAGTTGCTCCACAGGCTTGAAATTCTTCTAAAAGGGAATAAATGCTTTGACTAGATTTTAGATATTTGGGGTTCTACTGATGTTGAAAATGATTTTCAAAGTTTCAACAATATAACAGATAGAGAAATGACCTCTGCTATTAAAAGACATATTTTTCATCATATCAAAATAATTTTGGGCTGCATGATAATGGGTAACCCAAAGATCATACCAAAAATGTCAATTGATATCCATCAACTACATTCTGAGAAAATGTTTTTCACTGTTTCCACTATTCAACATATTAAAAATTGACCTCCACCCATAAAATGTATATTTTTCATCCAATCAAAATAATTTGTGGTACACTGATAAAGGGTCACTCAAGGATCATTCCAGTGAAATTTACTTGATATCCAAAAATCACATTCTGAGAAAATGATTTTCAATGTTTCCACTATATAACATATAGAGAAACGACCTCTGCCCATAAAATGCATATTTTTCATCCAATTAAAATAGTTTTTAGTGCACTGATAAAGGGTCACTCAAGGATCATTCCAGTGAAATTTGGTTGATATCTATCACATACATTCTGAGAAAATGATTTTCAAAGTTTCCACTATATAACATATAGAGAAATGACCTCCGCACATAAAATGCATATTTTTCATCCAATCACAATGATTTTTTGTAAACTGATAAAGGGTCACCCAAGGATCATTCCAGTGAAATTTGGTTGATATCCATCAGTTACATTCTGAGAAAATGATTTTCTAAGTTTCCACTATATAACATATAGAGAATTGACCTCCGCACATAAAAATGCATATTTTCCATCCGATCACAATGATTTTTAGTAGACTTATAAAAGGTCACCCAAGGATCATTCATGTAAAATTTAATTGGTATCCATCAGTTACATTCTGAGAAAATGATTTTCTAAGTTTCCACTATATAACATATAGAGAAATGACCTCCGCCCATAAATTGCATATTTTCCATCCGATCACAATGATTTTTTGTAGACTGATATAGGGTCACCCAAGGATCATTCATGTAAAATTTAATAGGTATCCATTGAAGAGAATCTGAGAAAACTCACTTTTTACCTTATTTGGAAATTAGCCACGCCCATTAAATCCATGTTTTTCATTGGATCAAAATTTCTTGAACAACTTTGAAAGAGGGTCACCCAAGGATCATTCCTGTGAAGTTTGGTCGAAATCCATCCAGTAGTTTCTGAGGAGAAGATTTTTAAAGAAAAGTTTACGACCGGACGCACGCACGCACGCACGGACGGACGGACGCACGACGGACACAACGCCATGATAATAGCCCCAGTGGCTTTCAGCCAGTGGAGCTAAAAATTGATTAGAGAAAATGTGCATAAAACCTCTGTTGAATTTTAAGTGACCTAGATTTTGTGCGTATGAGCCTTCATTAGAGGTTTCAAGAATTTGTAAAATTCACATAAAAAATGCCTGATTTCAACCCTCAAAAAGGGGAATGGGGTTTAATTTATTAGAGCATGAGGCTCTATTAGAATTTTTTACAGTAATGACTGTTAATCAGGTAATTTTCACATCAGTTTCTCATCTTTCAGTTTGGGCAGACAGCTCTGGTTATTTGGCAAGTTCATATCTTGGTGAGGGAGTAAGACATGATTGATTGATTGAATGAATGGAGTTTTACGCAGCTTTCAACATTTTTACAGTTATATCATGGCGGCTGGAGCCTGGTATTTCTCTCACCAGTACAACCATCACATCCTTTCCCAGCCTCCAGCTGCTACCTCACATAGGGCTTAGAGGAGTAAGACATGAACTTGATCATTTCTATAAAAGTATTGATCTAAAATCAGGTAATATTCTTATATATTTTAAATAATATTCATGACTGATTTGAACATGTGAAATTAAGCCTAGTTTTGATCATTCAAGGTATTAGAGAGAAAAAATGTTATTAAACCCAATTTACAGTAAGACAGAAAGCCAAGAAATCTTAGCAATAGTTAACTGATAACTACAAAAGAAGCAGCCACAGCCAATCTGGATTATATTAAAGCAAAAGGATTCCATCTCCCAATATGTCAGTACAGGGTGGTATATACATGGTAGGGTTGTCTTCATCTACAAACCTTCAAAACGGGTTGTGACATTGTGTCTTCAACAGCTGTTGAAGTTGCTGCTAAAGATGTGAGGTCATCCGAGTCTGGGACTGTTCCAAATGGCTGATTGAAAAGTAAGGCATCTAAACTTTTCATGGCATTCATTTCTGATAGTTTGCTTGACTTTGAATCATTCTGTTTGTTAACTTTATATTCTTTCTTGGCTTTCATTCCATCATTTAGGTCTAGCACCAAACTTTTCTTGTCCTCTTCAGGGGTCAGTAATGTGAGGTTTGAATCAAAATGCATTGATGGCATCATTAAAGACTGAAGACTATCATTGTTAGATTGGACTTCCTCACGCTGACTGTTTAACAGAATGTCCAAACTTGTTAATCTTTCCCTGTCTGTGTCTCTATCCGACTCTGTAGATAGTTGGTTTTTAGATTCCTTAATCTTCTCGTCAGAATTACCAAACATTCTTGACATTGATGGTGTCTCCAAACTTGTTGGTGTCATCAATGATTGTAGATTATCACTGTCTGGAACAGTACCATTAGGCTGATTATCAAGCAAGATATCCAGGCTATCTAGTCGACTTTTTGAAGGTATTTTCTCCTGATCTACCTGGTTTGATCTCATACTTTCACCAACATCATTCCCTTGCATGTTTTGTTTTATTTGACTTGGAGTAATTTCCTGTGCCAAGTGTTTCGATGGTATAAGAAAGTCATTCAAATCATTTTCATTTGTACCAGTACCATCATTCAAATCAAGTAGGAATTCTAAATTACTGCTTTTCATGCTCTTGGTCCCAGCTACAGCTGGCTGGAAATCACTAAGTGGATCAAAACTATCAAGGTTATCAGAAATCTTGTTACTCCTTGTCTCAAATAGAGGTTTAGATTCAAAATATTGTTTTGGAAAACTAGACTCTGTTGTATCAGTGTCAATAGACACAAGATTATCGAGTTTAGCTTCATTACCTGTCTTATCATTTGTGCTTGAACCTTCAGCTGCTTTTGTCGACACAGTCAGTGACATTAAATCAGAATCCATAGAAGGTATAGCTAATGACATAAGATCATCTGATTCTGGCACAGTTCCTTTAGGCTGTTCATCCAAGAGTAAATCTAGACTATCAAGTGATTCATGTCTTTGTTTTCTAGTCATTACATCTCCATCAGTCATACTTTTCTCCATCAAAACTGAATCAGAATCTGCTGGCGTTGATGAGAAAATTTCATTGGATGATTTCTTATCAGTCTCTTGTTGGATAGCAATTGATAACAAGTCTGAGCTCATTGACGATTTTGCTAAAGACTGAAGGTCGGAATTGTCAGGTATGGTACCTTCTGGTTGTTCATTGAGAAGTAGGTCTAAACTATCTAGACGAGATTCACGGTTCATAGTTGTCTCTTTATTTCCACACCTTCTAGCTTGAAATACATTTACATGATTAACAATTCCACATACCAAAGCCCAAAGCTGGGCTGTTTGAGGTCAGATAGGCTATGAAAAAGTATTCCCTTACATACCAAAGCCCTGATGTAATTAGCCTCAGCTATGGACCATATACAATGAAATACGAGCCTGTGTGTGATACTTCCAACAACCTCCCCTTTGCACGATGCAAAGACTCTTATCACACTGTGCAGTCTGATGAGAGTCTTCACTTTGTGCTAAATATAGACAGATATGGATCTAATTTATCTTTTAGGAGAATGTTTTTGATACACAGTGCCATTGTCCTGGCGACTATGATGTCTGCACATCACACACACTTGATATTGTTGAAAATGTTGTACACAGACTCATATGTGATCCATCACGTGAAAAGGGACCATCTAGGTAGTGCGTAAATTGTCGCCCTAGTCAGACTGCTCGGACTGCCCAGACTGACTAGGGTCGAAACTCTTAGTACCGTGATCTTTTTCTGAATCTAGAATGATCAATCTACATTGCAAAAAAAGAATATTTGAAATGCGACTTATGGTTAACATATGGTGGATCACATCTCTTTTTCAAAAATTTATTTAACAGAATTCCTGGATGGTCCCTTTTCTCGTGACAGGTCACATATAAAATTTATGCATAACAGTGACAACTGTGAAATCTGTACTTTGGCAGAAATTTGATTTTCCTTTCAGAAAAATGCCTTTTTAACCCTTGTTATGCTGAACCTGGAATATTCCTGCTTTGGTAGGAGCTTTAGACAAACATCAGCCTGCACATATGTGCAGTCTGATGTTAGTCTACACCACCTGTTTCTCACTTTCAAACCAAAATGGTCAATACATTTAGTTTTTCAACTAAAAATTGGCCTACAATTGGTTCTTTCAGTCCTTTTTGCCCTTTGATTTTGATGAAAATTTTTAGCCAAAATTTATTCAAAATTACAAGGGTTAACAATCAAAATAGTTGTGCATAGAATATCTATCCATAGAATTTACTTACATTTTTTTCTTTACTATAATACCATTGTAACAAGCAGTTTCTTTTCTTAATATTTAATTTGGGATTGAGTGATAATTGGTTAAGACTTGCTGAAAACTGAGAGCATACCACGAAATACATTTGACGTTTTTATCATGAAATATTGAGAATATGCCTGCACTTTGTTAAGCATTCAAAAGCCCTACTATATTTCCTCTAATTAAAGTGCCCTCCCTTAAAGTAGCACCATTCTTTTTTACTAAGAAAAGCCACAACAGTTGATTGAAATTCTCTAAGACTTAGTGTTGACAACTTTTTGAGATTTATTCTTTAATTTGATGTTATTTTCCTCTAAACAATCATATAAATGAATGTAAGGAGAAAATTGACCTCAAAATAAAGCAAAAAAGGCCCAAAAGACATAAATTTAATTAATTTTCATAGTCAGAAAAAGGAAAATAAAGCTTCCTGTCCATGCTTTGTTTAGCTCCTTGGAGCGTTTATTAGGAGAAATACAATATTTTGATTTTTGACCTGACCAAGTCCTATGAGCTGACTAAAAGTTCATTTCAAATTGTAAATCTTCCAATGAAGGGGTACATTAATTTTGTGCTTATAAATTTGAATGTATATACACAAATATGGGCTCAAGAAAGGTTTGAACCATACCTATGACCTTAACCCTTGACCTATCCAATTAATTACTTCAAATGGTATATATACTTATGAATTAGAATTATTATGCCAAATTATTTTGAAATCCCAAAATTACATAAAAGAATTATGATCCAGAAAAATTAAGACAATCTGAAAACACCCACCCACTTGCCATAGTAGATACCTGCACGTACTACTTTGTAAATATATAAAACGAACTTAAACAATACCCTCTGCCAAAACTAGACTATTTTGGGCTAAGTGTAACAAAGGTTTATTCAGGTTAATCTAAACCATTGATTATGTTAGATAGATATACTGTAAGGGACATAAATAATTTTTCCAATCTTTTATTTCTTGAACAGGTTATCTCCCTTCTCAAGTATTTTCACTACTTTTTGTAGTCAGTATTTGAGTGGCAATATCCACAGGATAGTTGATGTATTTTTGAAATATTAAAATAAAATCTAACAAGTTTCTGATGAGATTTGAACCTGACACTGTGCATACATATGCTGTATGTGCATAGGATTAAATACTATAAAGTCAGAAATATCATTTCTACACTATGATAGAAAAAGTTGGAAGTGACTGCTGTAGATGAGAGATTTAGATATCATCACAGTTTAATAAATCTACAGAAATATATGTTATTTCCTGAAACAACAGCACCAAGCAACCCAGAAAATCTAGTAAGTCAGTCATTCTAGAATGTAATACTTAATCCTTTTCCTGCTGAATTTAAGGTAGTGGACCAATAATAGCTACGCAACGTTTCGGAAGTTATGAACTTTAACAGTGTTCACTGAGGTTTCCTAATTGTTTTCATTAGGAAACCTCAGTTTACATTGTGAAAGATCCTGAGCTCGGAAATGGTGCAGAATGGGTCCAATACCTTAAATTTCCATTAGGAAAATTGCAAATTTTCAGGAGATTTCAATTAACCACTCTGGCTCATTTTTTTTTTCCATGATAATTAAGAAGAAGCAGAGGTGAAGACTTAGATCAGCTTGCACATTTGTGTAGGCTGTTCTTAGTCTTAACTATCTGCCAAAGCTGTGAGTATTGCAGCCCGACCTTGTGAGCAGCAATATAAAGCTGACTGAACACAGATTAAGATAGATATGTAGCGGATGTTGACTTTCAGGCCTTATTTCTAAGCTTCATATTTGAAACACTTACACTATGTCTAATGAAAGGTGTGATTTGAAAAAGCATACCCATTGAAAATTGTTGACTAAGAAATTAAATTTCTATTAGCCTTATTAGATTATGTAAAACATACTTCAAAATACAGTCATACTTTTCAAAATCTGGTAAAAAAAAATGCATGAATATTAAATGCTACATTTCAAAATGTTTCTCAACAAATGTGAAACTGATGATATTATATTCTTACATCTTAAGTCAGTAAATATAAATTATTCTTTCACACCTTTTTGCAGTGATGAGTACTATTCAAGGTCTTCTAGGTATCAGGATTAGCATTTAATGTGCACTTCCAAACCAGATGAAGGGAGAAGGGAAAGTGGATGCATCTTCGTGTTTTGTACCGATACTGATGAAGAGTAAATTATAGTGTGCAAGTTTTAAGGATCAAGGGAAATAGGGTGCACCTTTTTGTGTGTGCAAATACTTATGAAGAGTACAAAATACAGTCAACTCTCGTTATAACGACCACGTTTGTTCCCGACAAAAATGTCGTTATAACGAAAATGTCGGTGTATTGAAAATCATTCCGTTTACTCGAAAGTTGATGCCATGTACTCACAACATACACTGTAAAACTGTTATATACTCTCATTTAACCTTTGAATATTGATTAAAAGTCTACAAGACAAAACTGAATATTGAACTTCTTAATTATCACTTTTTGAAGAAATCTTTGATAGATTTTTGTCTTTGATTGTAAACATTGTTATCTGCAGAATGATAAAAGTTTTTCGTGCACTCTCTAGGTTTTAATCGTTGTATTTGTTTTCTAAAATCGTCTATTTTTTCTCAAAAGAGAGTATGGCTTGACGTCTCTTTACTGGTGGCCCAGCCATTTTTTAATCAAAATAGACCAAGCAAAATGTACGGTCAAGATGTTTGCATGACAATCAAACAACGTTAAATAATGACTTGCCATTTTTGCAAAGAAAAATCCGAGTAAAATATGGTCAAATAGAACTCGTCGAATGCAAAGTGGTGTAACTATACCTTTTTTCGTAAATAAGATACAACAATATCATCCTCAACCAACCAACGATTAACAGACGAGGGTATTGTGTTCCGGGTGGTTTAATTGTCGGTAATCGCCGATGCGGAAAACCTGTATTCGCACATCAGCATAATTTAGTACACACGCGTGCATTATTAATTAACACTTTACCACGAGGTGCTAAAAATAGCCGATAGGAATTTCACAGGTATGTGTCTATATATTGAATAACAACATATAGGGATTTTGCATTTTCGTTCCCTAATATTTTGTGTCGATGTCGGAAAATGAGAATTCCGTTGTAACGGGAGAAAAATAAACTGTGCAAATCCGTTCCTAACAAATCAGTGTCGGTATACGAAAATGTCGATGTAACGGATGTCGATCAAACGGGAGTTGACTGTAATATGCAAGTTGCAAGGATGGAGGAAGAGAGGTTGTCAATCAAGCAGATCTATTTGTGTAAAGACTAATGAAGAGTAAATAATGATATGCATATTGTGTTGATGGGGGAATACAGAATACATCTTATTTTGTGCTGTGCTAAAACTTTGGAGAGTAAAAAATAATAAAAATGCAATTTTAGAAAATATTTTGCTGCAGAAAGGTAGAAATTGTCTACATCTAGGTAAAAAAAATATATCTGTATAAATAGAAGGGTAAGGAGGCGTCATTCTGTGTTTTCTGGAGGTTTAAATATAATTCTGTGTTGTGCAGGTTCTGGGTCTTTATAATGTTGCAGTTGTTGTACCTGTAGTTTTTCCTCGTCTTTGTTTTCTTCATCACTACCGTAGCTGGTTTTACCTCTGGCAGGGCTTGTATCTTCTTCGTAGTCAGCTCCAGTCTCATCAGGAGCCATTAATGATTCTAAATCATCCTTATTTGCTAATGGTTCTTTAATTTGACCTAGAAGTGTTCCACTAATATCATCTACTGAATTCAATTTCATCCCATTTTCCCCTGCAGTTACACTCTTTTTTACTTCTTCAAGACTGGTCTCAAAACTTGTATCAACATCACTCCCATTAATTTTGTTACTTATATCATGATCTATATATATTTCATTAGATTCTGTGAAGACAAAGTCTCCATTACTAAAACCTTGTTCTTCTAGTTCTTCATCAAATTTGACACCATCTTGTCTGTCTGTCACTTGTACACAACTATCCATTTCAATGTCAGCAAACCCTTCTACGTCAGCTGTCTCCTTAAGATTATCATCATGAATGATTGAAATCTCATCATTCTCATCAGATTCCTTAGTCTCTTCTTTTTCCTGTTGCAAAAGTTTCAAAAGGTAAAATAAAAAAAACATTTCATTGATAACATTGAACAAGAGGACCAAGATGGTCCTAGATCGCTCACCTGAGTCTCTTTGACCCCTGGGACATCACATTAATTAGAAAGGCAGATGTCAAAAGAAGATAACTTCCTAAGATCACTACCATGGAAAAACTTTTTTAGCAAAGAGCAAGACAGATATGTCTTTTTTGCTCTTTGATTCTATGTAAAAAGGGATGCGCCGGGGTGGACCCCAAATGTGAACCCAGGGTCTTGATATGAACAAACTTGGAAAAGGTACATAAGATGATGCTACATACTAAATATGAAAGCTGTCTGCCTACTGGTTTCAAAAAAGAAGATTTTTGAAGGTTTTCCTATTTTCACCCTTCGTGCTCAGATGAGCTGAAAGGGATGCCCCCGGATGGAGCCCAAAAATGACCCAAGGGTCTTGATATGAACAAACTTGGAAGGGGCCCACTAGATGATACTACATACCAAAAATGAAAGCAGTGTGCCCTCTGGTTTCGATTAAAGAAGATTTTAAAAGATTTTAAAAGATTTTCGCTCTTTGATTCTATGTAAAAAGGGTTGCGCCCCGGTGGAGCCCAAATATGATCCTAGGGTCTTGATATGAACAAACTTGGTAGAGGTCTACTAGATGATGCTACATACCAAATATGAAAGCTGTCTGCCTTCTGGTTTCATAGAAGAAGATTTTTGAAGATTTTCATTTTTTTACCCTTCGTCTCATAAGAGATAAAGGGATGCACCCGTGCAAAGCCCAAATATGACCCAAGGGTCTTGATATGAACAAACTTGGTAGAGGCCCACTAGGTGATGCTACATATCAAATATGAAAGCTGTCTGCCATCTGGTTTCAGAGAAGAAGATTTTTAAAGATTTTCGCTCTTTGAATCTATGTAAAAAGGGTTGGGCCCGGGTGGAGCCCAAATATGATCCTAGGGTCTTGATATGAACAAACTTGGTAGAGGTCTACTAGATGATGCTACATACCAAATATGAAAGCTGTCTGCCTTCTGGTTTCATAGAAGAAGATTTTTGAAGATTTTCATTTTTTACCCTTCGTGCTCATAAGAGATAAAGGGATGCACCCGTGCAAAGCCCAAATATGACCCAAGGGTCTTGATATGAACAAACTTGGTAGAGGCCCACTAGGTGATGCTACATACCAAATATGAAAGCTGTCTGCCATCTGGTTTCAGAGAAGAAGATTTTTAAAGATTTTCGCTCTTTGATTCTATGTAAAAAGGGTTGGGCCTGGGCAAAGCCAAAATATGACCCCAGGGTCTTGATATGAACAAACTTGGTAGAGGTCCACTAGATGATGCTACATACCAAATATGAAAGCTATTATTCTGCCTTCTGGTTTCAGAGAAGAAGATTTTGAAAGATTTTCATATTTTCACCCTTTTTGTTAAGGGTAAAGGGAAAGTTAAGGGTGGATTTCATTTATTTGAACAACTTTGGTAGAGCTTGACCCAAGGAACATCCCTGCCAAGTTTCATCAAGATTGGCCCACTGGTCTAGGAGGAGAAGATGTTTAAAGAAATTGTGGACGACGGACGACGCACGTCGCACGACTGACGACGGACATTTTACGATCACAATAGCTCACCATGAGCACTTCGTGCTCAGGTGAGCTAAAAACTCACAGTGTATATGAATTCTTTCTGATTTTCATATTTTCTGAAGTATTAAAGAGTTTTTATATATCCACAAAATTTGATCTGCAAAGCCTTAACTGTAATGCGAACTTTTTGATGTATCTTATCTCTTGAGGTCATAAAGCATCATGTAAATTGTAAATAATATATGTCTTTCACAAAATATAAAAATCACATTAAAGTCCAAGCACTTTAAATAAGCGTTCAGATTGGTTGAAAAAGTGGTTTCATTTTACATTGCATACAATATTGAGAACACATTTATTTTGTATAATTGTGAATTAAGTATTTTCAATAACACATGTCATAATCATTCAAAAATAATTTTCTCTTTTTTATGTGAATTCATCAAAACATATGAAATGAGGAAACCTTTTTGTTTTACAAGAAAGCTTGAACCAAAAAACTTATCCACCCTTCTGTATGAACCTACTTTGATTTGCTCAAATTTATACTGTGGGATATTTTTTGTTTCATACCTCCATGAAACAAGAAAAATCCCTCCATCTCTTAAATTACAAAATAAAATGTCTTTTACCTGTGGAGGTGATGAATCAAATGTAGTTTTTTCATGTGTCAGGTCCAATGACATCAGATTGTCGCTTTCTGGTACAGTATCTCTAGGCTGCAGATCAAGCAATGAATCTAAACTTTGACCATCTTCATTAGAACCTTTCTGGTCAATAACACTGGTTTGGACTTTAGAAGCAAAAGGATCGAAGTCATCATCAATGAATATTTTGGACTTTCTAATTGACTTTACTCTCTTTGGCTTTTTTGTTGACTTAGGCTTGATGGTATGATTAACATCCCGAATCACCTCATTGAAAGAAACTTTCTCTTCTATTACCACAACTGGTTGTTTAGGAGCTTCTTCAACACATAAAAGATTTGTTTCAAGAGAGAGTTCTTCATTACCAAGAGTGTTGCTTTCTAGTGCATCATCAGTAGGCTGTAACTGGAGCAGAGAATCTAAACTTTGATCTATATCACTTGGATCATCTTTCTTAGTTTCAGTTTTCTGATCTTCAGAAGCAAAAGGGTCATAGTCATCTTCTACAAATATCTTAGATTTTCTAATTGACTTTACTCGTTTTGGCCTTTTTGATGGTTTTGGTTTTACATTTTCTTTATTGCCTTCTTCTTCTTCTGTAACATTTAACTGGTTTTCTATCGCAGTTGTAAATTCTGGTGATACTAAATTATCAGATTTTTCTTCTGGTTTGCATTTTGTTACAGAAGAATCTCCAGACTGTTCAAATATATCATGTAACTTATCTGAATGATCATGTTTAGAAGTTGGAAGCATATCATCTGGCTTATATAAGCAGTATACAGGAAAGTCACTTAGATTTTTACCATTTTCATTATGACTGGTTGCTTCATGTACTGTTTTATAAATGTCATTTTCCAAAGAAATTTCAGGCAGCATTGGCACTGCTTCACCAGAAATAGGCTCTTGCATTTGTTGTGAGCTATCAGGTTCAGCAGGACTAATTTGTTGCTGCAAACACTCCTTGGTATTATCCTCATCTTCATGATGCTTTTTTTCAATCTCTGGTGTCTCAAGTTCACATGTTTCTGTTTCTATTTTCATTGATACATTGTTTTCAGTATCTGATATGTCATCTTTCTTTATCACAGGAGCCTTTATTGACTTTCTGAAAGACTTAATTCTTTTTGGCTTATTTGATGTTTTTTTACACATTATGACATCACCCTCATTAGGTTCGAGAATGTCATCCAATGTTTCCTCTAAATCATTATTTTCTTTTAACATTTCTTCTAAATCTGTTTCTTCTTTTTCAAATTTAGTAACAGAAAACCCAACATTCTGCTCAACAGCAGGTGAATTTTCTTTCCCAGAGGCTATGTTGTCATCAATTACATTCCCAGATTCCTGTAAGTCTATTTTTCCATCTTCCATATTATTACTTGTAGAGACATTGTCACATTGTTCTTTGCCTTTTGAACTGGTAGATATTGATTCAATTACTTCTGAAGAAGGCTGATTTATTTCCACTATATCTGCATCATCATTTACATCATGTTTTATGACAGTACTTGAAGTTACTTCACTATGTATGTTGGATGTCACTTCTGTGACCAACTCTTCAATTACATTATTCGGTCTAATTTGAACTTGCTTAAGCATATCTTCTGATAAAACATCTGAAACCCTTGACAATTTTTTCTTTTCATCATGTAATGAATTTGATTTACTATTACCAATGTCTTTATCCTCATTTGATTCCTTCTGTTTGTCATCTTTAGAAGTTATAGCTTGTTTTATTTCATCTTTAGAGCCTTTGATGGATTTTCTAAATGATTTTATTCTTCTGGGTTTCTTAGATTTCTGAAGTCTTATCACCAAGTCACTTTCACTAGCATTCAATAACTCATCTAATGACTCTTCTTTTGTAACATCTACCTTTATATTAAGTGCAAGATCTTCTTTGTTTCCTTGTACATGGTCTATGTCTGGTATATCATTAATTTTTGCAGAATTATCAATTAATGGTAGCCCAATATGTTGAATCTTGTTTGGCTCTATTTGTTTACATGCCCCTTCATCAGCATTTACACTGTCACTGTTAATTTCTGGAATGTCAGTATTTTTCATATTGTTCTTACATTCAGATTGAGACAGTTCTGAAAGTTTTTCATAGGAGATTTGTTCACCTTTTCCTGAATTGTCCTGTACTTCTTCCATCAAATCATCCAACTTTGATATAGAGTCAACTTTATCTTCCTCTAGCACTGCACTAGCTTCGCTAGTTTCAATCTTTGAAGTTGTAGATGTATTTGATTTTGGTCTAATATTGTCTGATAGCTTTCCAGATTTTCTAAATGACTTGATTCTCTTTGGTTTTTTGCTTGATTTTGGTCTTAACTCAACATCATCCTCGGTAGGGTTTAGTAAATCATCAAGGGAATCACTTCCTGATTCTTTGGCATTCACCTCCAACAAACTATCCAACTCTCTACTTGCATCCATATTTAAGCTTTTAACTCCTATAGTTCATTAAGTAAATGTATACATTTAAAGTTTCATTCATTAAAACTCAAAATTCTTAAGTTTATAGGAATTTGTAAGGAACTTAAATTTGGTCGCTTAAAAAAAGTGTGAACAAAAGTTGTTAAAACGATCAAAATACTGACCTCAAATATTTCAAATATATTTTAATCTAGACTTTTGGTCATCAAAGTTGACCAATCATTTGCACCTTTTTCCAGGCCAGTCCATTAAATTGTGATTATTAAGATTGATTCTGAAAGAAGTTATAAAGTGTAATGAGTGTTTTAAGAAAAGTAGCCAAGTATTTCAAAAGTTTATGTGTGTGTGTGTATTGAATGCTGTGAATCGAATCTATTTCAAATAGACAGACTTTCGCAGACTTTCAGGATTGTTTATTTTTTCTTAGACAGGTAGCAAAATGCATACAAAAGAAGAGTGTGTGCATGCTTAATATTTGAATTGAAATTTGAAGCAGCAAGTATTAATATGCTTTTAACATCTGCTTTATAACCTTCATTTCAGGTTTTAAGGACTGGGGACACAATGACTTAGTGTGAAAACAGCTTCTCTTACTTTTCTTAATTTCTATCAAAAGTCAATGTCTTTTTCTTGCTCTTATTTCTATATTTTCCAGAGCTTTTTTTTTTCTTTTGCTTATTTTGTTTTGTTTTACAAAATTCTAATTTCTAATTTTATTTTCTTTATGAACTGGTAATGTTTCTATTGTTTGTTGTGTCAATTAAGTTGAAAAAGATCAGACGGTCTTTGATACTGACTTGGTAAATGAAATCCAAAAGACCTGAGGCTAGAAAAGTCTTTTAGATAGATAAAGTAAAGATCAGAAAGACAGACAGAATGAAAAAGACAATGTTTAAACCAAAGCTTTAGATAGAGTTGTAAAAAGGAATACAGACACAAATATTTTCACTTTTCCTTTGAAACTCCTTTGTTGTTGGTACTCACTTATATTGCCTACTTCAGATGATGCGAATGAGTACCAACAAAAAAACTGTTTTATAAGGAAATAATAATTGTGACCTGTTATGCAAAAAAGGACCATCTGGGTAGTGTGTAAAGTGTTGGCCCTAGTCAGACTGTGCAAACTGCGCAGGCTGACTTGCGTCAATCTTTTCACACTAAGCTGATGTTCTGAATCTAGAATGAATATTCTACCTTACAATATAAGAATGTTTGTAATGTGACACCCGGTCGATCTCTGCTATATCAAATATTTACAGTACATATTTATTTTACAGAGTTCCGAGATGGTCCTTTTTCACTTGTCGGGTCTCAATTTTAAAAGGGATTTCATATCCATTGGTAACTTAACAATCTCGAAATACTACAGGTGAATCTTGGTTGTTAGAGAATAAAGAATATTAATTAATTTACAGTATGTAAGTGTTACTTTGCAGAAAGATAAGTCCCTTTTTTACCCTTGACATCCTGAATAAAATCCTGGTAAAATTGCATTGAAAGCAACACGCTGAAAATGCTGAATGCGCTTATTGCAAGTCAGTATTCATTACAAAAATATCATTTTTAAACTTTTGTGGCATAAAAAGGAGAGTCAGGTGGTTTAGACCAAGATAAGACTGCACATATGACAAATTGTGCACAAAATTTTCAAGACTAAGAACATAATCTTAGAACTGCACCACAAAGGCATGTTTATGTGTTCATAATAATTATTTCAACATCTCAAGCTTTGTGTTGGACTAAAGATCTTTCTGCAGAGCAACGCTCAATTTAATAGTCATAATTTAATAGAAACATTGATAAACATAGATAAACCTGATCTACAACTATATTAGTAGCAAAAGATATGAAGAATTATATTAGGGTTTACATTAGAGGGGAGATGAAGCCATTCTAAAATTGCTATTTCTCAATTAAACCCTAAGTTGTGGGTACTCATTTGAATTGTCTCAAAGAGACGATTCCAATGAGTGCCACCATTATAGGATTTATTGAAATATCATTTTTTCGAAAGTCCATTTTAACATCCCCCTCTTTCTGTAGACCTGAAGACACAAAACTTGGTTATGATGTGCTATCAGACAGTACCATGCAGGGTTATGTTGATGATCAATCTGTAAATAGAGCAGTTAACAAATTATCAAACATTAAATAGCAAGCAATATGTAATAATACATTGATAATGGCTATGATTCTGTTAGAAAAATATGCAACTTAATTTCTCATCTTTAATATTGAATGTATATATCATGCAATTTTTAAGAATTGATATGTTTCAAATTTTAAAATTCTAACTATCAAACATTTTACAGCTAGCAATACTTATCAATACTGATGATACTTGATAGCTATGGTTCTGTTAAAAAGGTTATGAGACCCATCATGTGAAATAATACAAACTAGGAAGCCAGAAATGTAATGACTCTGATCAGACTGTGCAGGTTACGCAGACTGACTAAGGCATAATCTTCTTGTTTTAGCATATTATCTGAGTGTAGAATGATTATTCTCCATTTGGATTTAATGGGCTTTAATTGTATAAAGTTCCATGATCCTAGATCACTTCGTTCTTGAGTTTGAGTCAGGCAACCACTTTTAGACAATGTTTATTATATACATAGTTCCCTCCTTTTGCAAACCAGGGCCCCTGTCAAGAGGGAGAGATAACATTGTTGATGTTATATCTCATCCAAACATTAAGTAGTAGGAACTCATTGGAATTTTCATGATAAGACCATTCCAACAAGTACCCACAAACTAGGGTTTGCTTGAGAAAATAGAATTTTTTATTTTGAATGCCAATTTCACTTATTCCCCCCATCTCAAGCTTTGATTAATAAACTATTTTACAAGGATCTAGAAAGTTGCCTTTCATTGAATGAACCAGAGCAAAGAAGACTTATACACCCCGCCAGTGCTTTGTCCTGATATGAATTCCATCAGTGCAGAGTGTGTTTGAATCATTTAGTTTTTGAATAAGAGTACTGAAACATTCTTTTGATGAAGTTCCATTGTGACCTTGACCTTTTGACCTACATGAAACAAAAAATAGGCCTCTTCTTTGGATCAAGGGCTTTGATTGTCTAAAGTTTCATTATTGACCTTTGACCAACATAAAGCAAAAACATTAGGGCTTTCTTGTGTCAGCATCAATAATTGTGTAAAGTTTCATGATTCTAGGTCTCCTTGGTCTTGAGTTAGGATCCGGCAACAGCTTTTAGATAATATTAAATTGTGATCTTGACCTTTGACCTACATAAAACAAAAACATAAGGGCTTTCATGAGACAGGAGAAATAATTGTGTAAAATTTTCAAGTCACTTGGTTCTGGACTTAAAGTCAGGAAACCTTTTTTAGGACAAACTTTGATTGTGAACTTGACATTTGACCTTCATTGCCCCAAACTAATGGGGCACTTCTTTTGGTCATGGCAAACAATTGTAAAAAAAATCATGATTCTAGGTCACTTAGTTCTTGAATTAGAGTCCAGAAACGATTTTTAGACAAAGTTCAATTATTACCTTGACCTTTAACCTTCATGACTGAAAACAATAAGGCACCTCCTTGGGTTGTGGGAAACAATTTGTAGCTCACTTGGTTCTTGAGTTAGAGTCTGGACATGAAAAAGGATGGACTGACAGACAGGGTCAACCAAAATGCCCTCCTCTGCTTCATAGAGGGGGAGGGGGAGGTTTATAATAAAAGAACTTCTAACAAGAACATGTGTAGTTTATAAGAAACCCCAAAACTTAGCATATTGAAATCTTGTTTCTAAAGTAAAATCTTTTTAACTTTTGTGATAGCCAACTCACTCATATCACTTGTGATCAATCAACAATAATGTTCATAATATCATAGCCTTCCTGGAGTCAAAGTTAATCTACTTTTAGTAAAAGATCTTGCTTACCAATTTCAGATAAGCAGTTCTTACACCTTAAATGGTCAATAATGTCTGTTTAGCTTTACACCATTATTTCAGCATCTGAAAATATATAATTTTAAACATATGTATACTTTCTAAAATTATTATAACCATGGAAACTTTAAGCTTATTAGTAAAATACCAATATGTTTTTTCAAGCCAAATTTCAAAAAGACAATATGACAATTATTCCTAGTTATGGACAACCTTGACCTTCAAATTAAGAGTGACTATGGTTCAACAGTAAGGGGAGTCCAGGGGCCTGTTTCACTAATTTTCTTACAAAAAATCAATTAAGTCAAAATCACAAAGCGTACCTGGTGTTTTCATTCAATGTTAGATTCTGCCTTGCAAATCTCATTTGAATAGTCTTAATTGAATGGAGTTTTATGCCGCTTCCAACATTTTTTCAGTTATATTGTGGCGGCTGAAGCACCTAATAATAGTTTCCTGGTATTTCTCTCACCAGTACAACCACCAGATCCTTTCCTAGCCTCTTAGGTCTACAATTATAAACCCATAGGTGAGAGACAAATAGTTGGAAAGAATAAGTGCCACCATCGGGGATTGAACCCTGGACCTCTAGAATGACAGTCAGATGCCCTACCAACTGCGCTATTACAGCGGCGGAATAGTCTTAAGAAGACGAGATGATGCAAGGCAGAAAATCATATTTAGTTACTACTGTAGAAGCAATTTTAATTTTTTTGACTTACGCAAAAAATGATGTTTAGTTAAACAGGCCCCTGGTGTATGAGAAACCATATCTTTTTGGCAAGTCTCCTTCATTCTAAAAGTTTGGACTTGGATCTAAAATTTCCATTAATATATGATGAGAAGTTTTCTTAATTCCGACCCTTCTCTATTGGCCTAAATTTCGGATCTCTTCAAAAAAATAGTTGTTACCAACCCCTCCCCCTTCATCTGTACGTCTTAGCAGAAATGAAGATTGAGAGACAATGATTGCCCTGTTCACACAGGCTGACAAGGGTGGACACTTTTCACTCTACCCAGATGGTCTCTTTCTGCCTGACAAGTTACATGTATATCATCTTTGTAATGAGTAACAATACAATCATGTTGGCAACATATGGTCATGTTAATTAAGTGATAAAGTAGCCTTATCGGTGCAAGTATATATGCAAGATAATAATACAATATATTACCGAATTATCTTTATTCTCTACTTCAATGAAAGGGGTTACTGTAATTTCACATCTTAAATTCAAGTTTTTAGTATTCAAATTTTGACCTTCATCTAAATAACTTGTCCTTCTCTTTGGTCTTATTGTAAGGTAGAAACATACCAAATATAAGCATTGTCAGTAACTGAAACAAGTTTGAGGTCAAAGGGTAATTTTATTTCAAACACAGTTCACAGACAGACTGACAATAAGACAGAAACTTGCATAACATTATCCCCTTATCTATTAATTATATAATGCCTCTGAAATGAAAAAAAAAGTAGTCCCGAAAGGAATTGTTTTCATTATTGATGAATCTCACAATTTTGCTTCATGATATTAAATTATAGGATTTGAAGTGAATATTTGTTGATTTGATGAAGGTATGAAACTAAAAACCTAATCACACTCATGTGCGAATCCACTTTGTGTATTCATACAGTATGATTATGTTTTTAATTTCCTATCTCCATAAAATCAACTAACACTCTCTTTATTTCTTGACATTAGGACTTAGTACTACTATAAAGTTTTCTTACTTGAATCTACAATTTATCATTAACTCAAATTCAAAGCCTTTAAAAATCCTCCAATTTATATGGTAAATATCACACTGACCCAATGTTTTAATTTAACTTATCAATTAAGTTGAATCGATGCATGTATATATGCAAGATTTTATACACTATCTCGACAAGGTTTTAATTATATCTATGTAATCACATGACCATAATAGGAAATAAAGCGAATCAGAAATATTTTGAATACTCTAATATCAATTATATACTCCAATGGTTTTGTAATAGCTATTTACAAACTAGGATTTCACACACACAATATTTGTTACAAGTTCTAACCATATATAGTTTGGCTCACAGTGCATGTATAATGATCATGCAGGTCAGCCATTAAAGTCTTGATGTGAAGGATTAATTTTTGTCTATTAGTTTGTTTTATTTGTTAATGGGATTTAAAACCCCTTTTGTCAGTGCCGCAGTAACATTGTATGATTGAAGCAGCTAGTGTATCTACCCATGATTTCCTTGGTTTCTCAAATCAGTATAACCATAATGTTTTACCCGAGCTAATCCACCATTGGCCATTCAATCTGAGACAATGTCACCTTAGTCCCGTCTGTCACAATGACCATTGTAAAATCTCTGATAAACGTTGAACAGGCTAGCAATCAAGCTTGCAAACCAAGGATTGAGAGCCAGATGTATTACCATCTGAGATAGCCATGCTAAGCCTTTGTCTTTTAGGGAATGAAAGCATTGCTGACAATGAAGAAATTGCTTGTAATAAGCAATTTCTTCATTATCCACAATGTTTTCCGCAAGTCCTTTCTTCAGGGGTGTCTAAAAGTAGGATTGTGCGGGTATCTAATTGGCTGTCTACAAATCTAGGATGCTGCAAGTCATTGGCAATGCATCACTACACTATATATTTCATAAAGCAAAGTTCAGGTAAATTTTCTGTGGATATATTTTTTCCTTAACTTATAGTCATCAAGCTTCAAGCAGTTTCTGAGTAAAAGAGTGTTACAGAAATCATTTATGCGTACATTGAATAAATAACACATACTACATAATACAGATACACAAACAACATTTTTTTTTAAAGTTATGGCTATATGAAAATCTTTAAAAAGCCTTTTGTCTACTTTTTTTAACAAAAACAAGGCTATGCCATGTTCATTTATTAGATAAAGGGTTTTAAATTTCTTTCATTTCACAAAAACTCCTTACTATCACCAAATCTTGTAACAAATATGGTGGAATTTCAACATCAAAAGCTAGTTCATTGTGAACAAATATCTTGTCTCACCATATAAAGCCTGTGATGGCTTAGCATGAAAAAGTTGTTTGTAACTGCCTATAAACACATCGGGAGTTACAACTGATTTGCGCTGACCCATTGAACTATACTATTTGGCAATGTACCTGCAATGATGTTGAAAGAGGCACTAAACCTAAAACCAAAAGCTTGGTCCTAATCTTTGTCTATGAAACTTCAAAGCATTTATTCAGTGAAATGAAACCTCTGAACCACAAATTCAGTCAATCTCCCTCCTCTGCACCACAAATTCAGTCAATCTCCCACCTTACCTTGACCTTTCACTAATACATTACCCTTTCATTTATTTTCAAAACATTCATGTCATACAACTCATGTCCACCGGTGCCCCTGAACAAGCACCAACCTTGAAAACTTGACCTTGTTTTCAACAAGATCATTAATTTCACAGAGATAGTGTTTGACCCTTAAACCAGGGTTTTGAGCCTCAAAAATCTGAAAATATCCTAATCTGACCCTTAGAAATTTCTCCAAAGGGGGGTAATTTTACCTTATAAGAGAAAATTCTAAGGGTCAAAACTTGGTTTTATCACTCAAATTTTCATTGATGCACCTTGTAAACTATTAAGAATTCCACTTATCATTCTTTCCCTTTAAATTTTTACAAGGAAAGGTAATTTCACACTGAAACCTGTAAATTTCTATTCAAAATATCCCTTTTCTGTTGGTTTGACCCTTCAGAATGAATTTTGACCCCCAAAATTTTGTGGTTGAGGAGTCACTGAGCCCTGTCTCATCTCATGGTATCCAGACCTATTCTACTCTCAAAAAAGCTTTTTCAAAATTTCAAGGATAAAATATTTTCCTATTTTTCCTTATTTGGTAAAGGTACAAAATAGGATTATATGAGTAATTCAACCCTAAACTTAAAACTTGCCGCAAAATTGTAACTTACAGTATGAGTTTGTTTTATTGAATGGGGTTTTTCGGGGCTTTCAACAATTTTTCAGTTATATTGTGGCTGCTGGAGCACCTAACAACAGATTCCTGGTATTTCTTTCACCTGTACTACCATCACATCCTGTCTTAGCCTCCAGCTGCTATCCCACATAGGTCTACAATTATCAACCCATTGGTGAGAGACATATAGTCGGAAAGGTTGAGTGCCACCGACAGGATCGAAATATTCCAGGAATGAAATAGGATTAAAGTAATTTAAATGGTACAATCAAACCATTATGCACAGTGTTAACTGGACAACAGGGTTTCAGTGTTACATCAACAAAATGGGGTCCCAAGGACTCAATAATAAGGCTCATAGGGGTCCTTGCTTAAGCTTTGAGAGTCCATGTTTCAAAATGTCGACTATTTTCTTTTGGGCTATCATCAAATACTTGGGTAAACATAAATTTCCTCTGGATTATGCTACTCAAGGTATTGTGTGTATATATATATATATTTATCTTTATAAATGAACTTTTTAATATCAAATTCAGAGAAGAATTGAAGACTGTTTTAAAACAGTCTTCAACTCATCTCTGAAGTTGGTCCCAAGAGAGTCCTTAGGACTTGCATCAGGAAGTTTTGAGAGTCCTTGCCACTTATTTAAGAGTCTCAGACTCGCAAAACCTGCGTCCCTTAAAACCCTGGGACAAGAATGAAAATGAAACATGAACCAATCAATTTGATTAATACAATCACCTTACCTTTTCCACATGTATCATATCTAGATTTTTAATTTTATTATGCAATGACACACAATCTAATTTTAAGTACAAGATATTTGAAATGCACATACTAAAGGGTAAAGTAAATTATCGATGTATACATAAAGAGTCTTGAACACAAATATCAATATTTAAACAGCCAACTCAATAAATTCAATGCAAAATGAAGGTAATTTTACTTTTAATTCAAATACAAAGAAAAGAAGACATGTCTGAATCAGTTTCAAAGGCATCTGAAATAACTGACATAATATATTGAACAATTTTCTACAATTTACCATGATCTTCAGTTTTACATATGGATGCATTAAAGCATTATTTAGATTATCATTAAATCAAGAACAACCTGTTTCACAGGCAATGAAGCATTATGCCATTTTTTCAGCAACAAACCTCACCCTTAAGGTAGTGGACACGTAATTGTTTTGCAACATTTGAAAGTAATGAACTTTAACTGTGTTAACCAAGGTTTCCTAATGATTTTCAATATTGTCACAGATCATGGGTTCCAAAATGTTGTGGAACTAATACGGTTCCACTACCTTAATCGATTCCACTAGGAATAGAATTTTTTTATTACATATCAAAAACCCACTACTGTCCAAAGGAACCTACTGTCCTAACCTCTTGAAAAATCTTCTAACTTAACCCTTGTCATGCTTAATAAATTTTGGCTGAAAATTTTCATCAAAATCAAAGGGCAAAAAGCACTGAAAGTACCAACTGTAGGCCAATTTTTATCTTGAAAAACTAAATCTATTGACAATTCTGGTTTCAAAGTGAGAAACAGCTGGTGTAGACTAACATCAGACTGCCCATATGTGCAGGCTGATGTTGGTCTATAGCTCCTGCCAAAGCAGAAATATTCCCGGTTCAGCATGACAAGGGTTAAGCTTGTTTATTTCCTTGAGTCAAGTTGATTTTATCCAAAAGCTATTTATCTTTGCTTAAGGTATGCCATCACACACACATTATTCAATATTTTCCTATTATCCATTCACAAAAGGCTTTTGAAGTAGCCAAGTCACGGTGTATAGTAAAATTAAATTTACAACTTGATAAAACTTTACTTTCAATGGGTGAATATTTGTTTGATATGAAATGGTTTTTAACGCCACTTTCCTACAATCTTTCAGTATCATCATGACAAAAAATCACATACACTATTCTTGAGCTACCCTGAGGGCAAAAAATTAACTGATGTAACTGCATTCACAGGGTTTGACACTAACTTCTGAGAGTAAGGAGTCCAGTGGACTCCCAACTGATGAAATTAAAGACTGTTTAAAACAATCTTCAATTCTGTTATAAAGTTTATCCTCTGGGTGTCCATAGGACTCACATCACAAAGTTTTGAGAGTCCTAGCTACTAATTCGTGAGTCTCAGACTTGCAAAACCTGCGTCTGTTAAAACCATGACTTGGGACATTTTTTTTATGGCCAATCATGGCAATGGTGTGAAAAAACAATCTTATTGTAGATCACTAAGCTAAACAGGACTCAGTCTGAAAACTTTGATTATTTTTTCAATTGCTTGTGATCTATAGTTATGTTGATGATCAGATTTGATTGATTTTCCCATTAGCAAGTATTGACAGTTTCAGTGAACCAGACATGCACAAACATTATTTTACTTCCTTTTTACCTGAACCTTTATTTTGATATAAATATTTAATTAACTCTTCTCATGCTGTCCACGGCATATTCCTGCTTTTGCAGACAGTCTAGACAAAGATAAGACTGTACAGCTAACTCCCCATGGTGTCAAACCCTGAAGGTTTAATCAAATCTTTACCTAAATTGCTCTTCAAACAGTTACATTTCAAACCCTTAGATTAGCACAGTATAATAACAAATTATTACCACATTTTGATGCACTTAAGAAAAAGCTCTAGAAACATTCAGATAAAAGGATAATTTGCTTATTATAATTTCTCCTTTCACAACCATTGATTATACCATAAGAATGGTTATTATTCTTTTAATTTTTTAACTCAAACTAATTTTTAAGTTTGTCATCTGCAATTTCAATGCTTTCTGATAATGGGCTTATAAACCATTTGATACATTCATTTTTATTCACCTTGAATTCATTTGATTTATAAATACATTGTAATACATTGGATGGATACATCTATAGTTCCGCGAGAAAGAGTGAGGTCCGAGAAACTGTTATCTCCTATCATTTTCAATGTAAAATTGATCTTTGATCACTCACTTGAAATTGCAGGTCTATAAGTGTAAGTTTAAAATTTAATTTGGTAACACCTCTAACAAGGTGATTAAATTCAAGTAAAAATACTAAACTAATAGGATTATAGGCAATTAAAGAGAAAAAATAACACAGGTTTGCACTTAATGACCTTTTGCATGTAACATTATGTAAATTTTTAGTACAAATAGAATGACTGACATCACAACCCATTGGGGTGCAAGCAAACTTGTTATAAGTTCTTCTTGAAATTGAAAGAGCAGCGCAAAAATACTGTAAGTGCCTATATATATAATATTGGCACTTACAATATTTTTGTGCTGACCCCTTGAAAATCCTACTAAATGGGAGCTTGAGATGGAAAGGGTCTGATGATTTTAAATTTGACATTGAAATAAATTAATAATACTAGTACATGAACAAAATTATGCTATGTTGTTGGTATTCATATGTTTTTGCTAGTATGGCTTTTTTTTATAAAACCAGAGGTACTGTGATCACCTTTGCGTTAGAGTTGGCATTGGCATTGGTGTTGGTATTGGTGTGACAAACTTTAGTCTTGGTAAACTATCCTTGTTGTCATTGATATATTCAAGAAACTTGGCATGTGTGTTCACCATTACAAGTTATCCAAACTATCAAGGCAGATGATCACTCAGAAGCATTTTTTGAGTCCTACCCTTTTACTGACTTAAGTTTTTTCACACCTGCAGCCAGGTGTTGGTAACCATAGGTGGTACTCTTAATGTCAGGAAATTAAGATTGTAGACTGGCTTTTCCCCTCCTATCCCACAATGGATCCAGAATTTTTTCAAAGGGGATTCAAACATACAAGTAAGGGGGGGGGGTCATTTTTTCCTAATATTACACAAATTTGACTGAATTCTTCTATCTCCCTCTTAAGACACATTTACTACCTATCAATCGATAGAGCACTAGTACAATGGGAAAATTTTATTCCTATGACAGCCCTATAAACTCTTAAACTCCTCTTACAAAATAAAACAATTACAATCCTCTCTCTATCACAATTGATTTTTTCCTCCTTGTTGACTAATTAATGTCGCCCAGTAGCCATATAAGCCTCTCAACATCCTTCTTTAACATCCATACAGGAAGGAATTCACTAGCTACTAATTGTCGTTGATCCTTCACAGGATTTGTCAAAAGCAAACCATCTATTAGTAAATGTATTGAAGGGGCAGTTCAAAACTAATGTAAGTGCCTATGAATATATATTGGCAATTACAATAGTTTTGAGCTAATCCCGCAATAATGATTTAACACTATTTTAAATACTATTTCATTTATATCACATATTTCTCACACCTTTCACTGCATTCTTTCTATTCCTCCAGCTGAGATATTATTAACTCTTGTCATGCTGAATAAACTTCTTGGCAAAATTAATTGCAAATCAAAGTCATGCTGTCATGCTGAATAAACTTCTTGGCAAAATTAATTGCAAATCAAAGTGCTGAAGGCTCTGAAAGAAGAAACTGTATGCCAATATTGAACTTGAAAGTCTTAAGATGATTTTCGACAAACAAAACAAACAGGTGGTTTGTCTTGAATCAGACTGCACATTTGTGCAGGCTGATCTTTTTCTATACCTTATGCTAAAGCAGGAATACTCCAGGTTCAGCATGACAAGTGTTTGTGAGAGGCAACTATTAATCCTCAGACAAAGCCTTAAGATAGTCATACTTTGACTTATCTGATGACTTTGTATTTTATATACAAAAATTTGATTCAAAATTATCTCAATTTGTTTGTTTGTTTGAATGGGTTTTTACACCGCTTCTAACAATTTTTCAGTCATATCAAAGCACCTGGAACACCTAATAACAGATTCCTTGTAATTCTCACACCAGTACTACCATTACATCCTTTCCTAGCCTCCCACTACTATCCCACATAGGTCTACAATAATAAACCCACTGGTGGGAGACAAATAGTCTGAAAGGATAAGGGCCGCCGTCAGGTACCAAACCTTGGACCTTAAGATTGACAGTCCTTGTATAACATAATTTGATTCCAAATCATTTTGAGACCACATAATAGAGAATTTAAAAATATGCGTACAGCCTGATATATACCTCCTGATTTTCCTAAATTTAATCAGAAAAGTAAGTAATCATTTTCTTCTTTCAAAACAAATAACTAGCGCATCCAGTGCTTTAAGCACTCTGATTTTATTTCAATTTTACTCAGCATGACTATAACATTATAAACATTAACAACACAACAAAACTTACTAGACAGTATTCCATGTAGACATTCCTAAACCCATGTATTGTGGTCAAAACGAAACAGAAGTCCCAAGATATCAGGTATCCAAGACCTGGCAATTTACACCTGGCAAATTGATAGATAAACTAGTTACCTGTCTTAAATCCGTCACATATCCTTGTCACCACCCTTACTGAGAGAGTTTTGTCAATAACCAACTCCCACAAAAATGGTCCAAATTCAAAGGCTGCGATGAATGATGTAGGGAGAAAGATTGACAATTTGAAATTAGGAGCCCAGACTGCCAAAATACAATATCTAACCCTTATCATGCTGTCTCCGGAATATTCCTTTTTTTTTTGGAATGAAGAATAGACAAAGATCAGGACTACTCGTTGAAAAATTAAATACTGTATTAACTCGTGTCATGCTGAACCCGGAATATTCCTGCTTTGGCAAGAGCTATAGACAAACATCAGCCTGCACATAATTATGTGCAGGCTGATGTTAGTCTACAGCACCTGTTTCTCATATTATACCAGAATTGTCAATAGATTTAGTTTTTCAAATAAAAATTGACCTACAGTTGGTACGTTCAGTGCTTTTTGCCCTTTCATTTTGATGCAAATTTTTAGCCAAAATTTATTCAGCATGACAAGGGTTTAGAAGTACTTGAGAGCTTTTATTCACAATTTTTTTACAGAGAATACGGGGTTTTTTTTTGCGGCCGATGAAGGTGGAAAACTACCTGAGGTTAATTTTAAAATGTATCTCTTTCTATGCATGCATGCATACTGTACATATTTATATATACTTTTGTCTTAAATTCAAGCATATTGTTGAGATTCTTGGGCAATTTCTTTAGACTCAACTTGCCCGAGAATATATTCCGAGTTATGATGATTAAGACACATAAAAAAATGTTTCCAATGATCAAAAGGTGCTGAGTGATTGTTGAAAAGAGAGGTGGCTTTTAACAGTATTAACCAGAAGTTGAAAGTAGCCATGGACTGCAAGTTACAATTTTGCACAATTTTCTAAAAGTGTCAACCCAAAATGAATGAATCATAAAGATTGTGGGTTACTAACTCTTAAAGTAGCTTACATTAAGAGATTTATTGCATTCTTGCCACCAAAATTATTTGCTCTAAAGAATTGTGATGTTAGGTCGACTTTTCTACAAACATACTCATTATGCAGTGGATACAGCATAATGCAAGTGAAAGTGTTAACTAGAAAGGGTGTAACTACCATTACCCAAGATCGTAATAGAAATAAATCCTCTTTTGAACAATGTTGTTGATGAATGATCATAACATCGAAACTACAGCTTATTCAAGCTGTAGTTACGATGTTTTAATTATTCACCAACGCTCACTTCATAGAAAAGGGGAGCGGACAGAGGACCCTTTCATTTTCAAAAATTGCATCTTGATTCTACTGCACATAGTACCTGTACTGTCTTAGAATGTCTCTTCATAACTTTATAATAGATTCAAATGAATCTCTTATAAAGATATGAAGGAGTCACCAGCATTTACAGGAAATGGTTACTTTTTTTCCTCCTATTTTATTATCTTAACCCCTTCAACAACAGTTTGACCCCTAGGAATTCAGTGTCAAGAGGTCAATGACTCCTGAATTTGAAAAGCTAGTGCTAGCCCTGGTTAGAGAAAATATTAAGTTCCCACATCATTTTTTTGCAGACAGACAAATACTGATAATAGTGTAAAATTAAATGACCATTTAAAGAGAAATAAAGAGTAATTGAGTTTTGTCTGAATATGTCCAGGCCCAACCTGAGGACTTAATCCAATTTGATGACTCAGCGCCTAACAGTTGTAACCGCCTATAAACATATAGGCAGAACTTTACAACTTTTTTGCAATAAGCCATTGAAAATTATACCACATCTGTTGAGAAGATCAGGGAAGCATAAAAAGAGAGATTATAATTGAGCCTGTGCGAGACATTTCCAACCATTCCATGTGATGGATAAATATTGAGTAGCCTGGACAATATATGATACCTTAAAATTAATCTTGGGTTATGGACAGCAACTTTAGTTCCATGATCATCTATTGCGCACATAGTGAATACTCTGATCAGACTGTGCGGCTGCGCAGGCTGATAAGAGTCTCAACATTGCGTAAATTTGAAATTGTTGGAAATGTCACGCACAGGCTCAATTAATGTTTTACCTCAAAAACTTCTTAAAGTAGAGTAGCTTAATCTATAGCAACAATTTTGAAGTAGATCCAAAAGAGAAGCTAGTATCGATGGCTCAGCGCGAAATTGTTGTAACTCCCTATAAACATATAGGGAGTTACAACTGTTTCGTGCTGAACCATCGGTATGTACATAGATAGCTATAAATTTTCCCCCATCTCACATGAACTGATAGGAATATGACCCATAATCATGTCATAATAGCCATTATATATCATTATTATCTGTCAGTGTGATATATTTTAGCTGGACTGCTTATTGTTTTCTATAATTTTGCAATGGCTCTGCTATTTTACTGATATATTTATATTTAAGCTGGTCTGGTATTGTTTTCTGTAGTTTTGCAAAAGCTCTGCTATTTTACTTATATATTTATATTTTAGCTGGACTGGTTATTGTTTTCTATAATTTTGCAATAGCTCTGCTATTTTACTGATATATTTATATTTAGGCTGGTCTGCTTTTTGTTTTCTATAATTTTGCAATAGCTCTGCTATTTTACTGATATATTTTTATTTAAGCTGGTCTGGTTATTGTTTTCTATAATTTTGTAATAGCTCTGCTATTTTACTGATATATCTATATTTAAGCTGGTCTGGTTATTGTTTTCTATAATTTTGCAAAAGCTCTGCTATTTTAATTATATATTTATATTTAAGCTGGTCTGGTATTGTTTTCTATAGTTTTGCTGCAATAGCTCTGCTATTTTACTTATATGTTAATTGTTTTAGCTGGACTGGTTATTGTTTTCTATAATGTTGAAATAGCTCTACTTTTTTACTTATATATTTTAGCTGGTCTGTTTACTGTTTTCTATAATTTTGCAATAGCTTTGCTATTTTACCGATATATTTAAGCTGGACTGGTTTTTGTTTTCTACAATTATTTCATAGTTCTGCTATTATATACAGTGTAAAAAAAACATATTGACAATATTGCCATGATATAGCCCTTATATATATCATTTTTATCTGTCACAGTGATATTTAAGCTGGACTGGCTATTGTTTCATAACTATACAATTTTAAGTTCTGCTTGTTTAATATATACAGAGTAAATAAATATATTGACAATATTGCAAGATGTTTTCTTGTATGAAGTTTAACATCAATTTTGATGATGAATTAGCATAACCGGTGCTTGATCTAGCTTTTCAAATTAAGGTAGTGGAACCATATTCACACATGTATCACATAAACCATATTCACCATATTTGGAACTCATGATCTTTCACAATGTTGACCGAGGTTTCCAAATGAAATTACCGACTGCCCGATTGATAAACGTTGTAAAATCGACTTCTAACGATTCCAATACCAATAACTTTATACTGGCGTAGCACTCGCTCGTGTGTGAACAGTGTGACCGTCAATAAGCAATAAGTACTCTGTCAAGTACCGTTTTGAGCTCTTTCTAAAGGAAGAAACACCTGTCAAATCAAAGCTAAATCATTATTAGGCCTACTTGTGATGGGAACCAGTCAAATCGGCCCCTCTTGAAACCCGCCCCTCTTGAAACCCATCCTAAAATAAAGTCAAACCGGCCCTAGCATTCAGAAAAATGGTTAAACCGGCCCCCAAATAGTCAAATCGGCCCCCAAGAACTTCAAAGGGCCCACAATTACGAGGGTGGATCAAAAAATATGTGGACTTTTACTATAACTTTGGTATTTCCCAACAAAAATTAATGAAATTTTGTACATGTCTCAATCATTTAATGTTGACAAAATATCAAATTTACAAGAGTCTGCTATGACTCTGACGTAAACAATCCAACATTTGATATACCTGTGTAGGTGCTACCAGCGCAACCCATTTTTGTAACGTTACTACCAAGTGTTACTACCCGTAATTGTCCTCTCAATTTAGACCAAACTCTTCCAAACTTTGCCTAATTACATGTTGACGTTATGAGTTAGGAAATTTGAAATTTAAGCATCATCCATTCGCTTTTTGCAAATTTAAAGTCAGTAACTAAAGGCACACGTCAATTTTTGAACATCAAAACGACGGCAACGGCACAGCCAGAGACAACCAGACAATAATAAATTCCTACTGGACCTATGGAAAACCTAATCGAGAGGTTTAAATGATAAAATATGCTAAAAGGTTTTCAAATGTAAGCAGATATCTTCTTTTGAAATGGTTTAAAAGGTTTGTTTAAGAATGGCGAGTGTTTCTGAAGGATGACACTCGGAGAATGGAAAACCTCTCCTCAGTGTTTAATCTGTAATTGTCACAGAACAGCATTAGTTCAGAATCGTTTAGACACATTAAACAATTAAGTTCATCGTTTTGGATAAGATGGATATGAAAATAGTACATATCCAATGGATAGGCAATGCAGAAATCGTGTTTATTGTTGAATTGAGTATTTTGGAAATTGCCGACTTTTGAGACGGAATTTATCAATACCGCAGCGTCACATTGACGTCGTTACCGTGCGCTGGTACTGAATAACTACATGTTTTAGAATGGTTGCCACAGGTGACCAACTATTTGGATTTCATCCAAATTTACACGACAAAAAGAACTAGAAAGCCATGAATGGCTTGAGGCTCCACAGGCTTGAAATTCTTGTAAAAGCAAATAAAAGTTTTGACTAGATTTTTAGATATTTTGGGTACTACTGATATTGACAATCATTTTCAAAGTTTCCACTATATAACATAAAGAGAAATGACCTCCGCCCATAAAATACATATTTTTCATCTATCATAATAATTTTTGGTAGACTGATAAAAGGTCACTAAAGGATCACTCCAGTGAAATTTAGTTGATATCCATCTGTTACCTACATAGAAAATGATTCTCAAAAATTCCACTATATAACATATAAAGAAATGACCTCCGCCCAAAAAATACATATTTTTCATATGATCACAATAATTTTTGGTTGACTGATAAAGGGTCACTCAAGGATATTTCCAGTGAAATTTGGTTTATATCCATCAGTTACATTCTGAGAAAATGATTTTCAAAAATTCCACTATTCAACATATAGAGAAATCATTCATGTAAACTTTAATTGGTATCCATCAATTAGAATCTGAGAAAACTCACTTTTTACCATATTTGGAAATTAGCCACACACATTAAATCCATGTTTTTCATTGGATCAAAATTTCTTGAACAACTTTGAAAGAGGGTCACCCAAGGATCATTCTGGGTTGGCTTAAAGCACAAAATGGACTGCCTATCACGAAATGGGGCAAAATGGACCTTCCAGCAGCGAAATGGACTTTTATATTAGACATTAAATACTATTTTTCGATTAAAATACCAGTTCAATGCCTTATAAAGGTCGTTTTACTAAATTTTACAATTAGAAATGAAGAGATTTATGCATCTTGTTATCTGTTGAAGACTAATATTGACTGATTTCTATGAAAACCCCTCGACAGCGAAACGGGCTTCTTTCAACACAATTCACTATACAGTTTTCTTCATATAGTCTTATATCAATCAAATATAGCTTGTTTTATATCATTATGAATATTTCAATAAATTGATAAGATAATTTTCTGGCATCTATGTAAATTGTTTTCACGATAAAAGCCGTAAAATAGCTAGCACGAAATGGACATTTTGGGTGTCGAAATGGACTTCATTCTGGACTTGTTTAATACAATGCAACAGATTTATTCCTTCAGTAAAAGAATTAGCCTCAGTGAACAACAGTTGTACTAAAGAAATTAAAGTTAGTTTTGAAAAGCTGCTGATGCCCGAGTTTCTTGCGTAAAGAATCGGAACAGCAAAATATATATGAAAACTGAGAAATGGGTTTCAACTCTTGATAGAAAACAATCAACTAGAAAGCCATGAATGGCTTGTGTCGCTCCACAGGCTTGAATTTCTTGTAATAGCAAATCTAAGTTTTTACTTGATTTTTAGATATTTTGGCTTCTACTGGTGTTGAAAAGATTTTCAAAGATTCCACTATTATAACATATAGAGAAATGACCTCCCCCCATAAAAGACATAGACACAAGAATCATACTAATAAAGTTTGATTGATATCCATCAGTAACATTCTGAGAAAATGATTTTCAAAGTTTGCACTATATAACATATAGAGAAATGACCTCCGCCCATAAAATACATATTTTTCATCCAATCACAATAATTTTTTGTAGACTGATAAAGGGTCACCCAGGGATCATTCATGTAAAATTTTGGTGATATCTATCTGTTAGATTTTGAGAAAATGATTTTCGAAGTTTCCACTATATAACATATAGAGAAATGACCTCCGCCCATAAAATACACATTTTTCATCCGATCACAATAATTTTTAATAGACTGATAAAGGGACACCCAAGGATCATTCATGTAAAATTTGGTTGATATCTATCAATTAGACTCTGAGAAAATGATTTTCAAAGTTTCCATTTTATAACATATAGAGAAATGACCTCCGCCCATAAAATACACATTTTTCATCCGATCACAATAATTTTTTGTAGACTGATAAAGGCTCACCAAAGGATCATTCATGTAAAACTAGGTTGATATCCATCAATTAGAACCTGAGAAAAGTCACTTTTTACCATATTTGGAAATTAGCCACGCCCATTAAATCCATGTTTTTCATTGGATCAAAATTTCTTGAACAACTTTGAAAGAAGGTCACCCAAGGATCATTCCTGTGAAGTTTGGTTGAAATCCATCCAGTAGTTTCTGAGGAGAAGATTTTTAAAGAAAAAGTTTACGACCGGACGCACGGACGCACGGACGGACGGACGCACGACGGACACAACGCCATGACAATAGCCCCAGTGGCTTTCAGCCAGTGGAGCTAAAAATCAAAATGTGACTTTTTATTAATGAATCAATAAATAAAACATCCTGCTTGATAATTTAAGGCAACAGATCGGCAAATTGTTGTCTATCTTCTAAGTTTTTTTAATATATAAAAGTCCATTTCGCTGTGAGATGGTCCATTTCGTGGCAAATGGTCCATTTCGTATTTTAGGCCAACTGGATCATTCCTGTGAAGTTGGTTGAAATTCATCCAGTAGTTTAAAGTTTACGACCCAGTGTTGTGCCTAGGTCAGAATTTTCCGCGGACACAGGTGTCCTCCTACCTAAATTTCAAGGGGACATTGGAACATTTTGGGGGACAAACTAAAACAACTATTACTACCTTCTAATTTGAGTATAAATTTCTGTCCTTGCTGGATTTCCATAGCTTCAATGCTGGTTTCAAGTTAAATACTTTTGGAAATTTCTTTCCTTCCCTTTTTTGTGGGAGAAGATGACTGGGTCATGTCGCTGTCTGCATCGGCAGACGTAGATGGCGCTGAAACGTCTCCGTCGATTCAGCGTCATCTGCTAGTTTCCAACTTTTTCCCGACATAAAGTCAGTCAAGCGCATCTGTCGTTTCACCATTTTAAATTTAGTAACAATTTAAGACTGGTTCTCGTTATTCTATATTAAAATCGGCTGAATCGAATGGTAATTTTTTGGGTCACGGTCAAGTTTTTGACCAGTTCACAATATTTTACATCAAAATCTACAAAATTGAATGGTAAATTTCGGTCCACAGTCAAGTCTTTATGGGTGCACCTTGTAAGCCTAACAATAGACAATGCGTGAAATATACTTTCATAACAAATATAAACCCGATCGAGCAGGACTTTTTCATAAGTCTATTACGGAAAATAAAAGATCAAGGAATTCTGAGTGCGCCCCAAATCCCTCAAAGGCTTAGATTTAAGGAGACATTGGGAATAATTTGTGGGAATCCCGCGATGGCGGGGCCTAGGCACAACACTGTGACCGGACGCACATATGGATGGACAGACGCACGACGCCATGACAATAGACCCAGTGGCTTTCAGCCAGTGGAGCTTAAAACTGTGGACTCTAGACCCAGGGTTTTAAGGGATGCAGGTTTTGCGAGTCTGAGACACTTAAATAAGTGGCCAGGACTCTCAAAACATTCTGATGTGAGTCCCTAGGACCCTCTGTGGATCAACTTCAGAGATGAATTGAAGACTGTTTTAACACAGTCTTCAATTCTTCTCTAAAGTTGATACTAAAAAATATACATGTATGTATTCAATACCTTGTAAAGCTAATCCAGAGAAAATTTAACAGTTCAACATAAACTTGAAGATACATCAAAAGAAAATACATGTAGTCCATATTTATAGCAGGGACTCCCAATACTTAAGCATGGACCCCTGTGAGCACAACTATTGAGTCCTTGGGACCCCAATTTGTTGATGTGAAACTAAAACCCTGAGACCGTTGAGTAGCAAACGTTAATGGACAGACAGCTAGACACACAGATAACAGACGGTCGCTGGACACAAAATAAAATCAGCAGAGCTAAAAGATGCACCGATCCACCTGCAACATCCACTTTTAAGGGTCAATCAAAATTGAGCAAAGAAGAATTCTTGTTAACTCCCCCCCCCCCCCCCCCTCCAAATGTTCGAAGCAATTAAATCGCCTGTTTTTTAAGTTGCTTCATCTACAGGAAATTCCATGCTTATCAAAGCGTTACTTGTACAACAAATATAAAGTAAAGCGCATTATTAATATGGTAAACTTAGACAGAACTTGACAACCTGTCACTACAGGGTTGATGTCCGAGTGTTCCGAATATAATCGTCGTAAACCAAACGCTTACTTTGGTCTGCACTTCTTTTGTATAATTTTCTAATGGAATTTAATCGAACTAAAAATACAACCCACTCCTGTCGCCAAGTAGACTCAAAGACTGATCCTGGATTGCTGAATGGTGGGAGGGGGTGGTTGAAGAGGGTGCCAGTCAACTTGTTCCTCGGTCAACTCGTTCCTCAGTCAACTCGTGGCGTTTTTGGTCAACTCGTTCCCCAAAATTGGTCAACTCGTTCCCCAATCGATTTTTCCTCGGTCAACTCGTTCCCCCAGAATTATCCCATCTTCACTAGATATTTCAACGGACGTTTTTGTACAAAAATTAATAAGGAATGTTATTCTATTGCAATTTTGATAGTCATTTTATTGAATATCGATATTCGGCATTTAATTAGCCCTTTACCATACTACCAGAATAATTTTTCAAAGAAGATACATTTAAGTTAATCTCGCATTTGACTCGAGATTTCAACGGAGTTTATTGTACAAAATAAGTTAGGAAGTTTCTTTTTATAAATACACGTATTTAATTTTTTAAAATTTATATGGAAAATCGATTGTCTTCTATCAATTAGCCCTGTAACAAATTACCAGAATAAATATTTTTAAATCAAGAAACCAAAGGTAAACGGAAATTTGATATCAAATGTTTTATATGTAATAGTGTCCTAAAGTGGGGTTAGATATGGGTTTTTGGTAAATTACTTTTTTTTAATTTAACACTTGTCATTCTGAATCCGGACGATTCCAAATAAAATACATAGGATCTGCTTTCTAGAAAAGGGTGCAAGTCAAAACGGCCCAAAGTCAAAACGACCCAGAGTCAAAACGGCCCGCATTTCGGTCAAAACGGCCCGTAATTTGGTCAAAACGGCCCAAAGCAGATTTAGACTGGTCCTACTGTCGACTCATGTATGAAGCCGACAGGTATACACCGTAGATTTTGACTGGCGAGCCTGTCTCAATCTGTCGATATTGAGACAGGTAAAACCTAATGTTAGCATGGATATCATTGGTCCGTTGTATCCTTTTGTTTCATTGGCCAAAATGCATTGATGATTCTGATTGGCCGTTTGTATACGGGCGTGGCGTGGCGTGTCGACAAGAGCCGTGTACAAAACGATAAAATAACGCAGACAGAATTAAGGGTTAATTACAGTTAAATTCCCGATTTCAATATATAGATGAAAGAGACCGCGGTCGTGGAATCGCGTGTCATGTATATTCAGCGTTGAAACATCTGGGCTCCCTTCTTTCCGAGACATGAATAAGATAAATATTCAAATTCTCTCTTTTTCTCTTAACTCTATTTTGTTTAAATAATTCCCAAGATTTTTTTAAGTTTATTATATTTTCGATGGGCCACTAAAATCACGCAAGTATAGTTAGAAGAAAACTGTAGTTGCGCGGCTTTGGTAGCACATCGACGATTAATTATCCAAATTCTTTTCTTATGAAAACTGAGTGGTATTTGCACAAGAGAAATTTTCACTATCTAAATTATCTTACATAGTGAAAATTTCTCTTGTGCAGATACCGCTCAGTTTTCATAAGAAAGAAGATTAAGAAGATTATCTTACATTTCAATTTTAACGTTTTTGCATAACAAAAAATGGAACATGAACCTTGTGACAGAAAACATACTTTAATTTAACGTTTAAAGGAACACGAAGATTACTTTTTGTGTAAATAAAAAGTTTTGACTCGTTTCACTTTGTCATTCGCATCTCGCGCTGTCTGATAAGTGATTATGAATTTCCCTATATCGCAACACGAAAAACAGAGAAATTGTAGAATGTTCTCGAAAATTCCTCATTGTCCATTAATTTTCCGGTTCTATACTAGTCTCATTTTTCGACAGTCAGTGAAAAACTCTTTGATGTCGTGATGCGTCTGAAATATGTTGTTATTCAAAGATTTAATTTACAAAAATTTACTCTTAATTTTTTGAAATTATAGAATTTCTATGACTGTTATTCTGTGAAAGCCACTGATTTCGCAATTTAAATTACCAAAATGATCACGAAAGATTGATTAATATTAAAAGAGAAATAAATAAACAATACATACATGAAGAGAAAAGAAACATTGTTATACCGTATAAAAGTAGATAAAAAGTAGATAAGTGTTTGTCGGAAGAAAATACAAGAAAAAGACTTTGTTTGGTTTATTTGTGAAAATGTTTAATGGCGAAGCGTGATAAAGTTTAGTATTTATGAAAATTTTATGCTTTCCATGCAAAATGGATTTCTCATCTTTCGGTGCTTATTAACCGCAAACATTACAATCGGAAAAAGAACAAAAAAACATTTTCAGGTAACCGAATGCGGGTAACAAAAAATATCCAATCAATGGTCTAAACGTTTCCCGTTGCAAACGAATACTAATGTCACATTATAAAGAAATTGTGTAAATAGAAGTTTTTCTGAACATCAACTTTATCATTTTTAAATTTCTTTTCTCGGCAATAAGATTAATCATATAAATAAAAAGGTCTATAAGTGAACAAATAGCGGTAGAGTATTATATCATAAACGGTCATTTCCTTTCCCATCTTCACGAGACAAGGGATATCGAATCAATAGAAAGTAAAGCGTTCATAACCCCCGGTTCGACAAGACATTTCCTTCCAATAACCTCCGCCCATCCTTGCGCATGCGCAATTGTTACCATGCAGAAACCTGCATGGTAAAAATTAGGTTTTTCCTGTCCCAGTATCGGAGGGTAGCGTAGATTGGGACAGGTTTACCAGTCTAACCGTAGATTGGGACAGGTTAACCAGTCTATACACCGATTTCTTCGTCCATAGTCTAGAAGCCTATCCCTTCATATTTTTTAGTCTAAAAAAATAAAAACGAGGCTCCGGTCCGTTACAAAGTTAAAGCGATAATGGCGTTTATTAATCAATCTATGTGTGAAAAGACAACATACTGACGAAAAAACTTTAGAGTTATGTAGATTATCTATGAATGCATACTTTCTTTATTGACATAACCTTAAAAAACGAACTTACGCGTATGGCAAAATGGCGCCCCCCTACAGACTTGTTATTTACAAACAATTCATTAGCCAATCAGAAGTGCTAGGTGCGCGTACGTCATCAAATATTGAAAAGCCAATACTGTGTGATAGTATTTTGGTGACTACCTGTCGGCTTTTATGATAGTCGACAGTGGGACCAGTCTAAAGCAGATTTTGCATTCGGTCAAAACGGCCCAAATAGAAATTTTGTCTCAAATAACTGTTTGAAATTATATGAAAATAAAATTTTATAAAGAGAAATCAAATGTTGGTAAATTTCAAAGTCTTACAGACTTATGTGGATTGTGGGAACGGGTCGGAGACAGGGCCTTTTTGGGAAAATGAGTTGTTTCTGAAAAATTGCGATAAACTTTATTTTTATTGTTTTGGATGTACCTTAAGTTCCGTGTATATTTTAGTGCCAGAATAAAGTTTTGTTTCTCCCTCAGTCCGTTAAACTAATACTGAACTACGACATATCATATCATGTCTTATTTATAATATTAACTTTCTATTAGAAAGATAATCGACTTTGTAAGTTGGGTTTTTTCCTGATTTGGTGAAAATTGCACCTTTTTGCATGTGGAACGGGTCTTTTTGGGGTTTGATTGTGTTGATGTATATATTATACAATTAAATCGTGTTTAAAGTAATTTTCTGGATTAAAATCGGTGCTTTAAAAGTGTGCTCGCATGGGACTGTATTTTCCCACCTAATCCAAAGCGGCATTTCATAAATAAGGCTGTTTAATCAGTTCTGCCTATTTGATGCCTGACATTTGTAAAAGAAATAGGCATGCATAGGTTTTTAACTTCACGGTAAACCTTTTTTTTCTCAATCTATAAAAAATAATTTATTTTACGTCAGCAAAGATAGGAAAATAAAGTAAATTAAATGTATGGGCCGTTTTGACCGATTGTTAAAACTGATTTGGGCCGTTTTGACCAAATTACGGGCCGTTTTGACTATGGGCCGTTTTGACTTTGGGCCGTTTTGACTGTAAACCCTAGAAAAACCTGTCTAAATGACGTCACATCATTTTGTAACCTTTGCGTTTCGCGCGATAGACAGGCAGATAGATAGACAGACATGAATTAAATTTTGGGGAAACAACATTTCCTCTTGATTGACGATAAACAACTAACTTTCCTGGAGAACGGATCATATATATTCATCATGACAATATTCAATGTATTTGTTGCAAAAACCAGCGCCAAACATTAAAGGTAATTGATACTTTAATCTTATTCACACCATTAAAGACAAAGTTTAATTGACTTTCAGTGACAATAGACAACTTTGAATACATCCCTTACTATGTTAAGAATTGATTTTTATTACTATAAGCAGCATGTCTTTACAAAATTTGTTAAAGTTTTTTCTTCTTTTCTAAACCCGACACTATCTTAATAATGTTTTCTATCTTTGTTTTTCGTCTTGTGTCTTGCCGGACAAACAGAAATTCTGAAAAAAAAGAAATACAGAATTGATAAAAAAAATATTTTTTCGTTTCGCCATTCATTTTTTAATGTTTTAAACCAGTATTCTTTTATATATATATATAAAATTTCAGCTAATATTCAATCAGTTTTCCGAGAAATATCGGCAGGTTAAATCAGTCTTAAAATTTAGGTTAAAGGGTAACAATCATAAATTTTGCATTTTTTTTAAAGACGTGATCAAAATAACTAATTTTGAGTACTGTAACCCATTCAAAAGAAAAAACTATATATAAAAAAAATTCAAATATATATAATTATTTTCGGGGAACGAGTTGACCGAGGTAAAATTGATTGGGGAACGAGTTGACCAATTTTGGGGAACGAGTTGACCAAAAACGCCATGAGTTGACTGAGGAACGAGTTGACTGAGGAACGAGTTGACTGTAAGCCGTTGAAGATAGTAAATTGGGCGTTTTAAAAAGCCATAAAAAATTGAAATTAATTTAACATTTACTTTCATATCCAAATATTAATTCATTTATTTGATAGTTGATTTATTCATTTTAACTTTTTACAATAAATCGAATTTGTATATCTACAACTTGTCAAGAGCATATCCCAGTAAGCATGAAATTTTCGGGCCCACATGGGCAGAAAATGGAAAAATAGTGATATGGGGCCCATGTGGGTCCCGTTTGTAAAACAATTGCCCATCTTAGGCCCACATAGGACCCATGTGACTATTTTCCTTGTGTATGTGGGATTCATATGGGCAGATTGTGGGCAAAATATTTCATGGGCCCCGTATGGGTCCCTTACCAAAATAAAGGACCCGTGAAGGGCCCATACAACCTAAAACTTGCGAAGTTTGTTAGTGACAGGTTTTTTTTCTAACTCTATTATGTATTATTTTTTATTACTTTATGTTTTATACTAGATTAAGGTTTTACAAGACAATTCCAACAAACATATATATGCCCATCATTAGTATATACTTCTGGTATTAACCAAACTTAAATTGTTAAGCTGTTTTATGTCTTTAGCTACACGAAGCTTTGAAATTGTTAAAATTTTAGATTAAGGTTGTGCTGACATTGATGTATTTCTATAATACAGATAGATCTTGGACTGTGCAGTAATCTGTATATTTTGTTTACCAGCTATAAAATGGATTAAGAAGAAAGAATAACAATACAGAATGCCCTGAATACGTGAATAGATTAAATTCTCTATGCTATACTATCAAATTTATTCATCTTCATTCATTTCTTTCTTCATAAAGCTAGATGTAAAGGTCTTAAATATTAAATGAAGATTTTTACAGAGCCCAGCATCATCTACCATTATTATTGTTCGAGTATTTAAATGAATATCTTTGTAATGGGATCATAACGACTAAAGAAATACTGAAGATATCACAAAGGTTACATCTGAAAGGTGAGTAAATTAATTTCTATTTATATTTTTTTAAATGGTAAAGACAAAAATGCATGTATGTTTTATTTTTTTTTTCTTACTAAAACAGGTTGTACACCACAGACTCTTGATATTCATTTTGCGCACACACAAAAATAAAAGAAAAAGAAAGAAATCGGGGAAACCAGAATGTAACAAAATTCTATGTTTCACCACTAAGATTTACAAAATATTGTAAAATTAAATGATAAGAAGACGAAAGTGCATAAAATTGTTATAACAGAGTTGTTATAAATTATCTAAGAAACAAGTATTGTTACTGTTAGAAGCTTATTTAGTTATCCTCAACATGTGTGAGGTATTAGTTTTTCATAAAATGTATTGTACCGGCGGTTCACAGTCAACTCGGCCTGCGAATAACTCGGCCCGTTAACCCAGCCTGTCAACTCGGCCTGTCAACTCGACCTGCTTTGTATTATGTATGACGATGCAATGTAAATATTTTGGATACCTTATGTGCTTTTTTGATAATTGATAAAAATTAATTAATAAATAATCACTCGTTAAAAGGGTCTTTAATAATAATAATCTTATCTTACTATTATTTGGCATTTGTGTAAATATAAGATAAAAAAGATATAATTGAATACATAATTCACCTTTTATTCAAATTTATTTTTCAAATTATTTTTTTCTAAGCACAAAAGAAGATGACGAGTTATATGCGTATTAAATATGAAGATCGTAGATTTTGATCATCATTTGTGAATTCGCACCTCCTTTAAGCACATTGATTAACTATCTGATAAGTGTGCTTTTTATCCGTTTACTAGGCTAAACACTATATAAGTTATATACAGGCCGAGTTATACACAGGCCGAGTTTTACGCGGGCCGAGTTTTTAACAGGCCGAGCTGACAGGACACCGTACCGGCAGGCCGAGTAGAATCTTATTCACGTGTTCTTGATATTTATGTGAAACAAGTTGGCTAAGCGTTTCAGAGAACGGGAATTTTTCTTGCGATAGATCTAGACCCACATTTCACAAGTAAAAAAGTATCATTCTTTTATCATATTTTCTGACCTACATGAATTTTTTTTATTCTTTAACTGTTTGTAGTAAAATTTTCTTGTAAAACTAAAAGCAGATCAACCATGACATTGATTTTTAAATATGTTTAGTGAAAATGGATGGACCCCGTCATTCTTTCCCGCCATATTTTCTGGCATCGGCCTTTGGATTCAGGATTTTATAACCAATTACATATAATATAATAATAGGTTTAACCTATGGACGAGAAAATAAATTTGAAGAAAGAGTTAAACGAAATAAAATCCTATGTTAACCTTTATCTAGTTGCGCTAACATACCCCCATCCCTTTTGATAGTCTGATGTGGGATGGGGTTACGACGCATTCCCTATTTGTTCTATATTGCAAGGAACGGAGTGATTTGATCCGGGCATGATTCGATAGATATCTTGTTAGACAGGTATACTATTTATCTTTCTAAAAGATCAGAATTCATAAGTCAACAAATCAATAGAAAGAGAGAAAACAACTTTTTCCGGGACAACCCTGACGTTTCACAAATAAATCTTTACATCTTCCGCCATTTTGACGAGATTCTAGCGATGTCCTCATTTTCCAACAAACTGTTGGCAGGGTTCGACACTAAGGGGAGTCCGCGATTCCAAGACTCCTTGTTTACCAGTTGGACTCCTTTGATTTGCAAGTAAGGAGTCCACTGGACTCCAAGGGTTGAAAGGGAATATTTAGAAAAACAAACGCACAAAATTTGTTGAAGAAAACATTTGCTTGCATCCTATATCGTTTTGAGAAAAAAACTCTTCTTTGGTAGAACATTGTGGAAAAAAAGAAATTGCTTATAACAAGCCATTTCTTCTTTTTCACAATGTTCTCCCATTACGATAATTTGGACTCGCTACTTTTAGCTTGGACTCCTTGATTGCATGTGTTAGGAGTCCTATTGACTCCTAAAGCTCAGGAGTAAGTGTCGACCCCTGGTTGGCCAATCAAAAATCATATTCCATATAAGGGAAGCGTAGTATTTTTAAAAATGGATGACCTTGACGAAGCTACCGAGAGAGTGAAAAACCGTTATAGCTTTGAAGATATTATACTGAAAGATAGGTAAAAGATCTTAATCGAACTTGCAGTACAAACAAAAGTTGTTTTTGCTCTTCTACCAACCGGATTTGGAAAATTGCAGCAAGCATACGTCTTTATTTTAAACAACATGCCGTGCAGGCACCTCTCGTAAACAAATCGAAGTAAGGTTTTACATATTTGGAAAGTGATATAGTCACATGGTCTATTCGAGACCGGAAGCTGTAATGGCGACTAGTTTGGGAGAATTGAAGATAAACAAACTTTTAATTTGAGAATTAACAGAACATTTTTGACAGATTTGAAAAAAAACTACATCGCATTTAATTGTAATTGTATACAAGAGCTTATTGTTAGCGATCTTTATATTAAAGATTGACTTTTTTGGATTAAGATTCTGCAACAATGAATAAAGAGGGCAAGCATTGTAGCCCTGGTCATCAAAATATCTGAGAGAGGGCCACATTATTGCAGCTTACCTTTATCTACTCTGAAGAGATTGTCTTTCCCACTGGAAAGACCGAGTGCCGTAATTAGCGCAATAAATGCTCCCAGGAGCTTTACAAAACATGCACATGAAAACTTATATTCAGATAAGCCAATTAGACTATCTTTAGAATCGATGGCAATTTTGTAGTTCTCATTTATTTCCAGATTGATTTCATCTAAATAATTGTTTGATTAATTTTTAAGAACAAATAAACATAGTATACGTTAAAAATTCTCATTCAATTCATACAGTTTTTAGCTTATCTAGGCTCAAAATGCTAAAGGTGAGCTATTGTGAGCGTCTAATGTCTGTCGTGCATCATCCGTCTTGCGTCGTCCATCGTCCACAATTTCTTAAAATATCTTCTCCTTAACCAGTGGGCCAATCTTGATGATACTTAGCAGGGATGTTTCTTTGGTCAAGCTCTACCAACGTTGTTCAAATGAATGAAATCCACCCTGAACTCTCCCTTTACCCATAACAAAGAGGGTGAAAATAGGAAAATCTTCTAAAACCTCTTCTTTGAAACCAGAAGGCAGAGCCCTTTCATATTTGGTATATAGCTTCATCCAGTGGGCCTCTACCAAGTTGGTTCATATCAAGACCCTTGGTTCATATTTTGGCGCAAGCCTTTTTACATAGATTCAAAGAGCGAACATCTTTAAAGATATTCTTCTTTGAAACCAGAAGTCAGACAGCTTTCATATTCTGTATGTAGCATCATCTAGTGGACCTCTACCAAGTTTGTCCATATCAAGACCCTTGGTTCATATTTTTCTACCATCTGAACATCTAAATGTCATGCCCCTGGGGTCATATTTTGGATCTGAATGAACCCATCCTATTTTACATAAGACACAAAGGTTGAAATCTTAAAAACTTGGTCTCTGAAGCCAGAAGGCAGGAACTTTTCATAAGTTCCTTCATGAAGTTTGTTCATTGCATGCCTATATGTTCATGTAAGGTCTGTACCCAGGCATATCCTTTTTACTCTTTGCTGAAAACATTCCAGGGTAATGATCTTATTTAGAAATTATTTTCATGTTAACATCGGCCTTTTCAATTGATGTGACATCTCAGGGGTCGCTGATTTGGGTGAGCAATCTAGGACCATCATGGTCCTCTTTTTTAAATATTTTCAAATAGGTTTTTCTTAGTAAAAAGAAATTGCAGGAGAGACTGGGGAAGTGATGTCATTTTTAAGAGCCCATACTTCATATCTATGTTTAGGATAATCTTTAAAAAAAAATAACAAATGTATATTTGTTACCAAAATTTTGTAGGATTTTGATGACAGAATGAGCGATTTCCAAGAGTATCCAGATGTTGTTCAAGAAGTCAGAGGTGCATTGGTGAGTAAAGTATCATAGAGAAATTGATAAAGCTTTTCCATAGATCATCTAGAAAAAACATTAGATTTTTACTTGATAACTTCACCACCTAACCAGTGAAATTACCAAAAAATTATAGCCAGCTTTCATTCATTTCACCCTTTCTGACGTTATCTAAGAGTCCAATATGTGATGTCATCATGATTGTTGCAAAGCCATTGCGTGGAAATGATGGGCTGTAAGAAAATTTGTCCGAAAATCTTCCTACTTGATCTGATGTTTGCATTAAACATAAATGATAATCATTTGATCCAGTGAAAGATCGCTGGTTATTTCATTCATGAACAAAGCTATATTTTCACGAGTGGAAGAGCCACTCGTGAAAATATAGTTTTTGTTGTTCACTCAATATTATATAAATCGATCTTACACAGAAACAAATGTTTATCCTTCATATAGTTCACATGCCTTGGTGGACAATTCCAATGTATACTTATAACTTGGCCTTTCTTTTCCTTCTTTGATTTGTACCCTAAAAGGGTCCCGATCCCACTGCCAAAAAATGACATTTTTTCCCAAAATCATGAAAAAAAATACCAAACTTGAGGACCTTGCAAAACATTTTAAGTTAAAATTTAGAGTTTAACATGTTGTTTCCTAGTCTACTATTAATTTGAATGTCTTAAAGTGCAGAGAAAACTTTACTCTGGTAGTAATTATAAACATTTTCTGTTAAGCGGCAAAATCTTGTATGTGGCGAATTTTGCCTTGTCCCTTGGTTGTCTGCTATTGACAGTTTAGACTGTACATTCAAATAATAATCTGTCAACTATGATTAGGCACTTGAAAGGATATACATTTACTTATAAGGTAGTCAATTTTGGGTGCCCAAAGGCACTTTCTATAGATTCAATCATTTGTTAAAACAGAAATTAATTTTGATAAAACAATTTCTTTAATGCTTTTCGGTGGTTTATCGAGAAATAACGGTAGATTATTACTTGATAAACTCACCGCAAAAGCAGTGAAATTATCAAAAACTTATACCATGCTTTTGTGCATTTCATCCTATCTGACGTCATCTATGGGGGGCGAAACAAGTGACGTCACAATAAACGTTGCATAGCAATCACGCTCAAAATGACGCGCTTTAAGAAAATATGTCCTTGAAAATTCACATTTTGTCTCATTTTTGCATTAAAGAAATAGAATAATCGTTTGTTTTTCGTGTAAGATTGATTTATATTTCATTTTGTGAACAACAAAAGCTATATTTTCCCTCGTGGCTTTGCCACTCTTGAATATATAGCTTTTGTTGTTCACTCAATGAATATAAATCAATCTTACACTCAAACAAACGATAATCCTCTATTTATTTCTGTTTGTCCTCGGCATAAGCTTTTATCCAGAGGTAAATGTATCTCTTTATCTATATTCAGGGGTGTGGAAATACAACTTATTCCCTTGTCTATGGACAAGTTAAAGTTAGTTTCCTACTTGTCCAGGATCAACATTAACTTAGCCGCAAAAATTGTATTAATAAATATTGAAAAAAAAACATTGTTTTAACTGAAGAAAATGCTGTAACCCAGCATTTCTTCACTAAAGACAATGTTTACTCCACTTTGATACAAGTAAAAGGATGGCTTTTCTCCTAGATCTTTTTAGTATTGTATCAAGATTTGCTCTGGTATTTACTTGTCTACAGACAAGTGGCCTCGAAAAATGTACTTTCCGGCAAGTGGAAAAGCCAGTGTCCAACAAGTTGGGCATGTGAATTTTACATCCAATATGTTTACATGTTCTTTCAGAATCCTGGACGATTGAAGTTACAAAATAACAGTATTGTGTTTCGCAACAGCAAGACAGGAAAAGTAGACCAGTTCCAATCAGCGGAAGTAGAAAAAGTTCAGTGGTTAAAGAGGGCGAGGGGTTTCTGTTTGAAGTTCAAGCTCCACAGCGGGCATATTCACAGATATGATGGCTTCAAGGAAAATGTAAGGATTGCAAATGATTGACAGTAGTTTTGGGCAATCGGTTTCATTTCATAACCGATTTTTGTGTTTTAGTTGAAAGAGTACAATACACTAATGATCGATATTAGATCGATATTTTCTTAGAAATCAATGCTATTCTCAATGAAAGTGCACTATGACATAACAAGGCATGTTTGAAACTTCTTATCTTTATTTTTCGATATAGATATTGAAAAAAATATGTGTTGTATCCTTGAGCTTTTCTGGAATTGACCTTCTCTCAACCATTGGTGGTCAGTAACCACTGATAGTTAAATGTAGTTCATTCTCAGGGTTGGTTGAAAATAAATTATTTTCTCAAGTAAAAGGATGTTACCAGAAAATAAGAAGTAACCCAGACTAATTAAGGAACATCAATCTTTCAAAAACATTTAATTGCTGCAATTTACATATTTATAATCGATTAATCGATTATGAGATTTCTAAATAGAAAGTTGTCATCGGAAGCCCAAACCAACTGATTATCGACTACATCGATTTATCAGCCTATCACTAATTGATAGGGCTTTGGTAAAGGAGCTATGACAAGCTAAATATGTTATTTCTCATCTGAACCCTATGTTGAGGGTAAATACAGGACTTTTCCCAAGTTCTTTGGGAAAAGGCCCATGGCAATCATTTGGGAAAAAACAATCAACAAAATGATAACATTGGGGAAATTTTCAAACATTACTATTTCTGTCATTCCTTCTGAATAATGACTTCAAAATTCTCCTGCAGTTTTTATTGTGTAAAGAATAAATTTCATATCATTAATTATAAAATCATGTAGAAAATTAAAGAAATAGAGGATATTGAATGAGTGGTCATTGAATACTGAATTTATTAAACGAGTCATCTATAAACAGATAAAAACGAGGCTACGCCGAGTTTTTATCTGTTTTAGATGACGAGTTTAATAAATTCAGTATTCAATGACCACTAATTTGATATTCTATTTATAATATGACCCGAATTTTTGCGATAAATTGTCAAAATTCTTGAAATTCAACTTTTCAATTTTCCGCCAAACACCATTTAAAAGTGTTGTCACAATGTATACATTATGACGTCATTTTGTGGTTACAAAATAGCGTTGCTTTTCGCTCTGAGCTCATTTGCATAGTTATTTCACTAGTGTAATAACACCCGCGTAATATCAAAAATATTCAACGAGGTTATTTAACTCCCGCAACATAGGTCATATTTTAAAATCATTTATTCACTTCAGGATGTTCAGGAACATTTACATAACTGAAACATGTGGTACAACTTGTATTTGGGAATTTTTCTTCAAAATTGGGGAAAATTTGGGGCTTTTTTCTATTGGGGATGTGGCATCTACAGAGCCCCTAAGAGATAGCAGAAAATGCCCTGACACATTTGGAATCATGCCGATCAATTTAAATAAGAAGACATGACATAGGATTCATGATGGATCATGGGATTCGTCAATTTGAAAGTGAAGTCACTCCCCGCTAGTAGTGTTGTAGTAAAGAGGGGGTAATGCCAGTCTAAAATCTTTATATCTGGATGAATCCTATGTTGTAGGTACTCATTTGAATTGTCTTGCCAAGGCAATTCAAATGAGTGCCCACAACATAGGATTTGCGCAAGTATAGTAGAAATTATCTTACTTAAACCCAAAATACCCACTCTTAGATGTCTTGGTGATAAAATTTAAGAGTATCGGCAATCTCAAGGTGTATTGGCAATCTGTTTGATTTTTTGAAGGCGTATTGGGACCGATACCCCATAAGGGCCTGGGGGAGAACCCTGCTTTATCTGTAGTTCAGCCTCTAGAAGTGCTCTAGCAAAGACGAAGTGATGAATATCAAACCCTGATATTTGTCTTCCAAAATCTATATTGGTGGTAGTTTGATACTCTTTGGAATTGTCTTGAGTACCTATAATACAAGGTTTAACAGACAAATAAATGTTTCCATTCAAATTCAAATCTTTCTCTCTACTCTGCCTAGGAAGTCTAAGACATCCATGCTTCAAGCCCTATGGTTGCAGGGGTGAATTATGGGCAAAATGAGAGGATGAAATTAGAAAGAAGCGTAAGTTGTAAAGATAAGGATAAAAGGGACACATTTCAATTTTTATGCCCCCGTATCGAGAGATCGGGGGCATATTGTTTTACTCATGTCCGTCCGCCTGTCTGTCCGTCCGTCTGTCCGAAAACTTAACCTTTGCCTTTTCTCCAAAAGTATTTGACATACAATTTTTGTCAAAGCTCAAATTTGGCATGATGATAGATCTCAATGATCCGCATCCGCTGGTACCAAAGTCAAGGTCATTTGACAAGGTCAAGGTCATCTGTCAAGGTCAAACTTTAAAAAAAATGCTGTTCTGGGGGCATTTGTGTTTCACAAACACATCTTGTTTTTTCTAGATCTCATGTTATAAAAACTAGAATTCTGTTAGTGAGTCTACCCCTTTTTTGAATTTGAATGAGTGTTGCTTGCCATGAATAATCATTTCCATTATAAAACTACTTTTATTTCCCTACAGGATCAAGAGAAGCTTGGAAGTTTTGTATCCAAAAACTTTGACATGTCGCTGGAGAAAGTTGATCTGTCAGTGAAAGGATGGAATTGGGGTCAGACACAGTTTGATGGTGTGTATCATCACTTCTACTTCTTTGACAAACGGGGTCTAGCTTTTACTTCTTTGTAGCCACCGTCTTAGTGCAGTTGGTAGCGTGTAGGACTGTCATTCTAGAGGTCCTGGGTTTGATCCCTGACAGTGGCACTCATTCTTTCCCACTATTCGTCTCTAACATATGGGTAAAAAAATCATAGACCTTTGTGGGATAGCAGCTGGAGGCTAGGAAAGGATGTAATGGTAGTACTTGTGTGAGAAATACCAGGAATCCATTGTTAGGTGCTCCATCCGCCGAAATAAAGCTGAAAGACTGTTGAAAGCAGCCTGAAACCCCATTCAAAACAATTTCACTTCTGTAGGTGGTGTAGCAGAGCTCTATAGGTAGAGAGCTGCGATCATAGTGCAGTTTTTGGCCCAGTGTTATAAAATATCTAAATTTAAATTATACTTTTTTTTAAAATTTTCAATTCAAAAAATTGTATGGAAATAAAAGATAATATTAATAAGTTGTTATCTATAACAACTTACTAATATTATCTTTTATGTTCATACATATATATTAGTATTTACTATTACAAGAATGAGAAAAATTTAATAACCTTTGGGCCCGGATCTTCAATCATGAAGTTCACAAGTTTGATCCCGGGCAGCTGCACATATCCTTACCAATATTTGTCTCCCATCAATAATAGAGGGCTACAGATAGTTAAGATGATTTAAATGAGTATTCACCACATAGGGTTTCAATGAGAAATAAAGATTTTAAAAAGACTTTACCCCCTCTTATCTGACCTGTGCCTTAATTGTAAATTTGTTTGGAATATTAGCAGCTGGTTGCTCAGATAGGATGTTGTAACACTGGTAAGAGAAATACCAGGAATTCTTGGTTATGTGCTCCAGCTTTCCTGATTGGATTGATAAACCATTTAAAGCCACATTTAATTTCATTTATGCTTTGCACTTGTCGGTCTGTCTGTCCATAGACCATTGTTTGTCCTGAGCATATCTCATAAAGTATACAAGCTACAATCATGAAACTTCACAGGTGGATGGATCTCATTGAGAAGTTCAGTGCATAAGAACCATAATTATACTCATCATATTTTGTAAGTTATTGCCCTTTGTTGGTTCACAAAAATAAACAATTGGCCTGCTATTATGGGAGGCATACTTGTTTTACAAACATCTCTTGTTCAAACAACAAATTTAGATTAGTTTGCTCTTTAGTCAAACGCACATAAATATGTAGACATTTATCACTATGTTTATTAAATATTTCATTTACAGAGTTTGATCTTGTTATTGAATGACATTTGTATTTTGTAGGCAATGGAATGAATTTTGTGATAGACAATGGCCTTGCATTTGAAGTTCCTCTAAACAATGTGTCACAGTCAACCTGGACAAAGAATGAGGTTACGCTAGAGTTTCACCAAAATGATGACGCTGCCGTGTCCCTCATGGAGCTGCGATTCCACATACCACAAGACCCGAATAATCAGGACACCAATATTGTTGAAGTAAGACTTTACTTACATCAATGTATTTTGATTATCTATGCAATGATTTATTCTGTGAATTTGTTAAAATGAAATTTTTTAAACTTCAGAAAAAGTATGTCTCTCTGACTGATTAAAGCCTGTGATGTGATTAAATAAGATAGTGAAAAAAGGAAAAAAATTCTACCGGAAAATTACTATCTGGAGGATGCTATTTGACTTTTTTCAACAGAAATATTGCCAGTATTTAGAAATAGGTACTCACTTTGCATGCAAGTGCATATGCAAAGTGGATTCCCATTTCTTAAATGGTTCACCAACATTTTTATCTTAAACCTGGGGCAGACTATATGTTTTTGGACATGTACAAACTAAAACAAATGACAAAAGCTGCCAAAGAGTTTAAGTTGCCTGTTAAAAGATAATTCCACCTTTTTTGTGACCCTGTATTGATAGAACAGGAGAAACACGCTGTAAATCAAGTGTTTAGCGTTAGAGTGAACAAAGTGTATATACAATGTATATACACTTAGTACAGTCTTGCACTTAACCCTTCAAATGATAGATCTGCAATTAAATTACAAAGACTTTCCTAAATTCAAGGGTCAGCAAAAAGCTAATGTTAGTGCCTATTTATATGGGCACTTACAAAAGCTTTGTTTTACTCCTTTCAAATTATTGAGAGGCTAATGGGCTTGAATGAACTAAACTGATATAGATTGCTGACTTGTCTTAAAATTTTCTAAGCATCACAAGGATAATTCCTGTGTTCAGGATGACAAAACGGTGCAAACTGTTTGCAAATTTTAGCCCGCTCTGAAAGCTAGTGCACATACAAAACGGGGTAAAATTGCCTAACAGTTTGCACCGGTTTGTCATCCTTGAAGACGGGATGGTTTAACTTTCATTTCTAAAGTCTTTTAGACCTATATATTATCTACTATGCATTTCAGGAGTTTCACAGTAAAGTTTTGGAGAATGCTGATATTATACAGGCTACAGGGGATGCTGTTTGTATCTTCTCAGAAATACAGTGTCTCACACCAAGGTAAAGACAAAAACTAGGGGTGTGGAAATTATATTAGTTATACTGTTTCTTGCCAGGGTATATGACAACTTATTTTCGGCTGGAAAAAATGTTGTCACCCGAGCTGTAGGCGAGGGTTGGTATCATTTTTCTTCTGCAGGGAAAAAATTGTCGTATACCCGGCTAGAAACCATGTTACAAATTTATTATACTGCAAAGTTTTACACTAAATATTTATCTAAGGCCTTTGTATAAACCAAATTCTTTGAAACCACCAATATCCCCTAATGCGCATCAAATAAAAAGTGAACATATACTAAGTGACATCACATGTAGTTGTGACGTCACACTACTAAATTCTGCGTAGTTGTGATATGAAAGCAGTTGCTCACGGAACCTGTGAGAAAGTTAGCACTTTAGTACTTGTGTGAAAAATACCACAGGTCCATTGTTAGGTGCTCCAGCTTCCCCAAAATGACTGAGAGATTGTTGATAGCCGTGTTATACCCCATGCAAACAAACAAAACAAAAGGCATTTAATGAAAATATTTGAGGTTAAATTCAATAATTTTATTCTAGAACAGAAAAAGGAAACATAATTATCCTTCAAAGAATACCATATACAGTGGTCTCGCAATAGCTCGAGCACACACGGGACCGACCGATTTTCTCGAGTCATCGCATGATTCGAGTTAATGCCAGTAAGCAAATTTGTCCTCAATGAAAACTTCTTTTTAAACCAACCTTTGCACAGTTTGCCTTCATAACATGCAGTATCTTTGTTAAAATACTCTTCAATGAATAGTTTTACGAAATATGTAATTCTGATTTAAAACGATATGTTAAATCTGGCGATTTAATTTGATCAAATCACAAGGGTTGAAAAGAGAAAGATCCACAAAAGTCAACGAAGGCGTCAGCCTCAAGTGGTGTCTGTTCTCAGTTCATAGGCCAGTGAAATGACAAAGGGTTGGATTTGGCAATTTTAATGAGAGGCACTATGACAGGCATATCATTTCTTCCTTATAATACTTTCGTAGCTATCGTTGCTAAGTGACAAAATTTTAGATGTTTTGTCAGTCAGAAGATAGGCTGGGTTGCAAGCAATTCCTTCTTTTCTCACAATGTTTTCCTTAATGCTAATTTCCTCGATGCCTCAAATAACTTAATTGTATGGGTGTTTCCTTAAATTGCATATGTAAACAAAGAAAGAAGTTTACGACTTTCTATGTTTTTAGCTCACCTGAGCACGAAGTGCTCAAGGTGAGCTATTGTGATCGAGCTGTGTCCGGCGTCCGTCGTCCGTCGTCCGGTCGTCCGGTTGTTCGGTCGTCCGGTCGTCCGGTCGTCCGTCAACATCTTGTGTGCACTCTAGAGGCCACAGTTTTGGCCCAAATGTCTTGAAACTTGGTCACAATGTTTGTCTCCATCAACTCTCGGTCAAGTTCGAAATTGGGTCAAGTGGGGTCAAAAATGGGGTCAAGGGGTCAAATCTTAGAAAAACCTTGTGTGCACTCTAGAGGCCACATTTTTGGTCCAAATGCTTTAAAACTTGGTCAGAATGTTTGTCTCCATCAAATCTCGATCAAGTTTGGAACTAGGTCAAGTGGGGTCAAAAATGGGGTCAAGGGGTCAAATCTTAGAAAAACCTTGTGTGCACTCTAGAGGCCACATTTTTGGTCCAATTGTCTTGAAACTTGGTCAGAATGTTTGTCTCCATCAAATCTCGATCAAGTTCGGAACTGGGTCAAATGGGGTCAAAAATGGGGTCAAGGGGTCAAATCTTAGAAAAACCTTGTGTGCACTCTAGAAACCACATTTTTGGTCCAAATGTCTTGAAACTTGGTCACAATGTTCGTCTCCATCAACTCTCGGTCAAGTTCAAAATTGGGTCAAGTGGGGTCAAAATTAGGGTCAAGGGGTCAAATCTTAGAAAACCCTTGTGTGCACTCTAGAAGCCACATTTTTGGCCCAAATGTCTTGAAACTTTGTCACAATGTTTTTCTCCATCAAATCTCAGTCAAGTTCGAAATTGGGTCAAATGGGGTCAAAAATAGGGTCAAGGTGTCAAATCTTAGAAAAACCTTGTGTGCACTCTAGAGGCCACACTTTTGGCCCAAATGTCTTTAAACTTGGTAAGAATGTTTGTCTCCATCAAATCTTGATCAAGTTTGGAATTGGGTCAAGTGGGGTCAAAAATGGGGTCAAGGGGTCAAATCTTAGAAAAACCTTGAGTGCACTCTTGAAACCACATTTTTGGTCCAAATGTCTTGAAACTTTGTCAGAATTTTTGTCTCCACCAAATCTCGATGAAGATTGAAAATGGGTCAAGTGGGGTCAAAATTGGGGTCAAGGGGTCAAATCTTAGAAAAACCTTGTGTGCACTCTAGAGGCCATATTTTTGGCCCAAATGTCTTGAAACTTGGTCACAATGTTTGTCTGCACCAAATCTCGATGAAGATTGAAAATGGGTCAAGTGGGGTCAAAATTGGGGTCAAGGGGTCAAATCTTAGAAAAACCTTGTGTGCACTCTAGAGGCCATATTTTAGGCCCAAATGTCTTGAAACTTGGTCAGAATGTTTGTCTCCATCGAATCTCAGCCAAGTTTGAAATTGGGTCAAGTGGGGTCAAAAATGGGGTCAAGGGGTCAAATCTTAGGAAAACCTTGTTTACTCAAATATCTTAAAACTTCGTCAGAATATTTGAATGAAACCTAGGTTAAGTTTGAAATTGGGTCAAGTTGGGTCCAAAATGAGGTCAAGGGGTAAAATTTATTAAAATCCTTGTGTGCACTCTTTGATTGAAAATTATGTATTTTGGTCAGAATGTTTGTCTTGAAATCTTACACGAGTTTGATAGAGGGTCAAACACTTTTTTTAGTACTTTAGAGGCAACATATTTGCCTGAAATTAAACTTCTTGATATCTTTGACTTTTGTTAAGCCATGCATCAGGTGAGCGTTTAAGGGCCAATGGCCCTCTTGTTTTTTTCTGGAATGTTACAAAAGGATTTTTTTCAGCAGATAACAAAATCTAGGGTGAAACGGGATTCAAGACAATTTGATATAAACGCATTTTTCTTTAACCACGCTTTTGTGCCGAAAACTGTCGATTGGCGACCGAAACATTGAAACTGTAGCTGAAAAAATGTAGTAATGATGTTGCGGTAGGCAATTGTCAATATCTTTCGTTATAAAGATGAATAATTTGCTGAATTACTCACGAGTAATGTTTTCGAAAGACTTTCAAAATGATAATGATCATTAATTCGACAAAACTGTTCATTTGTTCTATGATTGTTTCAAAGTCTCTAAATTATTTTCTGATCATAAAATACCCGTCATTTACACCCTTAAGTTGAATAAGTGTGGTATACAAAAAGGTGTGAAAACAAGTTGTCTGATTCGTCGAGACCCTGTGAAAAAGGCCTTAAGGTATTTTTTATTATAGGAAGAAATAATAAATATGCACTGCTAGTTAATTTTGATGCAAAACAATAGATGTCAGAAAGGTGCGAACCCCTTTGCTCGAGGGAATGCAGAAAATTTGACAACGGGACTGAGATTGCTGCTCGAGCGATCGAGCAATCGCGCAGTAATAACATATAAGAAAATAGAGAAAGACTCGTCGGGACCGGAAGGCCAGCTTGAGCTTTCGCATGAATTCGAGTTTTCGCCCTCTCGAGATAATGCGAGACCACTGTATTGCTAAATTTATTTCACTGGTATGAATTGACTTGAATGGTGTAAATTAAATGCTTTTTCAGAGGTCGATATGACATCAAGATGTACACAACTTTCCTTCAACTTCATGGTAAAACATTTGACTACAAGGTACCATATAGCTCTGTTTTGAGGTTGTTCTTACTTCCACATAAAGATGGGAGACAGATTTTCTTTGTGGTAAGTTGAAAAACTATTAAATTGGTCTCGAAGTTAAATTTTGTAGAACTCTGCCCTGTACAGAATGACAAAAAGGGAAGCGGAAACCTTTTTTCCCCCGCTTTGCTTGTGCTTTTGCTAGCAGTTTGCAAATTTTTTGTAATCCTGAACACAGGGCTCTTTTAAGAGGAAATGATGATAATCTAAATTTCTTATCAAACTTTCTTTAATGCTTTTCGGTGGTTTATCGAGCAATTACGGTAGATTATCACTTGATAATCTCACCGCAAAATCAGTGAAATTATCAAAAAGTTATACCATGCTTTTGTACATTTCTTCCTATCTGACGTCATCTATGCGGGGCAAAATAAGTGACGTCACAATGAGCGTTGCATAGCAATCAAGCGCAAAATGACGCGCTTTACGAAAATAAGTCCTAGAAATTTCACATTTTATCTCATAATTGCATTAAAGAAATAGAATAATCGTTTGTTTTTATGTAAGATTGATTGATATTTCATTTTGTGAACAACAAAAGCTTTATTTTCACTCTGCCACTCGTGAAAATATAGCTTTTGTTGTTCACTCAATGAAATATGAATCGAACTTACACTGAAACAAACGATTATCCTCTATATATTTTGTAGGTTCTGGAATTCATGTACAGGTTCTTTATAGCCCTTTATATGACTGAAAAGTAGTGTTGGGCAATTATTTTCAAATCATAATTGATTATTGGTTTTAAGTTGGAAGAGCAAAATCAACTGATAGATACTTCAATCGTTTTCTATGAAATAAAAAAATAGTCAATGAATGTACACCATGGCATAACAAGGCTACCGGTGTTTCCATTGTCTTAAAATTTATGCATCGATAATAATCTTGTATGTTTTAGAACTTCTTATCTTTGTTGTTTGACATAGATATTGAAAATCAAATGGCATGTGTTGCATTCTTTAGCATGCCATTTACCACTGATGGTCCATTCTTAAGATTGGTTTAGAAAATTGTTTTTCTTAATTAAAAGGATGTTACCAGAAAAATAGAAGTAACCCAGAATTAATTAGTGGCATTTTTCTTTCACTACATTAAATGGTTGCCATTTACATTTTACAAACAGATTAATTGATTATGAGATTTCCTAATTGATAGTTGTCATCAGAAGCCCAAACCAACAGATTATCTATTATATCGATGAATCAGCCAATCACTACTGAAAAATTGTTAAAAGTGGCATAAAATCCGATTTTTAAACTAACAAACTCAAATTAAAATTAATTTTACTAGGTCTGAAATAAATAATTCATATCTGTTTCATACAGAATGTTAATTTATTTTAAGTCCACATATTGTATAATTACAGGTCAGTTTAGATCCGCCTATCAAACAAGGACAGACCAGATACCATTTTCTTATACTGTTGTTTAACAAAGATGATGATGAAACTATAATAGAGTGTGGACTTGGAGAGTAAGTGTTGTTGTTGATTAGTGCATGGAGAACTTGTTTAGTGTTGAGATGTTGATTAGTACAGGGAGAACTCATTGGTTGTTGTTTGTTAATACAGGGAGACCTCTTTGAGTGTTGTTTAAGAAGAAGTGATAGTCCTATATATATTTGTTTGTTTCAGTGTAAGATATAGAGGATATTGATTGAGTGGTCATTGAATACCAAATTTATTAAACAAGTCATCTATAAACATATAAAAAAGAGGCTGCTAAGTTTTTTTATCTGTTTTAGATGACAATTTTAAACAATTTGGTATTTTATGAGCAATAATTTGATATTCTATTTAAAATGTGACCTGAATTGTCTCGAAAAATCGTCAAAATTCTTGAAATTCCACATTTCAATTTTCTGCGAAACTTATAACGCTGTTTAAAATTGATGTCACAATATATGCATTATGACATCATTTTTGAGGTTACAAAATAACATTGCTATTCAATCTGAGCTCATTTGCATAGTTATTCCACTAGTGTAATAACCCTCATGTAATATCAAAATTATTCAATGGGTTTATTTCACTTCCCCGACGTCGGTCATACTATAATGTTTTATACTTAATTGAGTGAACAACAAAAGCCATATTTTCATGCGTGGCTGCATTATTATTCTATTTCGTAAATGCAAAATTTAGACTAAGTATGAAAATATTAGGACAATTTTCATTAAAGTGTGTTAAAGTGTGTTGTTTGTGATGCGATTGCTATGCATAATTCATGAAGATGTCTTTTTTGCTCCGCTTAGATAACATCAGATAGGTTGAAATGGAAGAAAGCCAGGTTTAAGTGTTAAGATAATTATTCCCCCTTTCGAATAAGAGGGGATATAATGCTTTGCACTTGTCGGTCGATCAGTTTGTCTGTAGACAGTGTTTTGTCCGGAGCTGGTGTAGCATATCTCTGAAAGTATGCAAGCTTCATGAAACTTCACAGGTGGATAGATCTCATTGAGGAGAAGTGCAGTGCACAAGAACCATAACTCAACTAATCATATTTTGTGAGTTATTGCCCTTTTTTAATTGACAAAGAATAGGCTATTGACCTGCTTTTATGGGGGTCATAGATGTTTTACAAACATCTCTTTTTTTACTGGTGAGACGGTAAGTTTATCAAATAATCTACAGTTATTTTATGATAATCCACAGAAAAGCAGTAAAGAAATCTTGATAATCAATAGAAGAGTATTTTTAGAAGAGCATTTACATCATTTTAGCCTATGTATGACATTTCCTATAATTTGAAATGTTCGTAAGATGCAAATATTGAATTGACAGTCACATACTGTAAATATAAAGTTACGTGATGGCCTACAGATACTCCAAGGTCTTGTTTATCTACTAAACATATAGTTAAGACTCTTGTCAGACTGTGAGGATGCACAGGCTGGTCAGAGTCGTTGCTTTGCACATATTTGAAATTGTTGGAAATCTCATGCACAGTTTCATTTCTCTTACAGTGAACTAGAGGAGAGGTATGAAGGGAAGTTGCAGAAAGAAATGAAGGGTCCAGAGTTTGAAATTATTAGTAAAGTATTTAAAGCAGTTACCAACAGAAAAATAACTGTACCTGGTAGTTTCTTGGGGTAAGTATAGTTACATATAGATGGAAAAGTTCTGTGATTTCCTGATATTCAGTAGTGCATCAGACTTAATCAGGGGATTTCTGTTTTGCTCCCCTGTTATGGCAAATTTCCTTCTGACATTTTGCCCTAATGAATCAGTAGATAAAACAATTTTCTGTACTTAACCTTGGACAAGTAAAAGATGATTTTCTACTTGTCCTGGATCAAAATTAACTTGTGAATAAATTTATTGCAAGAAACAATGCTTTTAATGAAGAAAATGCTTGAAATAAGCATTTTCTTCATTAAAAACAATGTTTTGAACCCTTTCTTATATGAATTAGGATAATTTAACTTCTAGATCTATTGAAAACCTTACCAAGATTTGTCATGGTATTTACTTGTCCATGGACAAGTGGCCTAGTAAAATGTACTTGTCCACAAGTAGAAAAGCCTGTGTCTTACAATTCAGGCATGGGAATTCCACACCCCTGGATAGTGGTTTATCTAAATTTGGTTGAGAAACTTGAGGCTTTGATAAGAATAAGTGGTACTTGGTTTAAACGTATAAGTGGTACTGATGTTAGAAATACAAGAAATCCATGGTTATGTGCTCTGCAGCAAAAGGAAAATGACTGAAAGAACTGCTTAAAGTGGTTTTACACCCACCTTAGACAAAAACATGAACAAACTTTTGTTTGTGTAACAAGCTGTAAATATAGATGTAATTTCAAGAGTTTTATGCTTGCTTATATTTATGTCTGATTGAACATCCAAATTTAAGTATAATCCAAAAGTTTAGTATGATAAAGAAATCAGGAAAGTACATTTAATTCTTGTAAGAAAATGAACAGATGGAAAAATGAAAAAAATAAAGTGATGCAAAAATTGTCTGACTTAAGGAAAGATTGGAATAAGCACAAAGCATCTTTGAATTCCATCCAATTAATTAGTGATGACCATGGCTGAATTTTGTCTAGGAGTAACATGACACCAGCTCTGTCTTCAGGATGACAAAACGATGCAAACTGTCACCTAATTGTACCCAGCTTTGAATGCATGTGCACATGCAAAGCGGGCTTAAAAATTAGGACAGTTTGCACCCTTTGCTAATATAACATTTAACAAATCATCGTGACATGGGTCATTGATGTCCCAACAATAATCTTGTGATAAGTGGTATGCTTAACTGGGATGAGCAGCAGGTGGCTTGACTGAAATGTGGTGGTCCTTGTGTGAAAAATGACTGGAAATCATAGATAGGTGCAGCAGCATCTGCTATATAACTACAAAAATTTTGAAATTTGTTTATGTTACACCCCAAACAAAAATGGATATTGAATGAGTGATCATGTAATACCGAATTTATTAAATGAGCTGTCTATAAACGGATAAAAACGAGGCTGTGCCGGGTTTTTATCTGTTTAAGATGACGAGTTTGATAAATTCTGTATTTCATGAGCACAAATTTTATATTCTATTTATAATATGACCCTATTTTTTACGAAAATGGGTTCTTGAAATTTAACATTTCAATTTTCCGCGAAACTTATAACGTCGTTTAAATCTGACGTCACAATATTAAGATTATGACGTCATTTTCGCGGTTACAAAATAGCGTTGCTATTCGCCCTAAGCTCATTTGCATGGTTATTCCACTAGTGTAATAACACCCGTGTAATATCAAAAATATTCAACGGGTTTATTTCACTCCCGCAACGTAGGTCATATTATGCCCCCGATAGGGAGGCATCATAAATTTGACTTGTCCGTCCGTCCGTCCGTCTGTCTGTCCGTCCGTCATTCCGTCCAAAAACTTTAACATTGGCCATAACTTCTAAATCAAAGCGGTGTCGGGGGGCATTGTCATCTTACAGTGACAGCTCTTGTTATAAACTAATTTATCTCTTCACAACTTTATTTACTTTCCAGGAATTCAGGTACTCCGGCCATCAGTTGCTCTTACAAAGCTGCCACAGGATTGCTGTATCCACTAGAGAGAGGGTTTATATTTGTCCACAAACCTCCAGTTCATATACGTTTTGATGAGCTGGCTGCGGTCAACTTTGCCCGTAGTGCTGGTAGCACAAGATCTTTTGACTTTGATGTGGAGACTAAGGCTGGGACAGTTTACACATTCTCCAGTATTGAAAAGTAAGTTGAACTTTAGCTTTTACGGTTTTTCGCTAGTGTTGGGCAATCGGTTTCAAATCACAATTAATAATCGGTTTTTAGTAGAAAGTAGAAATAATGATTGATTGTTCAATTTTTTTTTTAGAAATTAATATAGCATTCCCAGTATCATCCTGTGAAGAATAGAATATGAAAGTTTCGTTAAAGACTTTCTGCAGATTTTCTACCAACTTCATAGATCAACATGAAACAGTTGTAACTGCCTACATACATATAGGCAGTTACAACTGTTTCATGCTGAGTCATCGAACTGATGTTGGTTTCAAAAATAATAAATAATGGCTTTCTTTTATGTGTAAGGAACTGATTAATCGATTATGAAAGTAGATTATCACAATTGGAAGCCCAAACCAACTGATTAATCTGCCCATGTCCATCACTATTTTTGGCAGTTTAAGACTGGCCAAGATTAAAAGGGGTTGCAGACAATAGTGAAATTGAAGGAAAAAAAAATCGGATTAAGGGTTAATTCACATTTTTGAGCGTATTGACATTTTCAGAGACCCGAGGGTCTTGCTAATAATAAGGCCTGAAAAAAGTGAATTAACACTATAATTGCATAAATAGAAAGACAATATTTTTATTCAAACTGAGATTGAAAAATGTTTCATAGTATTAATGTTAGACAATGAAACTGATAAAGTGTATAGGCCCTGACAGGGATTTTTTAAGTAAAAAAAAGCCGCGTGAATTTACTCATTAATCTACATTTTCCCCAGTTAACACCAAGGTTTTGTCCATTAACATATGCCAGAGAGCATACATTTTATGCAATAATGTTTAGAAACTGTTGTGGAAAAGGCAGAAATTACTTGTCAAAAGCAATATCTTTTTTTTCTCCACATTACTTTAGCTGGTAAAAGATCCCAGGGACATAAACCCTGGGAATGTACAGGGAAAGTTTAATGCCAAGACATTATCAGGACTGGTACAATTGAAATGGATCTTCTATGAATTTAGAAAAAAATCAGTGATGATTATATAACAGAAAATATTTTGGTAAACAAGAAAATTCTGACTGAACCAAATCAAATTATCAAGTCCATTTAAGTACTTATTTTTCAATTGATTGAAAAGTTTCTATACTTTTTAGGGATGAATATGGAAAACTTTTTGAGTTTGCAAAGAACAAGAACTTGAGAATGAAGAATATTGGTGGTAAAAAGGTAAGTGGCTGGTATCTTTTTATCAGAAACCTGTAAGGCACTGTTGTCTGTACTTTAAGTGTAAAATGTAAAAATGTCTAGTTGCATAATTTAGTATAAAGTTTTATCAAATGACATGGAAGGGGATGATTGTAAGGGCACCAATCTGATGACTAGAGAGTTACTCTTCATTGGTTTGAATCTAGGTATATCCCTGAGAGTACTCAAGTACCAGTGATATCAGCCCTATGTTCAAAATGTTTCAAAATTTGTAAGCATGGTTACTTGTTCTGTATATAGGTGCACATAATTATTAAGGAGATAATTATTTCTTGAATGCTTTGCTATTGCTTTTGAAGTTAAACACAACCTAGTATGCATCTTTACTTGTATCTTAAAGTCTGGCGCACTTTTAGGAGATAACATAATAATTGGCTTATCAATTTAAATGTTTTCAATATATTAACTACCGGTATGTAGTTTAGATTGTTTAATTGTAATTCTGTATTATACAATCAAAGCTTGGAGAAGTGGACTACGATGCTATGTTGGGCAGTGATGACGAAGACGGCACACATGATGCTTATCTGGAGAGAATGAAGGCTGAAGGGAAAGATAGAGACAGTGACGATATGGACGATGACAGTGATTCTTCAGGTAAAGTAGCTGCTGCCATAGTGCAGTGATAGCACATTGAACTATCATTCAAAAGGTCCTAGGGATTGGGTTTGTAGTTATAGACCTATGTGGGATTTCAACTGGAGGCCAGGAAAAGATATAAAGGTTAGGTGCTCAAATTGCTGGGATTTAACTGAAAGATTTTTGAAAGCCACATGCAAATCTATATCAAACAAAAAAAGGTGTAATTAAATGAATCTATTTAAATATATATGAAAATCCAACGAGCCATCCCAGAATGATATTTTCCGACCCCACTTAGGTCAGGCATAGAATTTAACAATTTGAAAAAAAAAACAAAGCTTGACCATTGTAGATTAAGCTTAAAAGTTAAAAAATATCACTAGGCTTCTTGTTGTTTTTTTTTCCTAAAATAGCTAATTTTCTAATTCTGATATTAAATTATGCTGCTTTTCAATGTGTTGCTGTATGAGAATTTTGAGTAATGCATATTCTTTAATGCTTTTTGGTGGCTTATCGAGAAATTACGGTAAATTATCACTTGATAATCTCACCGCAAAAGCAGTGTAATTATCAAAACTTATACCCTGCTTTTGTGCATTTAATCCTATCTGACGTCATCTATGTAGGGCAAATAAGTGACGTCACAATGAACGTTGCATAGCAATCACATGCAAAATGAGGCGCTTTACAAAAATATTTCCTAGAAATTTCAAATTTTATCTCATTTTTTGCAATGAAGAAATAGATTAATCGTTCGGTTTTTTTAGTAAGATCGATTAATATTTCATTTCGTGAACAACAAAGGCTATTTTTGCAAAAAAAAAAAAAAAAAAAAAAAAAAACTTTTGTTGTTCACTCAATTAAATATAAATTGATCTTACACTGAAACAAACCATTATCCTCTATTTATAGATGAGGATTTCAAGCCGCCAGACTCTGGCAGTGATGTGGCAGAGGAATATGACAGTAATCCACCTACAACATCAGAATCTTCTGAGGTCAGTCTGAACTTCATTATGTTATATTGTTTAAGGGTAGTATAACTTTGAAGAAAGTTTTAAAGCTAGTCATTTTGTTAATCAGCTTGTCTGTTTTTGAAGAAAACACGAGGTATAATAATTACCTTGGCGTCGTTGCCGTTGATGTTGGTATTGGCATGATAAACTTTGACCTTGGTCATAACTTTTGAATGGTAAGTGATAGAGTCTTCATATTTCATATGCTCATTGCTTCTGATAAGCCATTTCTGTAGGTAACAAGTTCAAGGTCATCTGTCAAGGTCATTTTTCAAGGTCAAATTTGTTTAAAAAATTTAATCATTGTCATAACTTTTGAATGGTAAGTCACAGAGCCTTCAAATTCCCCATGTTCATTGCTTCGGACAAGACCTTTCTGTTGGTAACAAGTTCAAGGTCATCAGTCATGGTCATTTTTCAAGGTCAAATTCTCTGACTCTGTGTGCTAAACTTTGCATCACAATTGAACTAAAATAAATTTGTATAAACTAGATATTGCATTCTTATAAATATTAAAAACCGATAAGCAGGCTTTTCAATTAACTATGTTAAATTCAGAACGTGTAGAAATTTCTGTGCATTACACTTGACTGAATGAATTCATTTAAGGAAAATATATGCAATATTCAGGTCAAGCATGTTTAAAACTTTTTTAATCAGTGTAAAACTTTATTCTAATACAAACTATTGTAGGAAGAGGATGATGAAAGTGGCTCAGATGCTGAAAGAAGGAGAGAAGAAAGAAGGAAGGAAAAAGAGAAAAGGAAGGCTGAAAAGAAAGAAAAGACAGCTAAAACAGTTGTGAGTTTTCCTTACTAATAGAATTGGTCTGCATTTAGGTTTTTTAGCTCACCTGAGCACAACATGCTCAAGTGAGCTATTGTGATCACCTTTTGTCCGGCGTCCGTGCGTCGTCCGTCGTCCGTCAACAATTTCTTTAAACGACATCTCCTCCTAAACTACTGGGCCAATTTTAACCAAACTTGGCAGAAATGTTCCTTAGGTGGTCCCCTTTAAGAATTGCTAAAAGAATTGAAATCGGTGAAAAACTCTGGTTGCTATGGCAACAAAAGTTAAAAATTTAAGAAAATCTTTAAAATTCTTCTTCTTCTGAACCAGCAGCCCTACAGCCTTGAAATTTGGTATGGATGATCAGCTCATAGACCTTAATAAAAATAGCTAAAATTATATCTGTTGGGCCACCAGGTGCAGAGCATCAGGGGGGAGGGGGTAGTACTTTGGGTAAATTTTGTAATCTTTAACCTTCTTCTTCTTCTGATCATGAAGGCCTACAGCCTTAAAATTTTGCATGTATCATCACCTCATAGACCTTAATGAAAATAGCTAAAATCATATCTGTAGGGCCACCAGGTGCGGAGCACCGGGGGGATGGGGGTAGTACTATGATGAAAATTTTGTAATCTTTAACCTTTTTCTTCTTCTAAACCAGGAGACCTACAGATTTGAATGTTGGCATGGATGATCAGCATATGGACCTTTATAAAAATACCTAAAATCATGACTGTAGATTCACCAGGTGCGTAGCATCAGGGGGGAGAGGATAGTACTTTTGTGAAAATTTTGTAATCTTTAACCTGCTTCTTCTTCTGAACCACAAGCCCTACAGACTTGAAAATTGGCATGGAGGATCAGCTCATAGACCTTAATATAAATAGCTAAAATCATGACTGTAAAGCCACCAGGTGCGGAGCACCAGGGGGGAGGGGGAAGTACTTTTGTGAAAATTTTGTAACTTTAATCTTCATCTTCTAATGAACCAGGAGCCCTACAGACTTCAATATTGGCATGGATGATAAGCATATGGATCTAAAATAAAATAGCTAAAATCATGAATGTAGGGCCACCAGATGCAGAGCATTAGGGGGCAGGGGGTAGTACTTTGGATCAATTTAGAAATCTTTAACCTTATTCTTCTCCTGGATCAGGAACCCTACGGACTTGAGAATTGTCATGGGTGATCAATATATTGACATTAATAATAGCTAAAATAATGACTGTAGGGTCACCAGGTGCTGAGTGTCTTGGGGAAGGGGTAGTACTTTGGATCATTTTTGAAATCTTTAAACTTCTTCTAATGAGCCAGGAGTCCTACAGACTTGAAAATTGGTATGGATGATCAGCATATGGACATATATTGAATTAGCTAAAATCATGACTGTAGATTCACCAGGTGCAGAGCATCTTGGGGGAGGTGGGAGTGCTTTGTTGAGAATTTTGAATCCCTACAGCCTTTATATTTGACATGGATTGATCAACTCATTAAAGAAAACTTTAAAAGTCTCAGACTCAGCCTGTATATCTGGCATAGATTAGCTGATCACAGACCTTTTATGGAAAAAGCTTAAATAAATAATGTCCAGGGGAGGAGCAGAAGGGGGGGAATGATTATTTCAAATTTTATCTGATTGAATAAGTGAAAATCTCTTTTTCTGTGGTTGCATGGACATACCTAGGTAATGAAGCTTTTTTCTCAGGTGAGCGACCCAGGGCCAACGGCCCTCTTGTTTCTTATTTGATGATATAGCAATTTGTCACTGTATCTTTACAGTATGAAATGCTAGATATACAGCTAGAAATGATAAAATTCATCAGGTTTTTTTCTAGAAATTTGGAAGAGGCCATAGCCTGTACATTTTGGGAAAATTAAGCGCAGTTTTCAGAAGAATTAAACATAAGTTTAATAGAAGAAAGGAATTAAAGTAAGATTCATGCATCATTTTCAAGATTTAATGAAAAAAACTATAGTTAAAGACAGATCTTTTCAGTGATAAAATTAATAGAAATATCAAATTAAAAATGTTTTCAAGAAAATAAATCAATATATGGGTAATCCAAATGTAAGCTGTAATTTGAGTATTTCCCTGCCAGAAGTGGGAAAGAAGAGCGTTTTTGAATGGGGAAATTGCATTTTACAGGCCTCTGTTAAGAACAAAAAAGGTCCTGCTTTGGAATTTCATAATATATTGAAATAACAAAATAAATCAAGTTCATTATCAACTATTTTTGATAGTCTTTTGGGAAGCCCAGAAGCACCAATTGTGGTAAAGAACAGGGGCCTGTTTTACTAAACATCTTATGATCTTTTTTTTGCATAAGACAAAGATTAAAATTGCTTCTACAGTAGATATGGAATTCTGTCATGCACCATCTCTTTGGAATCATCTTCTAAAGACGATTCTAATATGATATTGTAAGGCAGAAGCTTACAATGAATGAAAACTCCTGGTACAATTTGTGATTTTGACTTACAATTGATTTTTTTGTAAGAAGTTCAGTAAAGGACTCAAGATAATAGGGAGTGAGGAAACTCTAAATTTGTTATTTCAAATCTAAATCCTATGTTTGTGGTACTCATTGGTATTGTCACAATGAATGGATTCCAAAGACAGTCCACAACATAGGAATTGATCAAAAGATAATAGGAATTTTCATTTCAAATTTTGAAGATGAAAAATTGAGTTGGTATTTCAGCGTGAAGGACCAAAGAAAACCAAGAAAAAGAAAAAAGATGAAGACCCAGACAAACCCAAGAGACCGCAGACAGCGTATTTCTTGTGGTTTATGGAAAATCGGGAAAAAATCAAGTCAGAGAACCCAGACTTCTCTGTTGTTGATGTCACGAAAAAGGCGGGAGAATTGTGGAAGGGTATGACTTCAGATGATAAAAAGGTGAGAATGTTTAGATTTTCAGTAATGAATTAATGAAGAGAAAAAAGTTTTGTTACAAACAGTTTGTTCATTATCGTCATACTTTCCAAAGCCCTTTGTCTTTCAGCATTGCCATTCAAACAATTTATAGAAGTTGTAGAAGAAAATTTATTGTTAATGAATTTTTAAGATACAGGTCTTTTGGAAAAGATATCATTGAAGAAATTACTTGTACCAAGTGATTGTTTTATCTCCAAAAATGTTTTCCAAAGCCTTTGTAGCATAAAAAAAGGAATAATGTGTGGGAATGTTTTAAAAATTATCGTGCGATCCCTGACGGCAGCACTCGTGCTATACAAATGATACTCTGTTTCTATATCTTTAGCAATATGAAGAGAAGGCAGAGGAGTTGAAAAAAGAATATCAAGTGAAGATGGCCGAATACAAACAGAAACTAAAGGAGGAAGGGAGGTCAGAACCAAAGGAATCTAAAGGGTAAAATCATTTTGTCAAATAATTTACTTGATCTACATATTAATGACCTTTCTTGCCTAAAAGGACCATCTTGGAACTCGGCAAAAAGAGTATTTGAGAAAGAGATTGGTTTTGGTAGGGGTCAACCAGTAATCACATTTGCATTACAAATTTCTAAAAATGAATGTTAGAATGATCATTCTAAATACAAAAATTGTCAAAGTGCAAAAGTTTCGACCCAAGTCAGCCTGAGTAATCTGCCCAGTAGTGTTGGGCAATCGGTTTGAAATCATAATCGATTATCGGTTTTTAATCAGAAGAATTAATCAACTAATGATCGATTATATAATCAGTTTCATTGATATCAAAACAGTACTGCATCATCTGTTTGTATCCTTTGGAATTACAAGACTACATTTGAATTTATCTTAAATTGCAATATCTATGCATCATTATTTAACTGATATGATTTAAAGAATTTGTTATTGAAACTGTTTATGTTGTTTAAAGACAATTGGAAAATGTTTATTGTTTTGCATATTGTTAGTTTAACCAATTTTTACATCTCTCATCCCCTCTCTGAACAAGAAGTTGCAGTTACAAGTGTATTTGTATAAAATGTGAAACATAAGTGCCAAATAGGGTAATATATATCTAGAGAAAAGAAGAAATGCTTGTTTCTTTTTCCACAATGTTATCCAAACAATTTGAAATCAGCACCATTATAAACTAAGACAGATTGTCAGAGATTGGTCAGATGGATAGTTGGTTGGATACTTAGATACAAAAGTGATTATGGATAACAATATTTTTTGTAGAAGCCAAAAAACATCGGCAAACTTTGACAACTTCCGACCACCTGGGTAACAGACATGGCAAGGGTCCAGAAAAACTGTCAGACAGTCAGTCTAACAAACCTTAATAAACTATCAGACTTAAGCAAGACCTGTCAGACCGAACATTTTAGGAGTCAAATTATATCATAACTGTTTTCTTTCCTCATTAAGATTAACTAGCAGTAACATGACCTAACTAGGTTGTCAAAAGTCCTCCCAGTGTTTTCAGTGCTTTGATTTAAAAGCTGAGATTCGGAGATTAACAGAGTCATTTAAAACAATGTTTTTTGAACTCTTGTCAAGTCAAAAGGCTACAGTCACTTGTGGTTTTCATTAAAAATGACAAGACATAATTTGATGGGTTGATCATTCTTGGGTACGAATAAGCAGAAAATTATTTTAGTTTGTGTGCATTTAATACTGGAAAAATACGAAAAATTCAGGCAAAGTTATACTAGCTACCAATAATTCTTTCTAAATTGGATCCTAAAATCATCTCTTCTTCCTCTTAATTGATACATTTTATAGAAGAGAATTTTCGCTTTCAACGGGTGCCGATAGTCGTAGAGGAACTGTTTTTTGACGGAATCTAGACCTATGTAAAGTTTATTTTCGTTTGTTTTCGTGAGAAAGATGTCCAGAATAGAGTTTTCTTAAGTGAAAGACAGGATTTACTGTTAAATTATTTTTTTCCCACAAAATGGTGTCGGACATTGGGACTAACGATATGGTAAATTTGACCGGAGCAAGTGGAATTTTGTTCGACATGTCCGACGGTCCTTCGCCATGAGGGGGTAAGGCAATATCTCTTGATCCTCGGGAATATCATGTTTGCATCCGCAATTTTGTTTCTAGCAAGGATTATATAAACTGCTAACAGAATTGTGACTGTTATATTCCCGGACCAAATGTCCAGTAAAAAACATGTTCCGGGCCGACTACAATCGATTGTGAAATTTCTTAGTCGATAATCGTAATCGGAAGGCCAAACCAACTGATTTTCGATTATAATCGATCATCGTCCCATCACTACTGCCCAGCCTGACTAGGGTTGACACTTCAGGCAATAAATAGATAGGCCGTTTTTGCATGACATTTAATCTTTCATACGAAAAGAAACAGCTCGAAATTTTAACCCTTGTCATGCTGACCCAGAATATTCCTGTTTTGATAGGAGGTATAGACAAAGACCAGCCTGCACCTATGTGCAGTCTGATCTTAGTCGACACCACCTGTCTGTCACCTTTCAAGGCAGAGTTGTTAATGAATTTAATCTTCAAAATGAAAGATTATCTACACCCTTTGATTCTAGGGCTTTCAGTACTTTGATATGAGTGCAATTCCTGAAGAAGATTTTTATTCAGCATGACAAGGGTTAAAAAGCAAGTATTTTGAATAGAGATCAAATCAAGAACATGTCAAAGAAAGGTAGTATTTTAGAAATGAGTATTTAGTGAAATAGAATGTCCATGAGTTCTCAACATTAAAAGAAATTGCAAATGATAAGTCTATCTGAATTGTTATTAGAAATATAGGAAAGAATCATCTTGGTGAAAAGAACAGGGATAACTTAATCAACTTCTTAATTCTGTAAGCTCTAAACAACCTCTTGGACATTAAACAGAAATATGTCTCTAATGTTATGTATCACATGACAATAAACTCATACAAAGGTTTCTTAATGATTATGAAACTTTAAATTCCTTTTAGGGACAAGAAGAAATCAAAATCCAAGCAAAGTCCTAAGAAGTTGGCATCGGAAAGTAAGGCCGGGGCAGGCGGGTCATACAAAAGTAAAGAGTTCATCTCGGACAGTGAGTCTTCAGCAGGTTCTGATGATGAAGACAAACCTCTCAAGGTACTGTATCGTCAGTGTCATTACAAAACCTAGTAACTACAGCTTTATTTAAGCTGTAGCTGCAGGGTTTTGCAAAAACAACAACAAAAAAGAAAGAATCTTTCTGGGACATCCGAATAGAATTGTCAGTCAAATTACAAAACCTGGTAAAGCTGTAGTAATGAGGTTTGCAATAACAGTCAATATATAGAATCTTATATAGGATATAGAATCTCTAGGAAAACATAATTTTAAGACCTTTTGGAATTTAAAGAACACTGATTTTAAAATTTCATAAGTTACACATAAGCAATTTACTAGATTTATAAATGGATAATCTGATCATTACACCCTATCAGGTGGTAGGATTCCTGCAATAAGGATAGGTTCATAAATTCCCATGGGTTTCTTAATTTATTTCTGTGAAGGGACTTTTTATGGTGGTCACTTAATAAAAGTGGTCACTTAATGGACATGGTCACTCAAGCAAGATGGAATGCACCTCTTATATTGGTTTGTCGCCAACCAATAGGTGAATGGTCATGTTATCTAGGTCAGAAGTGCAGCTGGGAACTTTGAAAGGAATTGATAGTATTACTGGTGTGAGAAATACAAGGAAAACCTTGTGTTGTGCTGCAGGTGCTCAAAATGGCTTGGTTATTTTAATGCCCCTGTATCGAGAGATCAGGGGCATATTGTTTTACTGATGTCTGTCTGTCTGTCTGTCAGTCGGTCCGTCTGTCCATCCGTCTGTCTGTCAGAAAACTTAACCTTTGCCTTATCGAGAGATCGCTGGTACGGGGGCATTCGTGTTTCATAAACACATCTTGTTAAATTTAAACTGACAAATTCAGTCAAAAATTTGAGCTATGTTGAGTTTAGTTAGTAGACCTGTAATAGTTATGCAACTTTTCGAAACTCATAATCTTGCACAATGTTGACCGAGGTTTCCTAATGAAAATCATTAGGAAACCTAAGTTAACACTGTTAAAGTTCATTACTTCCAAGACACTGCAAAACTATTACAGGTCCACTGATTTAATTATGTTCACTACAGAAAATTAAAGAGAAGAAGAGTAAGAAGGTTAAGGAAGAAAAAATGGAAGTGGACGAGTCGGGATCGGGTTCGGAGGAAGAAGAAAAACCTACGGGCGTTAAACGACGATCACAGAGGAAGGAAGGAGAGGAATCTGATGTTGGATCTGTGAGTAGATTTAGTTAGCTTTGTTTCTTTAGATCTTTTACAAGTACAGTAGAATACTGTTATTCTATTTCCCTCTTTCTCATCAATGTTAAAATAAGTTTGTCAACTATGATTGTTTTTTGTTTAATTCACATTAGATAACATAACTCTGCAATAGAAAATAAAGTTAATATTAATATTAAGATGTTCATTTTTATACGCCCGTCGAAGACGGGACGTATTATGGGATCACCCGTGGCGTCCGGGCGTCCGGCGGCGTCCACTTCCTCGTCCGGAGCATAACTCTGTCACTTTAAGTCCGATGGACTTCAAACTTGGCAGTTGTATTCTTCTCATCATTGCGGAGTGCAGTGCACAAGAACCATTACTCTACCTGGCCTATTTTTTGAGTTATTGCCCTTTGTTGTTTTTCATACTAGAATCTTGTCCGGAGTATATCTCTAAAAGTATAATGGCTAGGATCATGAAACTTCATGGGTGTATAGATCTCACAAAGGGGGAGTGCAGTGCACAAGAACCATAACTCTACCTGGCCTATTTTTTGAGTTATTGCCCTTTGTTGTTTTTCAGACTTGAATCTTGTCCAGAGTATATCTCTTAAAGTATAATGGCTAGGATAATGAAACTTCATGGGTGTATAGATCTCACAAAGGGGGAGTGCAGTGCACAAGAACTATAACTCTACCTGGCCTATTTTTTGAGTTATTGCCCTTTGTTGTTTTTCATACTAGAATCTTGTCCGGAGTATATCTCTTAAAGTATAATAGCTAGTATCATGAAACTTCATGGGTGTATAGATCTCACAAAGGGGGAGTGCAGTGCACAAGAACCATAACTCTACCTGGCCTATTTTTTGAGTTATTGCCCTTTGTTGTTTTTCAGACTTGAATCTTGTCCGGAGTATATCTCTTAAAGTATAATGGCTAGGATCATGAAACTTCATGGGTGTATAGATCTCACAAAGAGGGAGTGCAGTGCACAAGAACTACAACTCTACCTGGCCTATTGTTTGAGTTATTGCCCTTTGTTGTTTTTCAGACTTGAAACTTGTCCGGAGTATATCTCTTAAAGTATAATAGCTAGGATCATGAAATTTCATGGGTGTATAGATCTCACAAAGGGGGAGTGCAGTGCACAAGAACCATAACTCTACCTGGCCTATTTTTTGAGTTATTGCCCTTTGTTGTTTTTCAGACTTGAATCTTGTCTGGAGTATATCTCTTAAAGTATAATAGCTAGGATCATGAAACTTCATGGGTGTATAGATCTCACCAAGGGGGAGTGCTTTGCACAAGAACTATAACTCTACCTGGCCTATTTTTTGAGTTATTGCCCTTTGTTGTTTTTCAGACTTGAATCTTGTCCGGAGTATATCTCTTAAAGTATAATAGCTAGGATCATGAAACTTCATGGGTGTATAGATCTCACCAAGGGGGAGTGCTTTGCACAAGAACCATAACTCTACCTGGCCTATTTTTTGAGTTATTGCCCTTTGTTTTTTTTTAGACTTGAATCTTGTCCGGAGTATATCTCTTAAAGTATAATAGCTACCTGGCCTATTTTTTGAGTTATTGCTCTTTGTTGTTTTTCAGACTTGAATCTTGTCTGGAGTATATCTGTAAAAGTATAATAGCTAGGATCATGAAACTTCATGGGTGCAAAAAATATTCATTCATAATAACCTCAGTTAGTTAATACTAAGCAGTGTGACGGGCGTATCTTGTGACAATTTGGCACCTTGTTTATCAATGTGCACACTGGTGTTATTATTAAGATGCATGAATCTAGGAGAAAAGAGGATAGTATGTGGATGCTACCCTTGAAATTAAATTGGGTTATGACAGAGCTCCGGATAGAGGGGTTATTTATGACTTCAAATATATAAATAATGTTTGCATTAACCATATGTTGTTTGTACTCATTTGAATCGTCTCCCACAGACGATTCAAATGAGTACCCACAACATATGGTTTCATTGAGAAATAAAGATTTAAGACTGGCTTTATCCCCTCTTATCTGTATCTCTGTATGGTATAAGAGAGCTAAGCTTTTCCAGAAAACTCCAGCATCCCTTTTTCCATTCTAGCCAAATTGGAAAGGTGCTAGTGATACAGGCACTTGACTCATAACCTAGTCAGTGGTTTTGAGCCCAACCATCGCCAGGTAATGATTATTGGCAAAGCACATAATAGCCAGCCCCAGTTCACCCAGCTGTAGAATTGAGAAGAAGTGGGGTTTAAATTGCTGCCCCTCTCCAGGGAAGTGGAAACATGTAGATTGAGTGTTTGAGAATGATTTTGTTGAAATCAAACTAAAAAATTAGTAAATTAAACTACCCAAACTGGATTTAAACAGCTCAAGGGTCCAGGTTGGGAACTTAAAAAAGCGGACTTGTTTTAGGGCATTTACAGGTAAAATGTTAGATGTTGTTTTGTATCATGACTGGTTTAAAAAAATGTCATACAAAGTTGGAGCCAAGGATGAATAATCTTTTCAATATATAGTTCAGTTGTTTTTGGAGAAAACACAAGGTATCGCTATATTCTGGTGTTGTTGTCATTGTCATCTTTATCATGCAAAAAATCTTTCTGTGATATCTCTGGTTCTACTGAAGGCATTCACTTTAAACTTGGCAAACATGTAAACTATCAAAAGAGCTATCTATATTATAAAGAGGGATTACTCTTGATGTATTTTGTGCAAATTTTGCCCCTTTTTCGACTTAGATTGATTATCCACTGTATGGCACCCATCAGCCAAGCATAGGCACCCAAAGGCAGGACTCTTGTTCATTGCTTTCAACTATTGGCTTAACCCTTTCCTGTTTTATAAAATTTTGGACCTGTCCAAATTCAAAGGTTTTGCAGATGAAAATTTAAAGTGGATTTAATTTGAAAAATAACCATTCAGTAGGGTAGAAAATTTGTAGAAAAAGAAGAAATTGTTTGTCACAAACAATTTCCTCTTTTTCTACATTATTTTCTCAATTACAAAATCTTAAGGACGTAAAAACCATGGATTGGACAGGAAAGGGTTAAAGGTCTTTTAATTTAGATATGCCCAATACATTGTGTCATCATTTTCTAGAAATGAATTAAGTCACATGATAAATGTTTATGTTTTCCAGCTGCCAGATGAAGAAGAAATTCTCAGTTCACCGGAACATTCCGATCCTGGATCGGCTAAAGATGAGTCCAGTGGAGGGGAATCTGGGTCTGGCGGGGATGATGATGACGAAGAGGATTAATAGGGGCCAATAGGGGGCATAAAGGGATTATTCTGATAAAGAAGTAGGCTTCAGGATTCAAGGCCAGGAAATTTGTTTTGTGCTTTTCATTCAATTATTTTCTGCCTTTTGTGAGCACAGCTACTGATAGAGGGAATATTTTGAATTTCGAATAAAATCATTTTAACAATTCATGCACAAATCCTATATTGTGGATATTCATTGGAATGATCCAAATCATCTTAGCAAGACAATTCTAATGAGTACCTACAACATAGAGTTTTAATGAGAAATAAAGATTTTAGGCTTTAACCCTTTGCTGTTTAATCCCTGCTTTTTACGTGCTTTTGATTTAATGATTGAGAAATCATTGTGAAAAAAGAAGAAATTGCTTCTGACAAGCAATTTCTTCTTTTTCCTCACAATTTTTTACCCTACTGAATGGTTATTTTTCAAATTAAATCCACTTTAAATTTTCATCTGCATAACCTTTGAATTTGGACAGGTCCAAAATTTTGTAAAACAGGAAAGGGTTAAATATCCCCTGTTATCTGTATGTCTGATTGTGAGGCCTAATTTCTTTTCTAAAAATGATTAAACAAATGACCAATCATGAGATGATAAATTGTTGTAATGATTCAATGCTTAGTGCTGCCGATATAATTCAAATCTACTTTGAATTGAAAATCAAGCAATTTAATCGAGAAAAACTATAATGGATAAAAACAAATTTTAAAAATGATTTAAATGGAGAAGAGCTTGTTATTTGTTAGATTAACAACTTATAAATTACAATGCTATAATTCAATATCTATTTTCTATCTTTTGAACATCTTTTGAATTAAAATTATACATTTCATGATCACCTTAACACAAAGTACTCAAGGTGAACTTTTGTGTTTGTGTGATTTCAATTGTGTGTTGTCTAGTGTTGGGTAATCAGTTTCAAATCACAATCGATTATCGTTTTTTAGTTGGAAGAGTAAACCAACTAATGATCAATTGTAATACAGCACTCCCAGTATCATCCTTTGAAGAATAAAATGTGAAAGTTTTGTTACATCTCATGAACTAAGGACTCTTCCTCAGCATGAAACATTTGTAACTGCCTATAAACATATAGGCAGTTACAACTGTTTCACATTGAGCCATCAAACTGATGTCAGTTTGAAAAAAAAAACAGTTTAAAATATCTTTCATTTATGTGTAGGAACTGATTAATCAATTATGAAATTTCTTAGTCTATTATTATCACAATCGGAAGCCAAAACCAACTGATTATTGATTATCATCTGCCCATCACTAGTGTTGTCCTTCATCAACATTTACTTATGTAATACAGTTTGGCCATAATGGTTTTAGTTAAGCATCCCACAAGCTGTGACATTTATTTTCATCATCTAAATGTAAGACTTTCACCTAACAGGTTCAAGACTTTTCAACTGAGATGAGCAAATTAGGGTCACTATGGCCCTTTTATATACATGTATTGTGCTACAAAAATTGTTTTGTTTACAAAGTGGTAAATTCATGTGAAATATGACTTGTTCTTTTTTTAGCTTCACTGGACTAAGTCCAGCAGAGCTTATGTCATGGCCTAGCATCTGTAGTAAGTGTGTCCAAGGTTCGCACAGTCTTAAAAAGTCCTTAAAAATCACCCTATGGCCTTAAGAAGTCCTTAAATGTCTCCTGACCTTAAAAAGACCTTAAAAAGTCCTTAAATTCTGTTTCTAGGGCCTTAAATCTGATGAGAGGAGCAAAAAAATTGTTTATTTCTTAAAATCGTGTTAAAAAACGTAATACGACAGACATTCCCACAACATCGGGGCCGCTGTATTCTATCTATTTCGAGGATTCCGACGTCGGCCGATGATTGCCGTAGTGACGTAGTGTTTCCGTATAAATCGATCGTAACCAATCAACGAGGAGCATTCGCTGCTGAAGCTGAAAATTGCACCACCTATGGACCGATTCAGCCAATGAAATGATCGGAATTATTCTCTGCGTCCCTTCTACGTCCGTCTTGTGAAGTACAAGGATTTTGAAAAGTGTTGACGCGAAGAAAAATGCCTGAAAAATGCACAATTCAATGTGAAATGGGTAACGTACTATCCATGGCTGAGGAAAGTAAAAAAGCATACTTTCATTACTGTCGGAGGGAAATCGATCTTTCTAAAATGGGTGAGATCGCTTTGAAATTTACATGCTATTCATCATCTGATCGCATTCAAAAGTTTTCGACAGTCAAGCGAGATTCCTGAGGTTTTTTTTCTTTTACCATACCGACAACAAATCTAGTCGAGCAAGTGAACCATATTCTTTTCCTAAGGCAGAGTTGACGTGTATGAGGTCAGATGCATTTTCCGAGACGTTGTAGATTTTGCATTGGTCATACCCCACCCACTTGTTATGCCAGCTTAACCTTTGGCAAGCATTGATATTTTTTCAGAGGAGCAATGTATAGAAAGTTTTATGGACAATACAAACAGTTATAGCAATATAGCTATAGCAATGTAGCTAATCAATTTTCCTGTAGAAAAAAAGAAGTCAGCTTATCTACTGTATAACTGTAAGATACAACTGACTACATCAATTATAAGGTACATTTTCAGGCTTACAGTCAACTCGTTCCTCAGTCAACGCATGGCGTTTTTGGTCAACTCGTTCCCCAAAACAGAAATAAGGCCTTAAAAATAGAAATTGTGGCCTTAAAAAGACCTTAAAAAGTCCTTAAATTTGTGTGCCCTGTTTCTGTATGAACCATGGTGTCCGTCCATGCACAAGTTAACCCTTTTCTTTAAACATCTTCTCTGAGACTACTGTTCAGAATTCAACAACATCTTCACAGGAATGGTCCTTGAGACATTCACTTTCAGATTTGTTCATAAGTTTTTGATCAGGCTGATGACATTGGTTCTACAGGCTGCCGAGTCACTGAAAAATGGTCCCATCTTCTCTGAAACTACTGTTCAGGATTTAACGAAACTTCACAGGAATGATGATTGGGATATGCTTTTTCAGATTTGATCGTAAAATTCAGATCCGGTCAATGACATGGGCTCTACTTGCCGCTGAGTGTCTGAAAATTGGTCCCATATGATGAAAGATAGAAAAATTCTCTTCACTTAAACTACCGGACAGAATTCGCTAAACCCTCACATGAATGATGTCTAGGACATGCACTTAAAGATTTCTTTGTTAAATTCTTATCATATTGATAAGATGGGCTTTGCAGGCTGCTGCCTCACGGAAAATAGTACCTTATTATTCAATAAATAATCTTCTTCTGTGATTTTTTTTGCCAGTGTTAAAAAAAGTTTCTCAAGTTAAATTTTGATCAGGTCGGTTGCATTGGCTCTTTCGGCTGTTGCATCACCAAAAGTAATTGTCCCAGATGATGAAATAAATGTTCTCTGTAAATACTGGTCGGAGTTCAACAAAACGTCTCAAGAATGATCCTTAGGACATGCTCTTTCAGTTTTCTTTGTTATTGTGTGATAAAATACTGCATCATGGTAAAGGGGGCCTTTGTGATGCAACATTTCTGGTTATTACAACTTGTTCATTTATTGACTGTTTTTTGTGCCCGAAAATTTTTTGGGGGGGCATATAGTTGCCTGCTAGTGCATGAGTCTGTCTGTCCAAACATCATATCTCAGGAACACCTTGGCCTAATTGGATAAACTTCATATATAACTTCCTAGGAAATTTCTACGACTTCTGTTATGAATTTTCTCAATTCAAGGCTGCATCATGGAAAAAAGGGCCTTAATGTAATAATAAGATTTTTGCCAATTTCTCCTAGTCTAACAGTCAGAATTTTATGAAATTGCATATTTGAGTAGCAAATCGGATCCTCTTGACCTATAGTTATGGATAGTTTATGTTTAAAAAAATGTGCTCTGGGAAAAGGGGCCCTAATGTTATTAGCTTTACGGTAGCAGTTTTTTTTGTCCCGCTAAAACTACTTTTGGCCATAACTTTTGGTTGGTTACAGATATAGTCTTCATATTTTATATGTGCCTTGCTTGTGAGTAACCCTTTTTGTCGGTACTAAGTTCATGGTCATCAGTCAAGGTCAGAATTTAGAAAATTTAAAATTTGCCATAATTTTGCAATGGTAAGTGATATAGCCTTCACATTTCAATTGTTTATTACTTTTGACAAGACCTTTAGTTTGAAAACTAAGGCAAGGATTTTGCCCAATGGTAAGGTCAAATTGTCAAGGTTAATAATTACCATCATAAAAAACCAAAGTTGGCCATAACTGGTTTAATTGGACTGAGATTTAATCTTCATATTCCACATGTTTATTATTAGTGAAAATATTCATTTTCAACAGAAAAATTGTTGGGAAATACCATTTACTATAAAATCCTAATTGACAAAAAAAAAGAGAGAGATTGGAAAATAAACCAAATGCATTAACACAATATACCAGTCAAAAACAAGGATAAATGAATCGATTTTTATACATTCTTAATTTTCAAAAAAAAATGTTGGATATACCTTATTGCATTAACACAATTTGACAGTAAATGACTTGTAGAAAAGAACTGTAATTACTAGATATTCATTATTGACTGAAAGAAATGGTCGGAAAATACCAAACTACATTAATTCATCAAAACGAAAAAATCAGAAAACTAGTAGCTTTTCTATTGACAGTAGAATTGTAAATTATGTAGTTGGAACATTTCTGTGTGATATTTCTTGAAAAAGGCATTAGCCGAAATATTGAAACAGAGTTTTTAATTAAAATGTGTACATTAATTCAATATAACAGTTAAAGATTCGCACAAAGGGATTATAAATTTAAATATTTCCCTATTGACTAAAAACAAGGTTGGAAAACACTTAACTACAATATCATGATTAAACAGTCAAAGATTAGTAGAAAAGAATTTTAGTTACTAGACATTCCTTATTGACAAAAATCAAGGTTGAACCATCCCTTACTGCATTAGCACTATGATGCAAAGGCTAGTAGAAATGTTTTGTACGTGTATTTACTATATATTCTTTATTGGCAGAATTAAGGCTGTAATTTTCTTTTCTGAATTAACACCATGTAATAGTCAAAGACAAATCTTATCTTAGATAAAAATCTTATTTCAAAGACATTTCTGATTAAAAAAAAAGTCAAAGAAAGGAGGAAAGTAATTTTATTTACAGTAAAACTTGTGTTAAGCGACCACTTAAGGGACCACCAAAAAGCGGTCGCTGATGGGAATGGTCGCTTAATACGAAATACCATGATAAATGTGAAAGTTTATTTTGAAAGCATTTATAGATTATCGTTCAAGTCGTACAGAATCTTATGATGTTCGAACCCATTAGAATCGTCTTATTGGGACGATTCTAATGGGTTCCAACAACATAAGATATCAACAATAACCAATTTTTGTTAAGAATGTCCTCTTTTTCAGAAAATTTGCTTACGTTGCGGGGACTTTTTAGGGTGGTCGCTTAATAAAATTGGTCGCTTAATAGGCGTGGTCGCTCGAGCAATATCGACTGTACTGTACATTCCTTATTGACAAAAAACAAGGTTGGAAAATAGCTCAATGCATTAATACAATATACCAGTCAAAGACATGGAGAAATGAATTGTATTCTGATACATTCAAAAATGACAAATTTGGTTGGAAATCCCTTACTGCATAAACAAAATTTGACAGTAAAGGACTTGTAGAAAAGACGTGATTTTACCAGATTTTCATTATTGATAGAAAGAAATGGTTGGAAAATACTATACTGCATTAATACAATATAACAACCAAAGACCTGTTAAAAGAAATTATATTTTCTATACATTCCTTATTGACAAAAATCAAGGTTGGAAAATACCTTACTGCAGTAACTAGATTAATAAGTCAAAGACAAGTAGAAAAGATTTGTATTTACTAAACATTCCTTATTGACAAGAACATGGTTGAAAAATACCTAACTGCATTAACACAAAATTGACAGTCAGCTACTAGTAGTATAGAAATATATTTACTAGACATTCCTTAATGACAAAATCAAGGTTGAACTATTACTTATAGAATAAACTCCACATAACAAAGACTAGTACAAAGGTATTGTATTTACTAGAAATTCTTTATTGGCAAAATCAAGGTTGAAATATACCTTTCTGCATCAACACTATTTAACAGCCAATGACTAGTTTATAATAATTTTATTTCGTAGATATTTCTGATTGACAAAAGACAAGGTTGGAAAATAACTTCCCAAATTTACACAAAATTTCAGTCAAAGACGAGAAGAAAGGAATTGTTTTTACTTGACATTCCTTATTGACAAAAAACAAGGTTGGAAAATACCTAACTAACCTAACACGATATGACAGTCATAGACAAGTAGAATAGAAATGTATTTACTAGACATTCTTTTTTGACAAAAATCAAGGTTGGAAAATACCTTACTGCATAAACACAATATGGCACTCAACCTTGTAGAAAAGAATTGAAATTACTAGATCTTTTTTTACAAAAAATAAATAAATAAATAATAAGTTTGGGAAATACTTTACTGCATTAACACCAATTGACTGCCAAAGACTACTGGAAAAGAATTGTATTTATTTGACATTCCTAACTGACAAAAAGTCGGTTGAAAAATACCCAACTGTATTAACACAATATAACAGTCAAAAAATAGTATAAAAGAATTGCAATTACTAGAATTACCTTATTGACAAAATACAATGTTGGAAAATACCTAATTGATAAACACCATATGACAGTCAGAGACTAGTAGTAAAAAATGCATTAACCAGACATTCTTTATTGACAAATTCGAGGTTGGTAAATACCTTTCTGCATAAACACTATATGACAGAAAAAAAAACTAGTAGAAAAGAACTGTATATATCAGGCATTTCCTATTGACAAATAAGGTTGGAAAATACCTTTTTTCAATTATGCAATATAACAGTTAAAGGCTAGTAGCAAAGAATTGTATTGGATAGACATTTCGTATTGACAAAAATCGGGGTTGGAAAATACCTTATTGCATGAACACAACATGACTGTCAAAGACAAGTAGAAAGGATTGTATTTACTTGATTTTCCTTGCTGACAAAAAAAAAAGGTTGGAAAATACATTATTGCAATAAATCAATATATCAGTGAAAGATGAGTAGAAAAGAATAATATTTAATAGACATTCCTTATTAACAAATATCATCGAAAATACCTTACTGCATTAATATTAAGACTAGGAGAAAAGAATTGTATTTACAAGACTTACCCGATTGACAAGAGACAATGTTGGAAAAAGACTTACTGAATTTAAAAAGATATGACTGTGAAAGACTATGAGAACGAAATACTAATCATATGACTGGGCACATTAAAGCGACTTTGAAATTTTATATCAGATCATTGAAAAAGGAGCCTTCTTGTAAAATGAGAATTATCTGCTTACAAATAGATTAATTCTTAGTAAATACAATAAAATTTCTCCCTTGTCTACTGGCTGCTTTTCACATTACATTAACCGCAGTTTAGCCAGACATTCGATTTAGGCGCTCTTTTAATGATTCCAATGTGAGAAATTTGAATAACATAATTAGAATCACATCGGTAAAATATTGCTATAAAGTCTGATTTTTCTCAACCACCCCTTTCTTCGCATTTTTCTACCTTTGTGAAGTTAAAGCAATGCATTTATTTGGAATGCTGATGATGATACTGTATGTATTGCTAATTTGCGCTCTAACATCAAACTCATTTTATTCAATGCGGACCTGCTATTTAAGTACTTATTTACATGTATTGGAGTATGCACCGTGACACTATCATTCTTAATAATCATTTCATAAGAGTATGCGTGCGACTTGAAGCCTCGAAGTTCTGGGTTAAAAAAATGTCTTTAATGAATTAGATTCGTTAAAGCGCAGAGCCCATTATGAAAATGCTTTGAACTGAGTACGATGATTAAAACCAAATTAATCTGAAATTTTTTCAGCCGTTATTTACTGTAAAAGATATAAATCTAAAGATAGCGCCGGTTGTTTCCGCGCTAGTTATTTCTTACACAGTTTCCACCCATCCGCCTTACATACATCCGAGGTCTGTTGCAGTTTACGGAAATGGCCGAGTGATGTCCCGAATGCTTGGCGGTGGTGTGACAAACTTTTACCTTGTTCACATCTCTGTTATTTTATGTTCATGAAACTCCGCAAAACTTGACATGTTTGTCAAAAATTACCAGAGCTACCTAGGCAATCAAGATTCTAACTTTGACAGTATTTTTGTAAGAGTTATGACCTCACATCGATAGATCGGGGGCATTTTGTTTTTTACCAGTCTATTGGTACCCCCCCCCCCTCCAAAAAAAAATAAATAAATGAATAAATAAAAAAAATGGCCTTCATATTTTACATGTATATTGCTTGTGACAAGACCTTTCTGTTGGTATCAAGGTCATTGTCAAGGTCATTTTTATAAGGTCAGATATATTTAAAATTTCTGAAAAATTGGCAATGACAGGGGCATTAAATTTAACAAACACATCTTGTTCGACTTAGATTTTGTACGTTATCATGCTCCTGCAACCGAGCGTTGGCACCTGTAGACGGTGCTCTTTTTTGAAATGTAATCAACTCTAGTATTGTCGTAAGGAATTTCGTAATTGGAATCACGAGTTTCTTCGTTTCCTTACACGCTTTCTAATACTTTATCTTAATAAATCACAAAGTTGGCTGTTTGTTTTGATCGTACCAGCCAGTTTTGTCTTCAGTGAAAGTGTAGGAAAAATCGAGGGTCCTGTACAAGACTGATGTGAGTGTATATACACTGTATATACACTTACTACAGTCTAACATCAAACCCAGGAAATGTAAAATGGGAACCCGTGATGTCATGGCCTGGAGTTTAGCTCTTTAAGTGTAAAACTCTTGGACTGGTTAACCCCCAGACAAAAGAAATCGTGTCCTAGTTTTACTCTTTCTCGTTCTGTTCACGGCATGTCACTGCTGTACATGAAGGTTTGACAGACAGTTTTGGACTGAGATCAGCCTGCACAGACATTATAGACGCTGTCTACTCTCTGTTTCATTTTTTAGAGGAAAAATGCGACCGACTGGTTTAAATGTGACAACAATAAGCAATTTGTAAAAATAATAAGTGTTTACGCAAAAAAAAAAAAAAAAAATTCTTGTGACTTAAAAAAATCATAATCTGGTAGTCCAAAATTTGTTTTTTCTCTCTTACTGTGAGGAATGCAGAATCTGGTCATGTATAAAAACATTTGAGAAAGAACAATAATTGCATATTTTTAATATTTCTTCTACCCATGACTTAAATAGCTGAATCTGTATCTTTTAAACTTACAGAGCTGCAGAAACCGCGGATATTTCCGAATTAAGCATTAAGTATTTAAAAAACTTGCACAGACCTTAAGGTGTCGGTACTCATTTGAATCGTCTTATGTAGACGATTCAAATGATTGCCCATAACATAGGGTTCAACTGAGGAAAAAATATAGACTAGCTTTACCCCCTCTTCATATCTGTTAATCTATATCGCATTGGCCGTATAGGCGCTTCTCGTAACACATAACCTTTCCTTTATTCACCCAGTAAATTTTCAATTATATATTGGGATAAACATTCATAAATGGTATATGGTACAGTTGTTTCATCATTATGCATTGTATCAAAACAACGGTTCATTTTTTTCTATCATTAGTTTGTAAAAGAAAGCCCAGTTCTGTTCCGAATGTAAGAATATCACAGAGAACAGGGCTGGAGTTACCAAGTTTCACTTAGACCTCATCATTTTCACTAACAAGAAGAATTCAGTTCGCTATCAAACTGATTTCGCGTCAAGTATGTAAATGTTTCCTATTATTTCTTAAACGAAATGGATTTTTTTTTTTCAAAAATGCATATGAGGGCCCGGAACCTCTCGGAATTTTGTCAAATTACTGTTTTCATGTCAGAAAATTTTATAGTTCGTCTAGAGGTGGGGATAAAGCCAGTCAAAAATCTTATTTTCTCAATGAAACCCTACGTTGTGGGTACTCATTTGAATCGTCTTCATGAGACGATTCCAATGAGTACCAACAACATAGGGTTTTGCCTTAATTATTGAAAAGCTTTGATCTAAAATACCCCATCTATCTATAACTGTGGTCAGTGCGTGAGCAAATATCATGTATACAACTTTTACAAATAAGTGAGGTTTTATTGAAATAATCGCCTTTGATTGTTGGGGTTAAAGGACAACTCCAGAATCCATGTATCAAGATCAACTTGGCTGTTCATCAGACATTTTGCTTTGTTTTCTTGAAATTCCCGAAGTGTTCCTCTACGTGACAGGCCAAACGTATAAGCTTGTTCGCTTTTTAGCTCACCTGAGCACACCATGCTCAATGTGGGCTTTATTGATCATTGAATGTCTGTCGTTCGGTGTCAACAATTTAAGTGTTTACATTCTAAAGGCCAGAAATGTGACTGAATCGTCATGAAACTTGATCAGAATGTTGATCAGGTCACAAGGATGAACCCTATCGAAAATTGGAAGGATCAATGCTATATCACAGGAATATGGGCCTTAATGACAATTTTCTGGTTTACACTCTAGAGGCCACAAATATGGCCAAAACTTCACGAAACCTGATCAGAATGTTGGCCAAGTCACAAGGATGAACCCTATTGAAAATGGGAAGGATCCGTGCCATATCACGGGAAAAGGGGCCTTTAAGACAATTTTCTTGTTAACACTCTAGAAGCCAAATATGGCCTAACCTTCATGAAACTTGGCCAGAATGTTGGTCAGGTCACAAAGATAAAGCCTATTGAAAATGGGAAAGATCTATGTCATATTACAGGAAAAGGGGGTCTTAATGATAATTTTCTTGTTATAGGCTGACTCTAGAGGCGTGGAGCGAGTTTTGAGTGAAATTCAATGGATATAATCCAATATCCGATATTACTTGATAAAATTATGCATACAGGTCCCATAAAAAGGTTTAATGTCTTCACAAACCTATCTTCTGCTTACAATTTAGGAAAAAAGTCAGCGAAAACCCCCTTTTTTTCGTAGTAATTTTTATTTAGAATGTAGTTTTCAATCTCACCATTTAAGTTAGTTTGGAGCTTATTTGAATGAGTGTTTCGAATGAATAAATAGAGCGATGGAAAAGCGTTTTAGAATGGTTTTGATCTGAATGATTGTCAATTTCGCGATGTTACTAACTGTACCTATACACTTGTGTATTTGTGTATAAAATTGTATTTTTTCCCTACCAGATACGTCATTAATGACGGTGTTGCCGAAACCTCAGTTACCTTGTTAGCGAAATTTTCCTTGTTTAAGTTTCGTTTTGTGTCTCTTGAAAGAAGTATTGGGAGAAAAAGATTAATACTTTCTATTTAATGTTTATTATACTCGTTTGAAACATACTCAATTGCTTTCATGACTGTCTAAATTAATGTACGAAATGTATTATAAAGTTTAATTGCTCCAGTTATTAGAGCAAGTGCGTCACGTTCCAACGATTTCAAATTTGCGCGAAGCTTATTCTCTAGCCAACATGTCCATTCGCATAATCTGACTAGAGTCTCTACCATGCGCTCCGTAGGAAAAAAAGGTCTTGCAGATTTGGCCCTGTAAAAGCCCCGAACATTCCGATTTCGGAACTCATGATCTTTCACAATGTTTACAGAGGTTTTCATTTTATACGCCCGTCGAAGACGGGACGTATTATGGGATCACCCGGGCGTCCGGCGGCGTCCACTTCTTTGTCCGGAGCATAACTCTGTCACTTGAAGTCCGATCGACTTCAAACTTGGCAATTGTATTCTTCTCATCATTGCGGAGTGCAGTGCAGTGCACAAGAACCATAACTCTACCTGGCCTATTTTTTGAGTTATTGCCCTTTGTTGTTTTTCATACTAGAATCTTGTCCGGAGTATATCTATAAAAGTATAATAGCTAGGATCATGAAACTTCATGGACATATAGATCTCATCAAGGGGGAGTGCAGTGCACAGGATCCACAACTCTACCTGGCCTATTTTTTGAGTTATTGCCCTTTGTTGTTTTTCAGACTTGAATCTTGTCCGGAGTATATCTCTTAAAGTATAATAGCTAGGATCATGAAACTTCATGGGTGTATAGATCTAACCAAGGGGGAGTGCAGTGCACATGAACCATAACTCTACCTGGCCTATTTTTTTAGTTATTGCCCTTTGTTGTTTTTCACACTAGAATCTTGTCCGGAGTATATCTCTAAAAGTATAATAGCTAGGATCATGAAACTGCATGGGTGTATAGATCTCACCAAGTGGGAGTGCATTGCACAAGAACCATAATTCTACCTGGCCTATTTTTTGAGTTATTGCCCTTTGTGGTTTTCATACTAGAATCTTGTCCGGAGTATATCTATAAAAGTATAATAGCTAGGATCATGAAACTTCATGGACATATAGATCTCATCAAGGGGGAGTGCAGTGCACAGGATCCACAACTCTACCTGGCCTATTTTTTGAGTTATTGCCCATTGTTGTTTTTCATACTAGAATCTTGTCCGGAGTATATCTCTTAAAGTATAATAGCTAGGATCATGAAACTTCATGGGTGTATAGATCTAACCAAGGGGGAGTGCAGTGCACATGAACCATAACTCTACCTGGCCTATTTTTTTAGTTATTGCCCTTTGTTGTTTTTCACACTAGAATCTTGTCCGGTGTATATCTCTAAAAGTATAATAGCTAGGATCATGAAACTGCATGGGTGTATAGATCTCACCAAGTGGGAGTGCAGTGCACAAGAACCATAATTCTACCTGGCCTATTTTTTGAGTTATTGCCCTTTGTTGTTTTTCAGACTTGAATCTTGTCCGGAGTATACCTCTTATAGTATAATAGCTAGGATCATGAAATTTCATGGGTGTATAGATCTCACCAAGTGGGAGTGCAGTGCACAAGAACCATAACTCTTCCTGGCCTATTTTTGGAGTTATTGCCCATTGTTGTTTTTCATACTAGAATCTTGTCCGGAGTATATCTCTAAAAGTATAATAGCTAGGATCATGAAACTTCATGGGTGCAAAAAATATTCATTCAAAATAACCTCAGTTCTATTCAAACCCCCAGTTAATACTAAGCAGTGTGACGGGCGTATCTTGTGACAATTTGGCACCTTGTTAAGGATGATGCCTTCCGAAACGTTGCAGGACGATTACGGGTGCACTACCTTTAAACCTGTTTTACCTAAAGAATTTTACGGGTAAGGAGGCAATTACTCCTAAATTTGCAAAGCCACTACGAGCCCTGACTGGTTTCAGCATAGGGGTCCGAAATAACCCCCTTTCCACCATATAGACCAATAATATAGTTTATATTATTGGTCTATATGGTGGTAGGGGGTAATTTCGGACCCCTATGGATTTCAGAGGCTACTCGCGAAGCCCCTATTTACCAGAGTACACGTTAAGTGATTACGTGATTAAGGAAGCTGACTCTTAATCACGCGACCTTATTCAAATGTAAATATGCTGTTGATATCATTTTATGAATGAAACGATAGGGTCTATTGAGGGGTTTTTTTTCCAACGAGAATCCGTGTAATTTTCAAGTATCGCATACAAAAGATCTATCATTACCACTACATAACCCGATTCGTTTACTTATAATGGATACTTGAAAAATAATAAATTAAAGGATTTTCCTTTCATAGATGGTTGTTGGCAAATAAAAAAAAGTATTTAGGGGTTTACACGGAAAGGTTTTCTGGTTTCCCATTTCGTTCGTTGGAAAATTATACTTTTTCAAAATCATCATTTACAAGCTTCCATAATTTAGATATAGGTAGACTAAATAAGAAGTAAATTCAAGTATGAATTTTGATAGATCATACGACTGATAAACATTCCCCATTTAGATCCCGGAGAATTCTTGTGATCCTTGTCGAGGAAACCAGGCAAATGTTTTAAAATTGAAAATTCGATGGCTCAGTGCGAAACAGTTGTGTCTGTCTATGAACATATAGGCAGTTAATACTATTTCTAGCTTGACAATCAAAATGTGTTATAACGCGTAGAAAAAATGAACATGTACGTTGTAACCAGACAGCTGAACTGTCGCTAAAGAGGATGTACGGCCAAAACGAGGCTTATTTTTGAGCGCGTTAGAGAGAGAGACAGACAGAGGGGGAGAAAGCTAGAAAGAGGAGGGGGGATACAAGGCAATACATGTAAAAGAACCAGTTACATCATGTCAATATTTCATCGGCAATAGTCGCATGCTTGAATAAGTCAAGTAGGTTTATGAAAATGTTATGGGGATATTTATTAGCTCGCCTATGGGCAAAGCTACCTATGAATGTTCGCCGTCCATCCGTCCGTTACCAATTATTAAAAAATCTTTGTTGAAAGAATATCACAAAACTTCTCAGAAAAGATCCTTGAGTCATGTCTTTTCAAAATTCTTCAAAGATTTTGAATTGGGGTCTGAAGGATGGTCAACATTCAAATCTTTAAAAAATCTTCTCCTCTGAAAAAACTGATCAGAATTTGACCAGTTTCTCATTTATGCTCATTAAATCATGTTCTATCAAAATACCCCAAAGATTTTAAATCGGGGTCGAGATAGGGTCCGATAAAAAGGTCAAAAGCTCAAATCTTATTTTTGCTCTAGAGATCACAGTTTTGGCTCAAACTTGCTCAGAATGATTGTCTAGGCTTAAGGACTGTTACAATCTGACTCGTGTCAAGGGAAAAGGTACCTAAAAGACAAATATCTTGTTACCACTTTAGAGGTCATAATTTCGGCTCTATCTTTCTCAAACTTGCTCAGGATGTTTGTCTAGTTGACAATTGCCTTGTAACCACACTTGAAATCACAATTAGGGCCCAATCCTTGTCAAACTTTCTAGGGATGTTTGTCTTTAATTTATTATCCGAGGTATGTTATAGCGAAAAAAGCCTTATTGACAATGTCATTTTTACCATGAGGTCGCAAGTTTGGCTCAATCTCTCCCAAACTTTTTCAAGATGATTTTATGATCATAAGGAAGGGTCTTACTGATTTTGGGTGCAATCAAAAGTATATCAAGAGAAAAGGAGCCTTAGCGACTATGTCTCCACAAGATGATCTGTAGACCTAGGTTTTGACCCCACTTTACCCAATTGGAATTTGTAATATTTCATCATGAAAATCAATCAGAGAGGTTAATTGGACAAAATACAAGGTCATGTGGAAAAGAGCTGTAATAGCTATTTCCTTGTAACCATTGGACTGCTGTATGTATATAAACGGTTGCAAAACATTCAAAGCATATGGCTGCACAGTATGAACGTAGATTGTAATTAGAACATTTCTGTGTGATATTTCTTGAAGAAGGCACTTGCTGAAAAATTGAAAAAGAGTTTACAATGTTATAGTGTAGTAGGTAACAATAATGGTTTTGCTGATAAAAAGGCCCATGGTTGTCAATAATCTTTTAAGGCTATTCAGTTCGATAAGACAAGAGTCAAGGACTAGAAGGTGAGCTATATAGGACCATCATGTTCCTCTTGTAGCCTACTCATATATTGTTCATTTCTGCAGTACAAAGTCTTTATTCACATTACCCGAGAGACAAAAATGTTCGTTGGACACAGCACAATAAAATTTCTTCAGCTAATGGAAAAAGACCAAACTTGCTTAGGAGCATTGGAAAATCGTCATGCCATTTGCCTACTCATCAAATCGAGAAAGACAGAGAGGGGAAGGGAAAAGGAGAGGGGGTTTATCACAAACATTTTATTATTAGTAATAAGGAAATGATCGGCAGGACGAATTCAGTCATATAATTGAACCATTCACACAAAAATGGACATTTGAAATTAAAGAAAAATGCTCAAAAAAGCTTTGATCTATCACAGGTTAATTAAATTTTATGTTCGGAATAATATAGATTTACTCTTGGAAAAATCATCAAAACAATTCTACTTGGACAAGTCTTTGCAGCCTGGTCAGAGTCGATATTTTTGTCATTCTTATATGGGGATATCACTCTCGGTCACAAGTAGATTTAAAAAAAAAAAAAAAAAAAAAAAAACAAAAAAAAACGGTATTTTCTTAGCAAACCAAATTATTCAATCCAGGAAAAGCTAAAGATGCAGGGAATGTCCCAACTTTAATCGATACATGTACCTCATGCTTTCTCTTTTAAAGACGTACGAATGCTAAATTAATTGAATGTTTTATGGCTTGAATTAAATAATCGATAAATCTATTGTCACGATTTAAGAATAAAATCGTTAATTAAACGAAAATTGTTTCGCAAAAAAGTCAATGTGAATGTGGATAGACTTTCTTGGTTCGCCAAAGGTAGTGACAACATAAATGACGCTGGTGAACGACCAAAATCTCGTAACTACAGCTTTTGAAAGCTGTAGTTACGAGATTTGAGTCGCCCCCTTATGATGAAGATGTAGTTTTTAGTGGCAGGGAAAGGGAAGATAAACGGAAGACTATGGGTTCGAATCCCGACCAAGCCCCTGGCCTTTGGGCATGTCTTTGTATGATATGTTTTGAGCTTGAACCTAAGTCTGACAATTACCAGGAAGCACATTAGGTTAGTTACATTCGCAAGAGCTATGACTAAAATAATGTTCAATGTGATGATGAATACCATAGAAGCTAGCAAAGTATACCATTCGCGTATCTGTTGGTAGATAATCACTCCCTTGAATTTCGGCAAAACTATGGTCATAACATTATTAGATAAATCTGTTTAATTATATATCATGGTCAGAGAGGCAAAAAGCCGTACTTTCAGTTTCGTTTAAGCTTAGTACCGACATTTTGCATTCCCCAACTCCACACCCCCACCAAAAAAAATCTGCATGCGCATATGGTGTACAATTCATAAACTGGTACCACAGTGAACCCATCAATATAGCCTATATTTAAGTCGTCGGTAGTACTAGTCTATCCCACTCACCTCTTCCCCCGTGGCCCGAAATCGACCGGAAAACAGTTGTTATATAGTCTTCCGTTTGAAACCTCCAACGCAGAGAAAAGATGCGATATCAAATTTCCGCAAAATTTTGAAAAAATCGACTGATTTCTTTGTAAGAATTGATTGGTGAAAAAAATTGGATTCGATTTGAACTGCACATAAGATAAATGATCCTGAACGGGACTTTTCAACTTTTATACATTTAACTGCTGCTTTGAGAAAACTTTCTAGTGTGCTTTTGGAAGCTCGGTAAATGGTTTGCTCAATAGATGATAAATGACCTAGATATGTTTTAAATAATTGAACATGTTTCTCAAGAATAAAACAAATCCGACCAGGGAGCGTACTGTCAATAATGTTTGAACTACAAGGGTTCTACAGACAAACACTGAGCAATCACTTATAAGCTAGTCAAGAATTTTATTAGATCTTATGACTAGGTAACAACAACAACAAAAACGCGTAAGTCTCTCGTCCCGCTTATTACAATTCAGACATATTAAAGTCTTATAAACTTTTCCGTACGTAATCTAAACACACATGTATTGATAAACATCGCGTGTATGTCCGTTATTTGTTTTATATATATATTAGATTTTTTAAAAGCTATTTTTCATTATGCATTAAGGTAGTGAAACGTAATAGTTCTACAACACGCAAGAAGATATCGAAGCCGACCCTCCCCCTCCCCCCCCCCCCCCCCCCACACACACACACACATTCGCCTCACAGTTATACCACCATTAATTATGTTATGAACAGTCATGATTGAGACCTGTCACACGAAAAGGGACTATCTGAGTTTGGTTGAAATCAACCGAAGGTTGGATTTCAAAAATTGACTATATTACTGGGGGGGGGGGGGTTAGAATGGAAATTCTAGATTCATAAAATAATGCGAGTCGGAAAGATATCGACCCCGATCAGCCTGCGAAGGACACCCGGCTGTCCTGGGTTGACAAATGGGTCTGTTTTCCTAAACATCTTTTGGTCAGTTTTTTTCGTGAGTCAAAAATTATAGTTGCCTCAAAAGTAGTTACTTAATATGGAAATCTGCCAGTGTAAATAATGATTCTAGTGTCATAATTGAATGAAATCAATTAATATTATCTTCATCTCTTAAAATTACAAACTTGGAAAACAAAGTTGAATACAAAGTGCTGGAAATACTGAGTGCACTTATTGTGAGTAAGTGTCTATAAATCGAAAATAAGAAGTTTAAACCTTTTCTGTTTAAATCAGTTGGTATAGACTAAGATCAGACTGCACATATATGTAACCTGATCTTCGCATATACCTACTGCCACAGCAGGAATATATGACATGATAGAGTTATAAAAAATCATCGGTTGGCGACGATTTTGTCGTATTTTTTTTTTTTTTTTTTTTTTTTACATTACTCTAGAATAGCCGATATGTTTTTATAATGCGATTCTTCTCAACTTATTATTGTCATGATTAGACTTGTGCCTACTTTTTTAAAAAAAATAAATATATATATGACTCAATCGTTGAAATTCATTATCAACCGAGTTAGCTGTTTAACCCGGATTTTCTTCATAGGTTGACTCGATGGTCCGTCATAGACCACAAAATTGATCATTTATTTAATGTTATTGTCAACAAACAATGATTTACATGCGTTTTGGTTACACGCGTTAGAATTTGACTCAACTGTCGAAATGTTGTGGTTTTATTTGGTTCGGGAAGGTGGTTTTTCGACCGAGATATTTCATAATAAGTTTATTTGCTTACATTAATGCAATCGGAAGATCACTCGGGCATTATCGTAAGCTGGCATGTGCCTCGGAAGCATGTGTTATAATTTTGGGGTCTTTTTAGGTCATTCAGCTTCTAGTGGTACTATGGTAAATACGCTTGCGGAAAGAAATATGGGCCAGTATATGACATTTCCAACAATTTGTGTTGTGGACATACACCCTGCAGCTTAGACAACCACTCGATGCAGTTAGATTACTAACTGTCTACCTGAAGAGGTTAACCCTTGTCATGCAGGAATAGTCCTGCTTTGGCAAGAGGTATAGACAAAGATCAGCCTGCACATATGTGCAGTCTGATCTTAGGTCATATCACTTGAATTCCTTTTTAATCCAGAAATAAAATTGAAATTTTTATTTCAAAAGAAATACTGACTCAAAAATTAGAGATTTAAGAGCTTTCAGCACTTTAATTATAATGCAATATAGCGGAGACTTTATGCAGCATGACAAGGGTTAAGACCTTATCTAAGTAATGAGCGCATAGCAAAGTGTGGCTGCACAGGCTGTTCAGACACTGAGCTGGTTCGATCCCCGACGGCGGCATTCATTCTTTCCGACTATTTTTCTGCCACCAACGAGTCGATAATCGTAGACCTATTGCGGCTGGGGACTAGGAAAGGATGTGATGGTTGTACTGGTGTGAGAAATATCAGGAAACTATTGTTTGGTGCTCCAGCCGCCGCGTTATTACTGAAATATTGTTAAACCCCATTCAGACAAACAAATCAGATACTGTGCTTTGTGCGCATTTGGAATTGTTGGAAATGTCACTTTCAGGCTCAAATATCTTAAGCGCTCTCCGATCCTTTTTAAAGAACTTTTTGGCATATGCCAAGATTCATTCTTTCGTTGATTTATTATACTCAACGTAATTCTTGGCGGGAAAAGTGTTGATGCTTTTGACATCATATAACCCACGTGCGTATCTTTCGGCACACTTCCATGGTTGCGTTCTCATCATTCCCGATGTCTTTTCCGTAGAATCGCCGACGGTTCCCGATTGGCGCTTCTTGTTATAAATGCGCAAGGTAAGTGATCTGAAGGTCGTAGATTTGAGCCCAATCGCCACAGGAAATAAATGATACAATTAGTTACATCGTGAAATTGACATTCGCCTCAATCAAAATCATTCTAATCGCTCACTCAGCGTTCCACTCATTCATTCTAAACATCTAAACATTCACTCAAACCATTCAAAAACGCTCAAACCCGTTAAAAAATAGACAATCAACAACGTCATTCAGAATAAATTTTGATAGAAAAAAAACGTGATTTCACTGACATAATTCAAATTGTTATCGCCCCTTATGTTCTTGAAGAAATAGGAAGCTATTATAGAACTTGTATGCATTTTTTTAAGGAAGGTAATCAATATCGCTAATTTTGTTTATCCTGAACAAAATTTGCGATATAGCATTACCTCCAATTAAATTCACTCAAAACTCGCTCCACACTCTCATTCAATTTCATTCCTAAATCATTCCAAACTCATTCACCTTATCAATGTCACGATGTGCAACAAATGCCAGTTAACCCGACTTTAAAACTTGGCGGCAGTGGGTTCAAGCCACTTACTTTCTCTCGTGGATGTTGAAACATCAACCCCACGTGTGTGTTTGCGGTGTGTGTTTGCGAACGTTTAAATTGTATGCCGCTTCACCCCACGCCAGCACTACCACTTTAACCTTTTAGGTCCCCAGCTGCGTATCCCATTTGGGTCTACGATTGCCTTAAATCAAGCTTTGAGAATCTAGACATGACTTTGTTGAATATATTTTCAATAACAAACCTCTATCTAAGAGACAGCTACCAGTCTAGTGTTAGATGAATATCGGAAAGGATATTTGCGGTGACAGGCTGAGATCAAACCTGGGACCGCATGCTTTTGAATGCGTTAGGGAAGTGGACCTGTAATAGTTCCGCAACAGTTCGGTTTAAGTTAACTTTGATAGTGTTACACGAGGTTTCCTAATGATTTCTTTAGTAAACCTTGGTTTATTTTGTGAGAGATGATGACTTTCAAAACGTTGATGTACTATTACGGGTCCACTACCTTTACTGTGCTATGACAGCGGCCCTTGCATTTTTTGACGAGGTCTCACTGTGATATACACGTAAGAAAAGACAACATAAGTCCGCTCCTACTAGACATGATTGAGCAAAATCTCCCCATTTTCCCCTGTTTAGAGTACGTCACACAGATTTCTATCGCATACCAAACAATAGATAACCGCCCCGTTCAAGGACGTTCAATTTAACCTATACCATTGATATTTATCTTTTAAATATAATTGAGCCTGTGCGTGATATTTCAAATAATTTCAAATATGTTCAAAGCAAAGACTCTGACCAGCCTGTGTATCTGCACAGTCTGACCAGAGTCTTCACTATGCGTTTATTAGATAAATAAGATCTCAAAGCATCTGTAGGCCATCAGGTAACTTTATATTTACAGTATGTGGCTGTCAAGGCTACTCAATGTATGGACCTCACGAACAATTCAAATTGTTAGAAATGTCACGCACTGGCTTATATATGAATTAAACCGCTTCTCAAATGACCCTGAAATCTCAATTTCTAAATCATCTATGTAGTAGAATACTATATTGCTATATATATAATACGTACCTAGTGTTTTGTATGGAAAAAAATATCTAACGAGGTTGGGAGAATTGATCATTGTCGAGGCTCTGCCGAGACAATTATAAATTCTCACAGCCGAGTTAGATATTTTTTCATACAATACACTTAGTATTATATATAGTACGTATTATATTTATCTTATAACCTCTTTTTGTCTTGTTTTCGTCGATGTTTCTAACTGAAATGCACGTTTCTAAAAATAACTGCATAATATTATTGTTCTAAAATTAACTATGTGATATCATAAAAATATCATACGGGATATTATCACACGGATATTTGTTTAGTTATAAGATAAAATTAAAATATTTAGCGCTCTTGCTAAAAAAAAGGCCAAAATGTAAAGATTTCTTCACTAAGAACATCTGCAGAAACAGTATACATGAGTTTATGGACACAATTAAAATTACTTATATGAGAATTGATAAAAAAATAATTGCCAATGAACAAAACTTATGGTTACAATGGATAAAAGATAAGTGTTAGATAAAATATGGTTTAAAAAAAAATTAAAACAAATAATATTACTGGATCCGACGATTTATCGACCTACGTGGAATGTGTCATAACCAATGTACTACAAAGACTACCTTTAGTCGGTAAAAAATAATTTGACATGGAAGTCAAAGACCAACATTAACCAGCCTAGTCAGCCACATAGTTAATGAAAAGATAACCATGCTGTCTAAAGACACTTTGAGGCCTATTCTGTCTACCAATAGCAAAGTGAAAACTATGGCCAGACTGTGCGGCTGCACAGGCTGGCTAGGGTCGTTGCTTTGCCCACATTCGAAATTGTTCGAAATGTCAAGCAGAGGCTCAAATATTATTAGATATGTTAAACATAAGGATAGTGCAGGTAACGATAGTGCCTACTTTCGTTTAGAACTGAGAACTGAGTATACATGTATATTTGATGATATTTACGTGAAAACGACGTGGCCCGCCCCCCCCCCCCCGAAAAAAATAAATAAATAAATAAATAAATAAATGAATAACAATAAAAAAAAAGATAATAATAAAATAAATTAAAAAATTAAATAAATAAAAAAAAATAAAAAAAAAAAAATTAACAAACAAGACCATAGATATTTTTGCCTCAGGATATACGAGTGCTTCCGTGATTGCTGCATAGAGCGAAAGTTCGATAAAACTTTAACATGGGTACCAAAGACTTTTCGTTCGATGCAGTAACCTGGGATGTACTCATATTTCTTGAGAAAACAAAATATCGCTGACTCTTATTGGAGGACAATCCCTCGTTTACCATCCGTGCGTGAGCCCTGGTGAAATAATTCTGGGCGTCCTTCTACAAGTTCTCTTTGGTACTTTTCACGCAGTCGGTGCTTTATCAAAACATCGTGACTACAGCTTTATGAAATTGCATTTACAATCTATAATTTCCCAAAGAAGATATAGCGTTGGTTGGCTACCATTCTATAACGCAGTTAAATTATGAATTTAAGACTTGAAATAGAATTATAATCACTCACGTGAGTACATTTTGCGTAACGGTGACTACGCAATTCTTCAATACAGAATCGTCAAACATATTTGATCAATCCTTATCAGACACCTGCAATTGTTTGTGAACCCTTCTATTTCTGTTTCAAGCATAGTCCAGTTATAGACAGAACTTTATCAAACAGCGTAGACTAAGATCAGCCTGCATATCTCTGCAGGCTGATCTTCGTCTACACTGCCTGCTTTCTATGTAAGATTGTGTGATAACTGATAAGAATAAGACTGGTTGAAATGTCCCATAAATACATTTATTTCCTTTTTTAACAAAGTTTAGATTCCTCAAGATAAGAGTCGATTTCCGTTTCATCTTGTTTTTATCGACTATAAAAGGTTATTCACCGATGATCCGCTATCATGCAAAATATGCAGTACTTAGCCTACTGTTATTGATCAATAAAATGCACTTTGATAATTTACCGCATTTTGCATCTCGGGGGCGGTACTTACATAAGTAACCAATCCATGCTCGGTCCTCGTTGAGGATGTATCCAATCAAGTATTTCCTATATTCACAATTTTTCTTTGGCCGGGCCATGAAAAATAGTAGAATTTTCAGTTTACGAAATAGACTTAACATAAGGAAATTTCGTTGTTGTTGGTTTCTTTTTTCCTTTAAGAAATGAATTACACGTTTAAAACAATATCTTAGTTGCTCGCTTTTTAGCTCGGCTGTTATCGGAGAAAACCCGAGGTATTGCTTTCGCATTGGTGTCGCTGTTGTTGTCGTGCGAAAAATTTGGCATTTTGTCATCTCTGATTCTACCGAAGACATTCACTTGAATGTTGGCACACATGCTCACCATCAAAAGAGCAACCTATACTTTCAAGGGAGATAAATCTAGATACATTTTGTCCAAATTATTCCTCTTTTTCACCATCCAGCACTCAACAGCTGAGCGTAGGCACCCCTAGGCGGTGCTCTTGTTTAAAGTAAATCCTGATATTCAAAGAACATTTTCACTTCTCTGATGTGAAAAAAAATCTCATCGGGGCAACTAATTAAAGAGAAGATCGTTACAAATCAATCCTCTTTCGAAAACAACTGTCAATGAATGATCATAACAAACAGCTTATTCAAGCTGTAGTAACGATGTTTTAATTAATCAATAACGCTCAAATTATAAAAAAGGAGTGAACGGAGGGCATTCATCTTTTGTCACAGTCAACATATCGCCTTTTTCCTATATATTCGTTGGTGGTCATTTTCTGACTGCATTTTTATTTCAAACTCCAAGTTACGGTTATGCCACAGGAAAGGTAGTCCAAACTACAATTTCTACGTGATCCCTTTAGAGGTCACAATATTTCTCCCAATTCATGGGCGTAACTAGGATTTTGAAATTCATACGCAGTCAGAAGGCGACCGCCAAAGAATGTATAGGTTTAAAGGCGAAAGATGGACTGTGACAACAGATAAATGTCGTCCGTCCGCCCCCCTTTTAATGATTTGAGCGATGGTGAATAATCAGAACATCGTAACTACAGCTTAAATAAGCTGTAGTTTCGATATAATGATCTTTCATCAACAACATTTTTCGAAAAAAATCACTTAATCACGTGCATTCGACGAACGAAGCATTTACATTGATAAGAGACGAAATAGCTGGAATTAAGGATGTTTGTAAAGTTCGTACACAATCCATTGAATCCAAAATCGAGAATGTTACTGAATCAACGGTCTCTATAAAGAATGAACTGACTAACGTGTCATCAACAGTACAATCGAGACTCCAGTCTATTACAGACCGTATGTCAGTAACACAGCGTAAAAGGGATAGTGAAAAAACATTGAACTTTCAAAGCACTGAAAAAGAGAACAGACCTGTATCAGTAAATGGAGCGTCTGCTGACAAATCTAAATCTAGCCCACCACAGGAAAACGATCGACGAAAACCTACCGGAGACAAGGTTCTATTGATAGGGAGTTCCATTCTACAGCGGATAAATAAAAGGGGACTATCGCGTAAAGTGGATGTCTCTACCAATCGAGGTGCGGGAATAAATACAATAAAAAGAAAGTTACAGATGACGAACCTTGAGTCCTACAGTGATATTATAATTCAGGCAGGTGGAAACGATCTAGCGTCGGGGACAGATGAAGAAACCGTTGAATCAGACTTCCTAAATACTTTAAACTACATCAAATCTGAATCTCCGTGCACCAAAATCTACATATCGGAAATTACCCCAAGAATAGACGTTGATGTATCAGAAATGAATAATTATCTAAATTTTCTGTGTCATGATAATAATGTGACATGTATTCCAACCAGTCAACGACTCCGGCTTTATACGCCTTCATACTGGAAGGATCAGATTCATTTGTCTGATAAGGGGACGTCTGTTCTACTAAGGGCATATAATGAGTATGTTCCGATTCTTAAGCAAACTTCAGAAAAAAGACGGGTTTCTCCTGTGTGCTGTTATTTTTGTGGTCAAGAGGGTCATAAAGTTGAGGACTGTAGAAAAAAGTATCAAAGCAAAATGGTCTCAAACAGATTTAATAACAATGGCATTTCACACCGCCGGTGTATGAACTGTGGTATGAATAATCATTTTACCTCTGAATGTAGACGTTTATGTTCGCATTAGGAAATCACGGACAGATACACAGCTGTTTCCACTCGTAACAAATTCGATACTCTATTAAGCTTATGTTCAGATTGTCAAACATTTCCGTGTACGTGTAGTGCTGTAAATTTTATTTCTAAGACAACACTTAAATCTAAAGCATCTAATTCGTACACAGATTCAAATTCTAAATTGAATTCTAATTCTAATTCTATTTCTAAATTTGATTCTAAATCATATTCTAATCAAAAACCCAATGAACACTTAAAAATACCTGTAAACCAACAACTTTCAAAATGTGATGATGATTTTCTCAGAAGTCAGTCGCGTACCTCGATAGACCTATCTATAAAATTTCAACAAAGGGGTTTACACATTGTAAATTTAAATGTCCAGCACCTTCTTCCAAAATTTGATGAGATTAAATACATACTTTTTTCGAATAATATTGATATTTTTGGCTCATGCGAAACATTTCTGAATGATTCGTTGAATGACTATAATCTCAATATCCCCAATTATACTTATGAAAGGAAAGATAGACAGCACAAAAAAGGTGGAGGTGTTTTGGTTTATTTAAAAAGTCAGATCCCTTTTAAGCGTAGGTCGGAATTAGAGTCCGATGATGTAGAGTCTTTATGGATTGAAATATGTCATAAAAATTCTAAATCCTTTTTATTATGCTTTGTTTATCGCCCCCCACAATCTAATAAAGAATGGATATCCTCATTTGATTTTCAAGTAAAGAAAGCAGACAATAGTTGTACTGAATATCACATATTTGGTGACTTAAACTTCAATTATCTTTCAAATAAAAAAAGCTTTGAGTGCAAAGAGTGGTCAAAATTTACATTAAAACATGGGCTTAGCCAAATGGTTAATTCACCAACCCGGATATCTAAAACAGCTTCCACTATCTTAGACCATATTTACACAAATCGGATTGACAGGGTGTCAGAAGTTTTTGTGTCCCATCTTTCACTTAGTGATCATCTCCCAATTTGTATGACACGAAAAATAAGAAATAAATCTTTAAAAGGAAAAAGTCACTTACACATGACATATAGAAGTTTTAAATTTTTTAATGAGTCAGAATTTCAAAAGGATCTATGTTCTTCGCAAATGCATCTTATTGAGACTGAGCATGACCCAGAGCAAGCTCTAACATCGTTTTATAAGATAATTCAAAATGTTCTATCTGAGCACGCCCCCCAAAAATGTAAACGTATTAAAAGCAAATCTCTACCTAAATGGATAAATCCTGAGGTAAAACAAGCTATGTTTGACCGTGACCGTTTTCATAAATTTCATGATTGGGAAAATTACAAACGCATGAGAAATAAAGTAGTCTATCTTATTCGTAAAAACAAAAAGAATTTCTACAATAATGCCGTTAATAAAGGCACGAGTAGTAAAGATATTTGGAAAAATCTTAGAAAGATACAAAACAACAACGATTTAGACTATTTCTCTTCCCCATTACCATCGGAAATGGTATTTGACGGTAAACATGTTGAAGGAACTCAAAATGTCTTAAATCATTTCAATGATCATTTCATTAATATAGAAAACATTGTGACAAAATCTCAATTCAACGAAAACACATTTTCTTTCCTACAAACACATTTAAAAAACATCTTAGAAGATCAAGTTTTTGACATAGACTATATCACACCTTTAGAGGTCTGCCAACTTATAAGAAATCTTGATACAAATAAATCTTCAGGGACTGACGGAATTAGTGCAAAAGTTTTAAAATCCTGTGGCGATCACATTGTCCTACCAGTAACTTCTATAATTAATAACAGCATTGCAAAGGGAATATTTCCAAATGCATTAAAAGAAGCATGTGTTCTACCATTATTTAAAGGCGCAGAAAAAGAAGATCCAAATAATTATCGGCCGATATCAATATTGCCGACTCTTTCAAAAATCTTTGAACGTCATGTGTATAAACAATTGGTTTCATTTTTGGATAAAAATGGTGTATTATCGAATCACCAGTCAGGATTTAGAGAAAAACACTCTTGTCAAACAGCCCTTCTTCGGCTTATTGATGAATGGTCAAAAGAAATTGATTCCGGAAAGATTATTGGTTCAATTTTCGTTGATTTAAAAAAGGCGTTTGATTTAGTAGATCATAAGATTTTATTGTATAAATTCAAATTACATAATTTCTCAGAGAAATCTTTAGCTTTTTTTGAATCATACTTGTCGAACAGGACACAATACATGAGATATGATAATACATACTCATCTCCAAAAACTGTATCTTGTGGTGTCCCACAGGGCTCTATTTTAGGGCCTCTCTTGTTTTTAATCTACATAAATGATATGACTTTGCACGTTGATGCTTCAAATTTAGACCTTTATGCAGATGACTCGACGCTATATAAATCCGGGTACGACCCTAATGAAATAAAGTTAAGTTTACAGAAAAGTTTGAATTCTATACATAGTTGGTGTTCGAATAACAATATGCTTGTAAATCCAAATAAAACAAAATGTATGCTTATTGGACCAAAAACAAAAGTTAAAAATTTGAGCATAGATATAAAAATAAATGATACTTGTATCGAAATTGTTGATTCTCATAAAATTTTAGGTGTTCACGTAGACAAAAATTTGTCCTGGAATGCACATATTGAAAAAACATGTTCTAAAATTGCCAGCAAAATTTCCTTACTTAAAAGAATTTCGACTTATCTTACGTTTGAAATGAAACAGTTATTTTATAATGCTTACATTCTAACTATCTTTGACTATTGCTGTACAATTTGGTGGAAGGGTGCTAAATATAGAACTTCCAAATTGTCTGTACTTCAGAAAAGGGCAGCCCGAGTTATACTAGGTGCTTCAACTAGAACATCATCAACAGATCTTTTTGGACCACTTAAATGGTTGACTTTCGATAATAGGTGTAATTATCACACCTGTGTTTTGATATTTAAATGTCTTAATAATCTTACACCTGGATATATGAAGGACATTATTACATTCTGTAAAAACCCAAACTACAATTTACGGTCTTCTGCTCATCATGATATTACCAACTCGAAATTCAATACATTGTACAAGAAAAATGCATTTTCATACTTCAGTATGAACGTGTGGAACGAAATTCCTATTTCTATTCGAGACGCAAATTCTTTATCTAGTTTCAAAAATCAGCTTAAACAACATTTGCTATTACGAAATTCTAAAGTCCATTCACGAAACTTATAAGCATGTAAAAAAAAGAGCTGTTTCTGTCCGAGGATTTCCTATTCCCTAACTAATTTCCTGTGATTCATCGTATTGTTATCATATTTTGTTTTGCTATTCATATACTATAGAGGCATTTGTTTTTTTCACCATTACCATTTTTAAACTTTTCATTAATATTTTTTTTTTCATTGAAAACGAAGGCAACTTTGTAAAAAAGACTATTTTCATGTTATTTTCATTTGAAAAATGTCTTAATGTTCTACCTTCATGAAATAAAGATATTATTATTATTATTATTATTAAAGAGGATCTATTTCTAATACGCACTTGCTGTTCATAGAAATGCTCGTTACATTGAGGATCCCTTACCAAAATGTATTTTCAGCCGATCAACGGAAGGAGAGACTTTGTAGCGATTTCCAAATTATGCTAGACCTCAACGGTTGCCACAATTATTTTCAAAAGTTTAACACGTTGGTCTTCCTCTAATAATCATTCATATCACGTAATATTATTTTTTTTGGTCATTAATTTCAGTAAATGGTCACCATTGAAATATAAATTCAGGAGAACAATCTATTAAAATTTGTCCCTCTTGTTTTCTCTTTGAAATTCTTCACAAAGACAGATATATAGATATTATTGAGCCACATGACTAAGCCAGAGGGTGAGCATGGGGTTATATATATATATATATTTTCTTTGGGCAACATCTAAAATTAGTCAAGTCCAATTAATTATGTGTCGTTAAAATAAATGTAACCCTACTCGCGAAAAGAGACCACGTGGAAACACCGTTACATGCATTTCTAAAAAGGGGATACGATCCAGAAAGGGTCAACTAGGGGTCCAATTTCGAAAGATTTGTGCAGAAAGGTGTCATTTAAGATTCAGGAAATCTATCTCAAGTGAAAAGTTGGGACCTTAGTCAGCATCTTCTAATCGCAAAACGGTTTAAACTTGCGTCGTGCAAAGCGGGTATAGTTCCTAAACAGTTTGTGCCGTTTTGACAACCAGAACGCAGGGCGCTTTAGTACTGCCAAGATGGTCATAACTTCAGATTTTGGAAAATGTGCAAAGACAAAACTCAACAACAAGTTATTATTTCAGCAATTTCATCTTATCTTTAACTTACCTGAGCACATCGTGCTCAAGGTGTGCTTTTGTGATCATTGAATGTGCGCCGTGTGTCGTCAGACGTTATCAATTAATAGCGTTTACACTCTAGAGGCCACAAACATGGATCAATCATCACGAAACTTTGTCAGAATGTTTGTCAGGTTACAAGGACGAACCCTATCGAAATTGGAAAGGATCTGTGCCTTGTCACGGGAAAAAGGGGGCCTTAATGACAATTCCCTTGTTTACATTCTTGAGGCCACAAATATGGTCTAATCTTCATGAAACTTGATCAGCATGTTCATCAGGCCACAAGGATTAAATCCCATTGAAAATGAGAAGGAACCGTGCTATTTCACGGGAAAAGGGCCTTAATGACAATTTCCTTGTTTACACTGTAGAGGCCACAAATATGACCCAATCTTCATGAAACTTGGTCAGCATGTTCATCAGATCTCAAGGATTAAACCCTGTTGAAAATGGGAAGGATCCCCGCCTTATCACGGGAAAAGGGGCATTTATGACAATTTTTGTTTACACTCTAGAGGCCACAAATCATAAATATGCAAATATGACTTTTGCTGGAAATTTTGATAATTATTAATGTAGACAAAGAAACGAAGGTGAGCGATATAGGACCATCATGGTCCTCTTGTTTAACGCCTTACCATTTAAAAGGTTCTCGTAGGGCGGATACTTTTCAACTTGCGCTTATGTACAAATAAAAGTGTTACTTCTTAAAAAAGTGAAAAAAATACGAAAAATAGGAACCCATTTCTCCGGATTGATATTTTCCAGATTTTGAAAAGTGTTGAAACAATACAAAACAATACAATATAATACGATACAATGACATTTTAGTAGAATAATTCTGAATGTATATTTATCATGTTGGACTCGAGTTTATAAGTTAAAAATATTAAGCTGTGGTTTGTGCATCGAACCAACAATTTCTTTTGTTTTTCAAGGCAAGCTTACCCTACCATTTAAATCTTGATCAAACAACTGCCCTTCCCTTTCTATACCGACAATGCTTTTTCGGTTTCTTTTGTATTCTAATTCGAAAACAGGACCCTCAAATTTCCCGAGCAAGCACTGTCGGGCCATTTAAGAGATGAAAATATTGTTTGTTTTTCTCATGGATGTATGGAGATAAAAATCCTAGTCACACTTTATGAATGCTCGAAGAGTAAGGAGTAATTTTTGATTTTATAGAGATATGAAACTTAAAACCTAGTCACACTGTATGAATACGCGAAGTGGAACCATATATGAGTGAGATAAGATTTTTAGTTCAAAACGTCCCTGAAATCAACAAATGATCTATTCATATCTTATAACGTTATACCATGCAGCAAATATGTGAATATTTCTCCATAACAAGACCGGTTTCTGTGGGACCACTCTGTGCGGAAGCTTTCAAAACAACTGTGTAATAAAAAATTGTTTTCATTGGGAAATAAAATATATCCAGCCAATCAGAATACATTAACGTTCGTGGACAAAATTAAATTTTGATTCAAATTATTGTGCGATAAGGCAGTATTTGCGCACGTTGTTTAATCAGCGATTATCCAATACGCTACGCTGCTTAGGCCATCCGACACTAATTCATTGTCGGGCATACGAAATCGTATCTACAGCTATATACGACATTCGGTTCGCTGTCGAACGACATGTCAAAACAAACTTTTCCGTCAATACTTAGACAGTGCAGAGGTGCAATGCGTTGAAGATCACAAAAGAACAACAACGACAACAAAAACCGTAGGCTCAGCGTTTAATTCGGACAGGACAAGAATTTCAAAAGAATTTGGACATTACATTTGACCGACATAATCCGTCTACCGGGAGTGGCGTTATGTACCAGGATGTGGAAACGTTTTTTATGACCCGACAAGAAATTATGAACCGTAAAAGTACGAAAAGAATCGAACCTGTTCAGTCTGTGTGCAGTCCATTTCAATTCATTAGAAAGGTTATTCTACCTTACTGTGTGATTATTCTCGAAATAATAGCTGATGTAGGTCTAATATCTTTTTTTCAAATATGACCTGTCATGCAAAAAAAGACCATCTTGAAGCTCTCTAAAATAAATATTTCAAAAAAGAGATTGGGATTCTAAAATTCGTATACCGAAAGCTTGAATGGTCATTTCACATTCAGAAAATCAGCCAAGCTCGAAAAGTTTAGCACCTAGTCAGGCTGCGCACCCCGCGCAGTCAGACTGGGGTCAACATTTTACGAACTACGCAGATTGTCACTATTCGCGTGACAGGTAACAAATATTTGTGTGACGATGTGCCTGGATGATCTTTTTTGTGTGACTTTCCATGAAACGTGTATATTTGTAAGTCCGTCCATGCATCTATTCATCCATCAATCTATCCATCCAACCGTCCGTCCATGCATCCATCCGTCCATCCATCCATTCATCTATCTATCCGTCCGTCCATCCATCCATCCGTTCACCCGGATGTCTATCGGGCTATTAAGCAAGTCCATCAGCAAGGCATTCCCCTAGCCAGTCAGTGTTTTAAATACGTTTCCGCCAAGTTTGGACGACAAGGCCAAAACGCAGTAAATGGGGTCCCGGGTTTGATCCCCGACCGTGGTAAATGCGCTGTCCGACTTTAGTCTCCTTCCAATGGATAAATTATCGAAAACCTGTATGGGATTCGCATCTGAAGATTCGGAAAGGATGAAGTTGTATTATTGGCTTGGGAAAAAAAGTGGTTTTAATTGGTAAGTACATGTACAGCAGTCTTTGCGACATGACTGAAATACTGTTGAAAGCGACTTTAACCACAAAGAAATTTCGTATGATGAGGATTTATTAGAATAGAAATGTTTTTCACGAGATATTGACCAAGATAAAATGTCTGTAAAGTGATTTTTTGTTTGAAACGAAGTCGAGTCAAAACATGGAATATTCGAAACTCGAGCCGATACATGAAACGTGAGACTTTGAATGAAAATTGTTCTTATCAGCAAAACAACATTATTCATTTATAGTCGTTAACCTTTAACATCTGTTACACTTCTTTTATGAAGAATCCATTCTACCTTTCTGTACTAAGAACCATATCAGATCTTTGGGTACCTTTTTTTGTCAAATTTAGAGGGATTATTTCAATGGTTATCAGGGTCCGAGGTTATAAAACTTCTCATTCTCAATTCCAAATTTTCGCAATTTCAATTTGAGATTCACTTGAAAGCCGTAATTCTATTTTAATAATCATGTTAATGTATTAACATACATGTAGAAGATAATATTAATAAGTTGTTTTAAATAAGATCTTATTAATATAATTTTTTATTACATACATTTATTTTAATTAAAGGAAATGAGAAAATTCTCCGTTGAGCCTGGAAAAGTTCTTTAACCTCGGGCCCTGAAGATCTATATTCGAAAAGATCGATTTGTTTGTTTGACTAGGGTTTAACGCCGCTTTTAATAAATTTTCAGTCTAATCATAGCGACAGGCTTACCAGCCCTGCGTCCAGGAACACCAAACGGTGCAAACAAGATTCCAATTGTACCCCGTTTTGCACGTGCACTTGCAATTGGAAAACTATTTGCACCGTTTGGTGATCCTGGACGCATGGCTGGATTCCTTGTGATTTGAGCACCATTACTACAATTATATACTTTCCTAGCCAACAGCTGCCTTCCCATTTAGGTTTACGATCATCAATCCATTGGCGAGAGACGAATGTCGGAAATGATATGTGCCGCCGTCGGGGATCGAACCCATAACCCCAATGATTGTACAGTTTGAATTAAATAACAGACGGCACTTTCCGCGAGACGTATTTATAAAGTGAAACCGGATACAGTAATTGCTCAAGCGACCACGTCTATTAAGCGATCATTTTTATTGAGCGACCGTTTTCAAATTCCCTTTCTTTAAATTAAAACAACTTAGAAAGTAGATATATTTTGTCTAAGAGTAAATGTAAATAAATCCTACGTGGTTAACACTCACTAGAATCGTCTCATTCAGACGATTCTTTTGAGTTTTAACAACAAAGAATTTTTTGAGAAATTCGTACAAATAGCACACATATTCAATCAAAATAATGTTTCTTTTTTGTTAGAAAAACGTTTACTAAGCGACCATTTCCTTTAACGACCGTTTTTAGGTGGTCCTGTAAGTGGTCGCTTAATACATATTTTACTGTATTTTCATTCCGAGAAAAAAGTTTTAGTAACCCGTTTCTCCTTTCTGGCGCAGCCGCCGTCATAGCGCAGTTGGTAGCGCGTCGGACTGTCAATCCAGAGGTCACGGGTTCGATCCCCGACGGCGGCACTCATTCTTTCCGACTATTTGTCTCTCACCAATGGGTTGATAATCGTAGACCTATGTGAGATAGCAGCTGGAGGCTAGGAAAGGATGTGGTGGTTGCACTGGTGAGAGAAATACCATGAAACCATTGTTAGGTGCTCCAGCCGCCGCGATATAACTGAAAAAATGTTGAAAGCGGCGTAAAACTCCATTCAATCAATCAATCTCATTCTTGGCTTTATATCAATGAAATTCACCAAAAATAAAGTCCGTTTTATGCATAAGATAATGAGTTAGCATTTTATGTAGGCCTGTATATCTATAACTTAAAGACTTAAATGTTTGGATGAAATTATAACCTTCATCAACACCCGCATTTACCCTTGTGCCGCCTTGCTAACGTGGCTGCCACTTTGTAATGCTGTCCCATATTGTCTGATCTTTACAGAATTAAATTTGTTTAACGAAATGCCTCAATGATCTTAAAATCGTAACTACGTCCTTTAAGGGCTGAAGTTACGAAATTTGGTCGTCCGGCAATAATATGTTACGATTTGGCATGACAAGTTACAGCTACCCTTTTCCCCTCACTGTAACCTGCCAATCTACAAGGTTTTAAGGTAGTGGACCCGCAATAGTTTCGCAACATTTCGGAACTCGTGATCTTTGACAATGTTGACCGAGGTTTCTTAATGAAAATCACTAGGAAACCTCGGTTAATAATGTTATCGTTCAATACTCCCGAAGCGTCGCGGAACTATTACGGGTCTTCTACCTTTAGCAAAATTTTCCCTTTCAAATGATTATTGCATAAATTATTTAAATCGCACGAGTCCTACCCACCAGATTCAATAACCTTACACGGAAGTTGTCCACGCCGGGCTATTTTTAGATACTGATCGCTGCATCCGCTTGTTCCTGGTTTTGCGTCAATGACTTATTTATAGCACATGGGGTTTTCTCAAACATTTTTATCGAGTAACTATAAAAGTCCTGAGTTATAAGAATACAATACATTTAACTCTTTAAGCACCAAAGAAAAAAAAAAAAAAAAAAAACAGTTAGGCTTTTTGAAGACCAATAGCTAAATAAAACTAACAAAGTAAACTGAAAACAAAAAGATAACATAATTTAAATAACATTTATCGAAAAAGTGAAGAAACAAAAATATTTGGCTTTAACTATAAGAGATACGAATTAAGGGAAAATACGAGAAAAGTGATAGAACATAAATAATTAAAGAACAACTTGTATTTAAAGGCGTCACATACGAAGAATACAGAAAAAAAGGTATGAGGTTTTTGAATGTAGTAAATAGCTGATATAGGAAATAAATAAAAAATAATAGAATGATAAATACATAAATGAGTAAATAAATATGAGATAAAGCTGGTTCAGTAAACATAAAAATTTCTTTAGATTAACAGACTAATTTTACCGGGGAAGATTTGATTACACAAATAAAAGTCTATCAGCGAAATGCCATAATAAGACCGAAAGACGAAAGACAATTCTAGTCTTATATTAATAAAAAACTGTTCGAAACATTACTAAAATATTGATTACGATTTGTATTTCCATTCCCCTTTTCTTTCCTTTCAGATGGAATTTTGCTTGAAACTCGGTTTCTTTGTACTCACCATCGGTTTATGCAGTGCAGGACCTTTATTCGAGCAACTACAGAGACACAAACGCTCGTCGAACACGTTGGAATTTCAGCTTAAGGACAAAAAGGCTCTTGCAGACGAATCCTCTCACAAAATGTCGGATTATGAAACTCAAAAGATAATGGGAGATAGCCAGTTTAATTATCATCACGACTGTGAGGCGCCAGTCGAGGATCCAGATGCGCTTGTGTATAAAAGATCCACTTGTCCGTGGGTGTATAATGATAAGGATAAAGACTACGATCGTTTCCCAATCCTTCTTCTACAGGCCGAGTTGAGGTGTAACAACGAAACAAGGGCGTGCCTCGGTCCAAGTGGCGAAAAGGGCTACGTATGTGCAGCCATTAATACAGAAGTTGACGTCATGTTTAAAAATCCTGACGCCGGGGACGACGTTTACGTGCATGGAACGAAACAAGTCACGGTCGGCTTCACTTGTGTACCACCGAAAGAAGTAAATACTCAAACACAAACAGGTACAACCAAACAGCCCACGGATCATAGTGGGATATTTAAAAAATAAAATCCCGGTTTGGAGAGGGAACGTCTGACCGTCAAAGCACGTACTGAAAGAAAATCGTCATCAATGAGGTTCTATTTCGTTGTCAGGCCGAGAGTCATCACAATGGCTGAAACGGTGAGCGTCATGTTATATACGTTTTTGTCGTGTTTCAATTTCCGACTTTATGCCATCTGGTTATCATATCGATGGCTCGGTGCGGAATAGTTGTAACTGCCTATAAACATATAGGCAGTTACAACTGTTTCGCGCTGAGCCAACGATATAACCTACACGAATATTATTGGATTTTGAAACAATTGCCTGTGATCGGTTTACTCAAATTCGCCATTACTACAGCTTGAAAACTATCTGTGGAGAATGTAAATTTGATACACCATCACTATGTTGAAGTAATGAATTCATAGACCTTCAAATTAGAAATTATGCGTATTAATTATAAGCTTTCGATTTTTCGAAATACCTACCTTTAGTTCAAATGAAATTATTTAAGGATAGTTTATGATAATCATGTATCAACTATTTAGTAAGCTTTCGTATTTTCGTTCAGGGATATGATTGAACTATCTCAAATATATATGAGAAACATTTAAGTTTGAAATATTGATATGATGATAGGTGTTTTTTTTCTTTTTTATTTTTTTATATATACATATAATTCAAGTGAAAGGCGCAGCGAAATATGAAATGCATTTATTATTCGTTTTACAATGCCATTTATCAGTCAATTTTATATGTCAGAAATCCATTTCACACTCATATATACAAAACCATTGTATTTTAAGATTCAGATCTATAATTTTTTTTCATAATATACATTATATATCTAGACTTCAACTGTGATGATAAACTTAAAGTTGTATATAATGTAATTTATAGACAACAATGTGATATAAGAATGAGCAATATAATTATTGAATTGCCATTTCTGCATGAAATCCAATGTCGTGGATACCCTTTTGAAGGTTTCTTTTGTAAGCGAGCCGATTCAAATCAGTACTCATAACAAACGTAGTCTATGGGATTGACATCTAACATTATACTTTTTTTACTTTTTTTAATATATGAAATCTAAATCACTCCCTTAAATTGGAGACAATCTCTATTTGAGCCTGTGCGTGACATTTCCAACAATTTGAAACGTTCGAGAGGTGCAAACATTGAGTAGCGTTGACAGCCGAATACAGTAAATATAAAGTTACCCGATGGTCTACAGATACTTTAAGACCTTATCTATCTACTAAACGCATAGTGAAGACTCTGGTTAGACTGTGCGGATGCACGGGCTGGTCAGAGTCTTTGCTTTGCGCATATTTGAAATTGTTGGAAATCACACGCACAGGCTCATTTTGTTGTAATTATCAACCCATTCCCATACAATCCCGGGTTCCAAGTTCTCTAACAAAAAGGTTTAGAAAAACATTGTAGAAAATGAAGAAATACCTAATTGCAAGCAATTTCTGCATTATCCACTATGGTTTCTTAACATTTTTTGAGGGGGGTGTTTCGGGGGGAAAGAGGGGAGGGGGGGGGGCAAAAAATAAAAGTGTCCAAATAAAGTTAGTCTCTATTACATCTTTCGATTCGCATCATTCTAAAATTATGACGCTTGGAAATGGGTTGAGTCATTTATCATAAAGTCATATAACCATGCTCTACCTCAGTATTTTTGCCCATTTCTATATCCTGCAATAAATAAGCAATATTTTGTAGAGAAGGGAGAAAGGAGTGATTCTAGTCAGATTTAAGGGCCATGAGTATTGTGAAGTTTCATCTGGGATAAAATCAAAAGCAATAGAAAAATAACTAAAATAAGACAATTTTCTACAAAAAATATGACAATCTTGTATTGCTTTTAGCTGGTTTTTGACATGCATTTTGACATGCTATAGATAGATAGGCTGTGTTTTTTTGTTTTTGTTTTCGTTGCATAAAGATTTAGAACACATTAAGAAGGCAGTGGAAACTGCCTTTTGACAAAATATTATGTATTCGGTTAAACAAATATTCCATGAATTAAAATCTTTAATCATTTAATAGCAATAGAGTAAAAAAAAAAAAAAAACAATCCTGAAAAAAGTGATCAAAAACGATAATTGAAAGCCTTGGATCTATCCCAGATGATTCTAAATTGCTAAACAAAAGGTTGAAGGCAATGTTAAGAAATCGCTAGTGGGTGTCCAATCCAAAAACATCATTATTAAAGCTTGTACAACAAGCTTTAATTACGAGGTATAGGAAACCCAAATGGCGATATAAAAGGTTGAATGATTTATAATTAGACTATTGTCTAAGTGGGCAATACCGTCACGTTAGACCATACTGGTCAATTATGTTGTGACTGTGTTGTTCGTACTACCCTGCGTTCAGGATGCGGAAACGTTTGCGAACGTTTCAAAATTGTACCCGCTCTGCACGTCTGGACTGCGCAGTGCAGGATATCAGTTTTCAAACGTTTCGCGAACACTTCATCTTGAACACATGACTGTTGTTGTAATTGTTAGTGAGATGTTTATATTCTGTTGTTATTACATTTGTACTTTAATTCATAGTATTAGTTCATCAATGGGCAACCAAGACAAGACATCGCAAAATCGTTTGAGAACGTTTAAAATCGATAGCCTCCTTTGCAAGTGAGTTCATGTGCAAAGCAGGGTACCATTTCAGAAACGTTTCGCGATCGTTTACATCTTAAACGGTAGTTGCTTTTATCATCATGTTATTGTTACCATGATTTGTTTTACCGCTGTGCTATGATAGAGCTATGTCTGTTATTGTTTGGAAATGCTATTGCAAAAATTTAAACATGTAATTATTTGTAATTCTTACAATCAATGTAATATTTTCATTTTAAATTTTATAAAAGGGTGATTCATTTTCAGAATCCCTTTACTTGTTACCTAACAGGAAATATTTTGAGAGGTTCTTCGAAAAATAAAAAAATTCTCATAAAGGAAATAACCAATATTTGTAACTGAAAAAGAAACTTCGATGTTAAAGGGCTATTTAACAGCATTGAAGAGAGCTGAGGGGAAGTTATAAGGGGTGGAGATCATCTCATTATTTGTAAATTTTGTGTTCTTAATATACATCTACTTTTTCATATTGTTTGATTTTTAACACTTCATTCTCAGATTATTTCTTCACTGTTTTTTTTTTTTTTTTTTCGTCATGTTTACAATTCGAGGAGTAGGCGCAAAACTATTGAAAATGCACATACTAGAGCTTTCCGTTGACCCCTTGATATAACTCGAGTAATATATCGATGAAAAGATTTGCGACAGTCTGTTACTTTTCTTTGCTAGAATTCTGTTGTTCTGTCTTAAACCTTGATGTATACAGTTAAAAACAGCGTGAAATTGATCCTCATTCCGATCAAAATCATTCTAAATCATCCACTCAGCGCTTATTATATTGTTGATGTTGTTGTTTTGTTCACATAATTAACATTTTTCAACTATCCACTTAATTTATCAATCATGTGCCATATATGTTTGTATAAGATACGCATATCACAAAAGATTATTTTTATATATTTAATAATGAGGTCCATTTGTGAATATTTTAATAAATGTATATTTATTTATTTGCACGCTATTTTATTTATTTTTAAGTCAACGTTGTTGTTGTGTTCAATTGTGATATTGTTAATTTTCTTCTTGAATTGATTCTATATTTATGTAACTTGTAAAAGTGCCTTTGAAATAAAATTATACAAATTAAATAAATTGTGTGGTGTATACATGTATTTCTTATTCCATTGGTGGTTTCCATGGGAGCATTATATATCGATTCTAATGAGAATGATATTGAAAATGCAAAAAGAAATTACCACAATAGATCACCAGATGGCGAGAATACTGTGTAATTTCAAAATACACCTGTAGTTTTGAGGTTTAGGGCAATATTCGTTCTAAAAATCAAATATGACCAGTTCATAACTAATGCTGAAACTCAATTAGACAATTTAAAAAATCAGACAAAGTAGGGCCTCAGTAATATTTATGCCAATCGTCACGCAGAAAGCCAGTGAAGAGCGAAAAGTATCGGATTGTGCAGACCGATTAGCCCTGCGTTCAGTAAGACAAAACAGTTCAGATTGTTTGCAAATTAAACCCTGCTTTGTACGCAAGTTCACGCGCAAAGCGGGACACAATTGGAAAACAGTTTGCACAATTTTGTAATCCTAAACTCGGGGCAGGGTCGAATCATTCGATTTTGATAGATTTACTAAATCTAGAATGGCATGTCTACCTCCCTATATAATTCCTTTCTAAAGTTTTGCCCTCTACCGAATACTGTCTTTTATTCAAAAGTTTTTACAGACTTCTCAATGGTCTTATGATCATAGTTTCCTTCTTTAGCAAACAGTAGAGACGAAGATTAGCCTACACAGACGTGCAGTATGATCTAAGCCTACAATGTCAAACCCCAAGCGGGTTGAAGTGTCCTTAAGGTAGTGAATCCGTAATAGTTCCGCAACATTTCGGAACTTATGATCTTTCACAATGTTGACCGAGGTTTCCTAATGAAAATCATTAGTAAACCTCGGTTGACAGTGTTAAAGTTCAATATTTCCGAAACGTTGCGGAACTATTACGTGTCCAATACCTTAAATTCGGAATTTAGTTTAAAACAAAAAAAAAAAAAACAATAGCAAATTAGCAAAAATGTGTACTTTTTGTATAATTTTTTATGATTCTAGCGACTGATCGCTGCAAAGCGCCCACTAAGCGTTCATGGGCACCTCGGAAACGCAACCCGCAAAACGCAGATGTGTGTTTTTATAAATTCGTGATTCAAAATTGCTTGATTGGTTTTTGAAGAAAAGGGAAGCAATTAACAGAACTTTTATGCATATTTTATGAAAGTAATAATTATCGCTAATTTTGTTCACCATGAACAAAATTAGCAATATTGGATTACCTCTCTTTAATTTCACTCAAAACTCGCTCCACACACTCATTCAATTTCATTTCAAATTCATTCTAAAATCATTCATCTAGTCAATTTCACGATGTTTTTATCTCTGCGCCTGCGACGTTTCCAAGCTCCTCTGCCGAAATATCGATCTTGATATTTTACTTTCGGTTTAAATTAAAAAAAAAAGATTTGATTACTCATTCGATTTTTCATCAACAACCGGGAAAAATGGAAATATACCTACATGTAACAATATTGTAAGAAGTTTTTACCCTTATCATTGGAAATAAATAGGTTAAAATTCATGCCACGACCTAGGTTCATGCGAGAAAAGATTTATTACAGACCAAGTTTTCATGTATTCCCCTTTCTTAACCATGATGAAAATGTTATAAATCCTTTTTCTTTTTTTTACTTCAAATAAATTTTACGGGTAATTATTTCAATATAGATATCTGGCATACTTCAACGTATTAGAATTTGATCCGATACTGAGAGTATTCTTATATTCCGATGATTCTTGGTGTAATTTACAGATCGCTCCTTTTCTCAAAAACATTGATTGACTGGCCAAAAACACTATGGGTTTAAACATAATTTATTGCTAGTATATTACATAAATTATATATCAATGAAATACATACAAATGTTTCTTGACAAAGGGATCTGACCACAAACTAACTTCGTGTACTAAATAACAACTTAGATACACGATCATTCCATTTGAAATGTTACAAAAATCATCTTATTCAGTTTGAACTGATCTCTCCGCGCTCAATTACCACAAGAGCATGTACAATGTAAAAGCAATTGCGAATATTGTGCACAGGTAAATCCATGTATTCACCAAAACTTTCATGTATAATAGGAGGCCGTTAAACATTTTCCGTCATTTTGCTAAATCATTTTCGTGTGTGAGCGACTTAAACTTCATAACTACATCTTGTTCAAGCCGTAGTAACGACGTTTAGGTCATCCTCCAACGATATGCTCTTTCTTCCATGAGCATACCTATATGTTTTGCTGACAAATAACTGATAAATGTCCGATGGGCGTGCCATGACGGAGGTCAAGTGGAGGGACAACGATATATCAATTTCAATTGGTTCTTGTCATATTTTCTGCGCATAAACGACAGAGGTCAATTTCAGGTCGATTAACCGACCTTTACGTCGTTCGAAGAAGGCCTCTGTAAGAGTTTATCGCCTATCTCCACGAAACATTTTGACGTTATAGTTAGTACATCCAGTCTCGATCTTCTTTTTTTCGGTTGTAGGACTGTCGCTAAAAACAATTGAAAATCAAATAAAATAAACATACATTGAACCAAACACTTTAAGTGTGGATATGAATTAACGAGGGTTTGCCCATGACAATTATTTTTCTTTTTCTATATTTTTCATGAACTACAGTTAACAGTCGTATAATTGAAACGGTAAATGATTTCGGAAACTTTTGAATAAAATTTAAGGGAGATACTCCAATTTATTACCCCCCCTTTATTAAAGTCTGTGCCATTTTGTGTTTGTGTGTCTTCACAGACCAATAAATTAGCTCTAAAACATACACCAGCCAAAAAAATTGTTGAAAAGAAATATGGATTCGAATGGAATGTCGTTCGTTTTTTTTTTTGGGGGGGGGGGGGGGATTTCGAAGTGTTTTTGAATAACCATGGAGCGGTTCTGAATTGTTTGAGTGGGTGTTTTGAATGAATAAAATGTTTTTTACTCTGTGTACAATTCTTGAAAAAGCTGTAGTTTCGATGTTATGATCAGTCATCAACGGTATTTTCAACAGAGGGTTATTTCTTTTACGAAAATTGCGTAATGGGAGCTACGCCCTTGTGTATGTGTACGTTGTAGAATCCTCAAAAGGCTTTTATACAACGAAGAGTGTGTTTCCATGTTAATGGCTCTCGTTTTTGAAGGCAGTTTTAAAGGCTGCTAACGAGCCTGCATGCACTGTTGCAGGTGATTCCACTGAATGGTGGAGTTTACAAAGAACGAGTGCTTGTAGCATTGGGTATGACTAGGCTTTTTGTGTTGCTGCTTTCATGTGTTTCGACGATGTTTGTGCTGGTGTGATCATTATATTTCTCTGTTCCAATTAACCTTTTTGGATTCGGAATGTGATGAATTTTTATGCAAGCAGGGACAGTGCGAACCCCTCAACCACCTTGTAGGCCTACATTAGGATGAGTCTCAGATTCCTTCTTCTTTCTTTCTATTGTCTCCTTGTTTGAATCTATGAATGATTTCTGGCATTCGTGTACTGTAGTCACCCGTGATGAATCGTACAGCTTTGTTTTGTATTTTCTCCAGTTTGTCTATGTCTGATTGTAGGATGTTGCTCCATATTTCATGATAGATCTTACTATAGGTGTATTTTCAAAACTGAGCTCTAACGTAGGCGTTGAGTCCATTGCAGAAGGTGTGTCAAGTAAATTTAAAACACATTTGATAGAAAATTAACCTAATCCCTTCTCTTCCATTATGAAAGTACATGTAGTGAGTAACCCTTGCGATTTAAGACAAGCAATGACTGTTGTTTGAAAGGTAAATTTTAACGTTTAATGAATTATTTAAACCTGTTTTTATCTAAATCGAAAACATGGCAAGGGAATCTAACGGTTAAAGGTAGATTTCACGGCTCACCGCACAAAATCTACGTATAACTTTATGTACGCTGCATGATCATTCTACTTTGTAGCATAAAAACATTCAAATTATGATCACCAGTTGAACTCCACCTGAAACTATCTCTTTTTCAAATAATTAAGGTTCATGTAAAGTGTTTGAGACCCAATTTTAAGAGCATTCATTTGCCAAGAATAAGCAGTATGTCCAGGAATACTATATATCAAAATGAAGCTATTTATGAGCACAACCAGTTGAAATACACAAGACTGTTATAACTATAGCGGTATAGCCAAAACATTGTGGAAAAGGGTCATTTTGTACAGAACAAGCAACTGCATGACAGCTGGATAAAATTGGCTAATATTTTAACAAAGTCTAGCCTAAAGTACCATCCAGGTAGTGCTACAACCATTGGTATAAAACTCAGCCCCAAAACGTAGTTATGCAAGCAATTTATTTTGAGTTATTTTATAAACACATATGTCATATATGTCTTTCTAATTTTATAAACGTGTAGATCTTTTTAGGGTATGGTGTGTTATCACAACATAAATAGACATTAATTGTTTATATACCTGTAAGGTTGTTTAGCAATATATCAAATTCTATTTCACATAATGATAAATATATAGTAATATTGTAGATCATTGAATTAAAAAAACTATAATTTGAAATAAATCGCAGAAAATATTTCAGAATATTATGGTGTGATGTTGCACTATACCCAACATCTATTTTGAAAACAGACCAAACCGGTTTGACATGTATGTTGACAAAATAAATGGAAATTGATTGTTTCAAAAGAGCCTTTTGAGACCGATTTTTATATCTAAGGTTGTAGCACTACCTGGATAGTACTTTAGACCGTACTTTGTTAAAATATGGGGCAATTTTATGCTGTTGCCATGCAGTTGCTTGTTCTGTACAAAATGACCCTTTTCCATAATGTTTTGGCTATATCGCTATAGCTATGGTGGTTTTATGTTGCCTTACTGCTTGTGCTCACGAATAGCTTCATTTTGATATATAATAAACCTGGACATACTGCTTTTTCTTGGCTAATGAAGTGCCCTAAATATTAGGTCTCAAACACTTTACATGAACTTTAATACGGAATTAATCGACGGTCCAATTTAGCTAGACGAGTCACAAAGTAAAGAAATATGGAAAACTAGTGATGCATGAATTAAGTCGGTTACACCTATGAAGGTGGAACACCGCAGTCTTTTCTCGCATTTATTGTCGCTTCCTTGTAGCTAAATAATAAATGGCTTAAGTATGTTTCTTTTCAAAACAAATAAGCATTTCCAACGATTTGACATGTGGCCGAGGCAAAGCTACATATAGGGGGTATTTGGGTTTTTTAAATTAGATCATTTCATCTATACTTGCACAAAACATATATTGTCGGTACTCATTTGAATCGTCACATCGAGACGATTCAAATGAGTACCCACTATATAGGATTTCTTTGAGAAATAAAGATTTTAACCTCGCGTTAAACACCCCCCCCCCTCTCGTAATGTACCACTGTGTGAGGTGCAATAATTGGGAAGCCTAGACAGTCACATTTTGCAATTAGAAGATAGCCTGACTATCTTAAAATACTTTGAGATATTATATATATACAAAGTGTAAAGTGAAGACTATGGTCAGACTGTGCGGATGCGCCGGCTGGAAGTAGTTGAAAATGCCACACATAGGCCCAAATATGTTTATTTTCCCCTATTGTACCCCCTGTTAAAAATATCCTGTCTTGTCCATCAGCGGGAAAAACTGATTAAAAAATACGAACATAATCGAATCGGTGATCGTTTTTTTTTGTAAATTTTAGCCACAGATATTACGATTTTCGTGCTTTTTAATTTCTCGTTAAGACGATTTAAATTCTTATCCAAAACATAGATTTTTCCGGAAAAAAAGGTTTATAGCTGGTGTCAACTTCTATTATATGTTCCTGTAATCCCCGTTAAAAAACAATATTGCGTCGAATGTCAACCAAAACATCGTAATTACAGCATTTTAAAGCTGTAGCTACGAGCTATGGTTGTCTACTGACGGACGACCAAAACCTCACAAATTGAGCTCTTTTAATCTGTAGTTACGAGGTTTTATCTCCAAACGAAGAGCCGTCTCGGAAACGTTTAAAACCTTTAAGTAATTACATCAGCACTAAGATTCCTATATTTCCCATTTTTTACCTTGTAAATCAAAATGTTACACAAGTTATAACGAAACGAGGTAAAAGAATATCTAAATTACCCCCTTTCTGTGATTCAACCAATAAAATTCGACAATACACCAATTCATTCAGTATAATACTTATAATAGTATTATTTATAACTTCCTGAATAGGTCAGTTACGAGTCTGATAAAATAGGGATATGTTGAAAATAGTTTGTTGTACAGTTAGTAACATCGTGAAAACGACATTCAATTCGATCAAAACTATTCTTAATCGCTCACTCATTCATTCCAAAAACTCACCCAATCAATAAAAAACGCTCCAAATTCGTTGAAAAAATGAAAATCGTTGAAATGATCAATAGTTTATTACAATTCATCAAATTTTTCCACGATGTTATAGGCTAACGTGGCTTTTTAAATGTCTGATTGGTCCATGAATGGTCCTTGAAGACACACATGTAGGAAAGTATGCATATTTTTTAAAGGGAATTAATAGTTATCGCTAAAATTTGGACGAAATTGGAAATATTGTATTATCTCCCTTAAATTTCATTAAGATTAAGAAATCGCCCCACTCACTCAATAATATAATTCCAAAATAATTCCCAAAGTCACTCAACTTGTCCCGCAATCGGGAACTATCGGCGATTCTACGGAATAGACCTCGGGAATAATACGGACGCAGCCATGAAAGCGCGTCATTTCGCGCGTAGGTTAATATGACGTCACAAACATCAACGATCCCGCTAAGGATGACGTTGCAAAAAAATAAAATCAACGAAAGAATAAAAGTGGGCATATTATAATTTGATATCAAAACGCAGTGTCTTACTGCGTTTTGTCATCAAATTATAGTATACCCAAAAGATCTCCAAAGATGATCGGAGAGAATTAACAAAATGTGATTTTCTACAAGCGTATTAACCGAAGTACCACCATGAGCCGAATTACCTAAAAAATGACTCAAAATTTCTACACTTACGTCCGAGGTACTTTTCAGTTTACGGAAAGTCCGAGCAATTTTCCGAATGCTTGTCCCGGGTTCGATCCCCGACGGCGGTACGAGGTCTAATCCGTAGAATCGCCGAAGGTTCTCGAGTGCACTCTAAATATCACGTTCTGTGCTAAATAGTCTTTTAACTTTATCAGAATGCTTGACTGCCTCGGTGGTCTAGTGGTAGCCTATAGGCGTTCGACCCGTGACCCGGAGGTCCGTGGTTCAAGCCCCATCGTCTCCGGGGTGAGTTTATAGGCAAAACACTTAATGGCCAGACCCAGTTCACCAAGTTGTAAATTTAAGTAGCACTGAGTTTACACCAGGGACGTAAAAATCAGTATTCGGGAACAACTCTTTAACCTTAAGCTTTTGTCGCAATCGATCTTAAATAAATTAGTACAAACTAAACATAGAAGTGCTTGTTTCAATGTGATCTAGCTCAAGAAAGCAATCTGGGGGTCGCATTTTTGGCTAAAATGCTTCAAATCTTTGTCAGAATGTTTTTATGCATTGTATCTCAGACGAGTTCTACATTGGGTCAAGTAGGGTCTTAAACTAGGTCACAAGATCAAACATTGGGAAATTGATTTGGAAATTGATTGTGAGCACACAAAAGTTTTTTTTTCGGCTCAAATGTCTTCAATATATTGGTCAGAACATTTGTCTCTAAATTCAATTCAAATTCAAATTCCTTTATTGGTTTAAAAAATCCAGTTATAGGATTGTCACCAAGAACATACATACAATAAACATACAAGACAGAACTTATCAAAAGGTATATATCAGATGGGTATATAATCTACGATTAAAGAACCGATATAAAATATCAGCGTACATATCGAGAGCCAGGGTCAAATCATGATAATGTAATTCAAAATCATTGCAATCAGAGCTAGAAGAAAGCAGTTATTGCTATGCTTAAGAATCACACTCATTATACTTGCCCGTCTCTATGAGATGTAGGACAAGGTTGGGATTTGTTCAGTCCGACCAAAATCGCGATCACATGGTCAAATTTAGAGAGAAAAAAAAACAACTTGAGTTTATTCGAGATTACTCATATTAAGCTAAAACTTCACGAAATTTGGTTAGACAAATGCTTGATTGTGCTTGACCTTATCCTTGGGCGATGCTTTTTGTTACGTTTCGGTTAAGGTTTGGCAAAATCTGATACATTAATTTATGATTTATATTATACTTGTTGAAATGTACCTTAAATTGGCCTTTTCTTTGATACTGGTTCAAACTCAGTATCACAAGGGTTGAAATATTCGCTGGAAGGAAAATGATAACAAATTCATGCAATTGTGTTCCCCCTCTTTTCATTGGCCAAAATAGGTACTAAAATTCGACGATACAAAAACGGTTATCGATTATCTAGCTTAGGTGGTAGTCAAAATATTTACCTTTTAATTGACGGTAAATTGGGTCACCGGATTATCGGGTTGAAACAGATTTAAATGGGTCAATGTTAAGACATTTCATTTCCTTATTGTAAAAGTAAATTAGACGCTGAATATAGTGTTCTTTTAACCTGCTTGACATATTGATATTGATGGGCTAGTGCAACCGTAGTTGGCAGCAACCATGTTACCCTCTGTTTGATATGAAGCATCATAGCGCGTCGGTAGCGCGTCGTACTGTCAATCAAGAGGTCTCTGGTTGGATCGTCGTCGGCGGCACTCATTCTTTTTCGAATATTTGTCTCTAACCAATGGGTTGATAGTCGTAGACCTATGTAAGATAGTAGCTGGAGGCTAAGAAAAGTTGTAATGGTAGTACTGGTGAGAGAAATACCAGGAATCCATTGTAAGGTGCTCCGACCGCCGCGATATATCTGAAAGATTGTAGAAAGCGGCGTAAACCCCCATACAAACTAACAAGTCCACGACTATAGAACTGTAAGTTTTATTTGGTTATAATCCACCTTTTTCCCCTGGCATTGTGGAGCCTGAATAACGGCTCGTTGCATTTAAAGTTAGTCTAAATAACTTTTTTAAATATCTTTCCACTTTTATAGGATAGTCAATATATGAACCGGTGGTTGACCCAGAGTGAGTTCGGGGAGGTGGGGGGGGGGGGGGGGGAGGAGTTGTAAAAGTAGGAAAACGAACCTCCGGGGGGGGGGGGTGTTTCCAAGGACTTCGGACAATTCGGGCCCCTTCATAAGGTTTTGGGGCCCCTGCTTCAAATATAGGCTATGTATCCCAATATTCTCTAGATTCATATGGAAATCAACTCGAGGAAAGAATTAAAGACTATTAATTTTAATACTCTTCCATTCTTTTCAGACGTTAATTCCTCGAGGGCCCTTTGGACTTACATCAGGGCCCGAGGTTACAAAGCTTTTCTCATTCTCAATTCAAAATGTTCTCAAATTTCAATTTGAGTTTAAAACCGTTAATCTGTTTAAATACTATTCACATCTTATTAATTTTATCTTTTATTTTCATGCATTTATTTAAATTTGAAATTTTAGAATATTCTCTGTTGAGCCAGAGAAAAGTTTAAAATCTCAGGCCCAGATTAAAAGCCCTGTTGATCTATTTGCTAGTCTAAGATTCGCAAAACCTGCGTCCCTTACTACCCATCCAGAATTTATATGTTTGTCCCAGGAACCCCTTTAAAAAAATGCTGGATCCGCCATTCTGAACTTGAAACATTAAGGTAGTAGACCCGTAATAGTTCCGCAACGTTTCGGAGGTATAAACTTTAACAGTGTTAACCGAGGTTACCTAATGATTTTCATTAGGAAACCTCGGTCAACAATGTGAAAGTTCATAAGTTCCGAAATGTTGCGGAACTATTACGGGTCCACTACCTTAAATCGTGTCCCGGGACCCACGTAACATCAGCTGATAAGGCTCTTCACCACTAGGGATTTAGAATGATAATGGAGGAATGGATGTTTTTTCCGGTTTTTCCGGGTCAATTAGAAGTCCTATTTATGTTAGACAATACCGATAATTTAAAAGGCTGACACTTTACAAAAATTGAACAAAAGTCCCTGTCGTTTCATCAACCAATAAATTCGTGACGTACACATACATGTCTAAACAAATTGACCCGATTGTTACCCAATACCCTCCTATATTATACCCGTAATATAAGTTGAGATTCAAATAGCTTCCGCATTATTACCTCTCGCTTGCTTCCGTTGTTTTTTTATGAGAAAATGTGAGAAGATTAAGTTAGCGTCGACTTTGACACAGCCTAACATAGGTATGCGAAGCACATAACCAACATGTTAGAGATAAATAAAGTATCTTTAATTTCATGGACCTATGAAACAAAAACATAATCACACTATACGATTAAAACATAAGTGTGGATAGAGTATCTTTAATTTCATGGATCTATGAAACAAAAACATAATCACACTATACGATTAAAACATAAGTGTGGTTAGGGTTTTTATTTCATAAAACCATGATTGCAAGGAGCTATCTTCCAATCCTATGGATTAATATAATGAAGCGAAAATGTAACGATTTCTCTTCTTATGATACAGATTTCTTATGAGACTATATATGCATGCCATTGCACCCTTAAATTTAAGACAGTGACCTTAATTAAGTTCATTTCATCTGCTCTAATCAAAATGTACACGAGTGTGAAATATTATGCGGTGCTGTTGATGGGATTAAGAAATATAGACACGGTCACAATTTGACATTTGAAACTTCTTCGGTGACCTTGACCTGCAAAATAGGGGTCAGAATCAAGTGCAGCACAGTTCCTCTTATCCAGTTGTACTAGTATATGATGTATGATGATATGTACTGGATCCTAGGCATTCGGAACATCACTCGGTCATTTCCGTAAACTACAACATACCTCGGGTGTATGCAAGGTGGATGGGTATGTAACGAAATCGTGCATTTAGTTACCCGGAAACAGTGTAAGAAAACTTTCACTGTAGACTTATATCTTTTACAGTAAATAACGGCTGAAGATCAAGATTTTTTTCAGCCGTTATTTAAGAATCTAAAGATATTTATATTAGGATTCGATGGTTTAACGTGAGAAGCGTTGGCGACGTCGAATGTTTTCACTCACAGTTTCGAGGGCTAACGCCATTTTAACTGACGTCATCGAGTTTTTCAATGGTTTTCCCGTACTTTTTAAAAATAGGCCGTCTATGTTCATCCGAGGTTGATCGTGAGATTGGCCGAGTGGTGTTCCGAATGGGATCCTAGGCTGACAGATATAGACTAGTCGAAAGTTACCATACTGACGCCAACACAAACAATAACGCCAGGACAGACACCAACAACGCCAAGGCAAGTACATAGCTTGTATGCTTTATTCAAGAACATGAAAGTTATTATCAATTTTATTATTTGTTTTATATTTTGGATAGATTGCGTCTTTTAATTAATCAGCAAGAACAGATAACCGCATTTTCTCGTTCTTGATTATTATCCCTTGCGTGCTATTTTCTTGTAAGTTGTTAAGAATAACTTGTCATTGCTCATGAAGTTTTCTGTAACACGCAACTCTTTATCGTAAGTCCGATTACCTTTGTCCAAAGCCCGAGTTAAAAGGTTCCACCCTCGGACATACTTTTTTTTGAAAATTTATTATTGTCTTACGAGCTTAAGTATCATCACCTAGGCATATTTGGGGGTGCTGTACATCCGAGTACCAGACAAACCTCGTCAATTGTCATTAAACTAGCCCCCGCAGTAAGGACGATAAGGACGAAAAAAAACCCGAAATTACAAACCAACGGACAATTAAGGAGACAAAAACAAACAAGGAGACCGGGCAGACATACATCCAAACAAGGTTCTCTTTCTGTTTTTCTTTACTTAGATCATGTTTTGCTTTTTTCCCTTTAAGATATCTATCTTTCAATTTATTGTCTGATCGTGAAATTAGGTTGTATTAAGGGATTTGCTTGTTGCAGATTGACTTTATATATTTTGCCCTGAGAAAACGCATTTTGCATGAATTATGATGGTTAATGATTATTTCGGTAGGTGGCCTAATAGTAGTAATATGATATTGCATTTGCCGAATTGCTAATTGAAAATCAATGAAGCAAATCCGCCAACGCGAGTAAGAAGGTTTGACGTAAAAACTGTGAGACGGCTAATTGTCACCTCAGGTAAAGTCCATGAATTTTACGTTCCAATGAATAGTTAATTCAGAAAATAATGTTGAAAAGAGAAAACAACTTGTTCACAAGGAATTTTCCTTTTCCAACACTTATTACATCCTCGTAGGAAGCATTCTTTTCAAATTAAATATACTGTTTATTGTCGACTGTTAACACCATCAAGTTAGACCAGTCTAAAATTTCGCAGAATGGGAATAAATGGAAACGAACTAAAAATGAACATATGTTGAATTAGAGCGACCCAAAGAGAATTGACGGATCGCTGGAATCACAAACTCAATTCGGACATAAAAGTTGTTTTGAATTGAAAAGGATGGTTTTATCAAATTACCTTGTGAAAATGAACCGTACACAAATCATTGATTGTAGGAAATTAAACAAAAAATAGTCTTTATGTAGTTACTACGATAAAGTCTTCATCAGCCATTTTTTGCCACATGTCGGAGGTCAAATTAGTGTGCGTAACTTGTCTAATATTATTTTTAGCATATGCTCGAAAACTTGAACAGATCATTGGTTAGTGACTTTTAAAGCTTTAACTGCATATCTTTTGGATGACCTTACCCTGTAGTAACGACCTTCAAATGAAAATAAATTGTTTGTTCAATATTTTATTTTTTCAAATTGTGGGTAGCCAAATTAGAACTTAAGACTAAGATGCAGGATTTGATTGGCGAAACGATATTAAATTGATATTGGCAATGCGTCAATTCGAGCGCTTATTGCAACATTGTCGTAATTGCTTAATAAAATTTAGGCATATGCAGTAGTATAACAGAAAGCTTTCGAATTGTTGAAATTCAACTTTAAAACTCCCTTTATTGTTTAAAGGCGCGTATAATATTGTTGTTAAGTCGATTGGATACATAATCTTACGAAAATATGTTCAATGATTAATAACATACCAACCTAGCACCTGGCACGATGACCTTAAAATACTGGAAGTATTTATTTACTTTTCCTGACCAACCAAACTAATTTGTTATGTTTACCTTCCTGATTTAGCCTTGATACATTACGATATTGATACAACAGGAAAAACCGATGAATGAATCGAGGCTTAATTTTTTCTTCCGAGCTCATGTTGCTTATGAATACTTGAATCCTTACTCATGTTCCGGTAGTTAGTTGTGCAGATACCCTAATTGGTCATTTGTTATCTTTGACAACCGATTAATACAATTCTTTGAGAGAGCCATTGTGATTGGTTTACATTTTTCTATAAAGTTTAATTCTAGACAAAAATTTGGAGGGGGTGTATTAATTTGGTGCTGTCTGTACCCGCACGATTTTAAATGATATCATTAGAATTCCTGAAGTGCCCATGCGGCGATCTCAGGCTATCGCAAGGTAATCTCACGAACCTCGCGCGGTCAGTCAATTAGGTGTTCTGTAGAACGTACAGCCGCCATACAAAATTTTACCGGTTTGCGGCGATTTTAAGGGCTCAACGTAGTAACAGCGTCGGGATCTACCACCGAATTATTCTATCTATATATACTGCCTAACTCCCCTTTCGGGTATTACTGGCATTCTTTGGAACAAACTTCTCGTTATTTCTATTTGACAGAAAAATTATCGCAGCTCCTCCAACATAGACTATAAATAGAAATATTAATACAGACACGGGTCAGGATAACACTTAGTGGAAAAAATAGATTTCCTAATAAAGGAATAATTCCGATCTCACGATCTCGATCAAATAATATCTGTTTCAACAGATTTATTAGAGTTATTATTAGGTAACCGGGCCATATTTATGTTGGCCATTCCTCGTTTTCAAACAAAATATGAAGTTGGTACTTGAAAATATTAGAACAAAAGCATGATATCGTGATGCATGATGTTTTCCTTGGAATTATCGCTGAACAACTAAAATAGCCATTTTTATGCGGAAAAATGGTTCCTTCAATATTTGAAGGTGATAAAACGCTTATTCTTAATGCTTTCTGTGGTTTATCGAGGAGAAACGGTAGACGTCATTATGAATGTGCATATCAGCCACGTGCAAAATGACGCGATTTAAGAAAATTTGTCCTAAATTCATCACATTTAGTCTCATTTCTGTTTAAAAAAAATAGAATAATCTATATAATCAATAATAGGTGTACGATTATCGATCAATTGTTTGAAGACAAATAAAATAAATGGTAAAGGATAAGGTCTGTTACTTTGGATACAAACGAATGTTTGTGATGCACGGAACTCGAAATTTTTCCTTTTTTTTTAATATCTAGTATTCTCTAATTTTCTCATAATAATATTCATATACAAGAGGACCATGATGGTCTTGACCCCTGGGACATCGCATCAATGAAATAGGCTGATGTCAAAAAGTAGATAATTTCTACATAAAACCAACTTTCAACCAACCAAAATTGTGGCCCCTAGAATTATAACAGGAGAATTATCATTAAGACCCCTTTTCTTGTGATATGGCATGGATCCTTCCCATTTTCAATAGGCTTCATCATTGTGACATTACAAACATTCTGACCAAGTTTCATGACGATTGGTCCATATATGAAAATGACCAAACCATCATTATGACCAAGTTTCATGAAGTTTGGGCCAAAATTTGTGGCCTCTAGAGTGTAAAATGAAAATTGTCATTAAGGCCCCTTTTCCTGTGATACTGCACAGATCCTTCCAAATTTCAATAGTATTCATCCTTGTGACCTGACAAACATTGTGACCAAGTTTCATGATGATTGAACCATACTTGTGGCCTCTGGAGTGTAAATAAAAAAAATTGTCTTTTAGGCCCATTTTCCCATGATATGGCATGGATCCTTCCAATTTACAATAGGCTTCATCCTTGTGACTTTACAAACATTTTGACCAAGTTTCATGATGATTGGTCCATATATGTGGCGGTAAACAAGAAAATTGTCTTTAAGGCCCTTTTCCCCCTGATATGACACGGATCCTTCCCATTTTCAAAAGGGTATATCCTTGTGACCTGGAGATCATTCTGACAAATTTTCATGATGATTGGTCCATATTTGTGGTCGCTAGAGTGTAAAAACTTAAATTGTTGACGTCGGACGACGGACGACAGACATCAAATGATCACAAAAGCTCACCTTGAGCACAATGTGCTCAGATGAGCTAATTAAGAGCCGCCGTCATAGCGCAGTTGTAGTGCGCCGTACTATCATTCCATGGGTTGGGTTCCGTTCCCGACGGCGGAACTCATCCTTTCCTACTATTTGTCTCCCACCAATTGGTTGATAATCGTATACCTTTGTGGGATTGCAGCTGGAGGCTAGGAACGGATGTAATGGTAATACTGGTGTGAGAAATACCAGAAATCCATTGTTAGGTGCTCCAACTTTCCCGTAGTTCAATTTACCAGTAGACATGAACAGTCGTTTTTATTTGTTTGTTTGTATGGGGTTAAACGCCACTTCCAACATTATGCGACAGTAGCACCTAACAAAGGTATCCTGTCGATTTCCACCAGTACAAAACATCTCTTCCGAGCCCAACCCATTTAGGCCTACTACATAAATCACACGCCAATTGGTTGGAGCAGTCGTATTTGAATAGGGTATAACGTCACTTTTAACAATTTTTAAGTTTTTTGTAGCTGGTGCACCTAATTATTTATTCCTCAAATTTCTCACACTAATTCTGGCTCTACATCCTCACCCAGCCTCGAGCTATTCATTCTAATTAGGTTTACGATTATTCACCTATCGTTCGGAGGCAAATGTCGAAAAAGGATATTTCCCGCGAGAGGGGATTAACTCTGGGACCAAATCAGACATAAATGAAGCAGTTTGAATATGTGACCACCTGGGTAGTGCGTAAAGTGTCGATCCTAGCCAGACTGCGCAGATTGACTAGGGTCGAAACTCTTTGCACCGTGTATATTTTCTGAATCTAGAATGATCAATCTACCTTCCAGTGAAATAATTTCTAAAATGCGACTTATGGTTGACCTATGGTGGATCAAATCTCTATTTAAACAAATCGTTTTACAAAATTCCCGGATGGTTCGCGGTACGGGTCACATATGCAAAGAGATTTGATCCAGCTCATACTTTCAGAATTGTTCAGATTGACCGAGTCATTATGTTGTCTTGGTTCCCCCGTTTGACTTCTGAAAAAAGCCCTACGTAAAGGTTAACAAAATGTAGCGGTGTTACCTTTTACCATAAAGGTGCATTATATCTATCTTGAATTTTAAGTAGACGTTATTTTACGAGCAGGCTTTAAGATTTTGTAAAATCAAATCAAAAATAGTCGATTTCAACCTCAGAAAGGGGGTAAGGTTTTATAAGAGCATGGGCATCAATTATATTTTTACGGCTTTCCAGATACAAATAAATTCAAAATGCAAAAAATTTCGACCCTAGACAACTCACGCTAGTTCACAGGTCAAATCGATGTTTTTCTTTTCCATTTAGAGGGGGTGTGTGTCCCTTTTCACGTTAAGGATCTGAATGTAATGAATGTTGATAAGCGCAAAGAAGTCACATTTTATCGTGTTAATCGGAAACTTATATTTATAAACATATTAAGCCCTTTTTTTATATAAAAATGCTTTGAGACGTCGCAGTAACGTCGGGCTATTTTATGAAAATCAGTCATATTTTTGTTTTAATTTGAAATAAAATCGTTGTACAGCCTAAAACAGCACATTATTGTACATCATTTTAAAGCTTTTGAAAAGCTCCATCTTATAGACACTAAATTCTGATAACCATGGCTGTGGAAAAAATAATATCGAGTTTACTACAAAAGAAACACCAAAAAAGCGCATGTAACGCGTAACATGCTTTTCTTTTAATATATGTTCAAGATGCCATAAAATCGCGGATACGTTCCTTATCGTCGTAAAATTTTACACACAGTTACCTTAAATACTGGTCCTTATGTGATGTGAATTTGGAAAGTTTCTAATATAATTTTGCGAAAATCTCTCCACGTAAATAAAATAGCGGAAAGTGTAACGCTGCTAAAAATGCAGCAAAAAATGACGACTCAAAATTTTCAACATAAAAATAATCATACAAAGTGAAGGAAATAGTTAAATCTAAAAACATTTCAGAAAAATGGTCAGATTTTTATTTCTTCAGTTTGAATTTGGTTTATTTGCGTGTCTTAATTAAATACAAAGTTTTCGCGTGAAAAAGTCTGAAAAATGTCACGCTTTTTTGAAATAACGTCATTTTTTTCGCACCATTTTCGCAAGGAGTAACTAAACTCTTATTAAATGTCGATTAAATGAAATAAAAAATGAACTAGAAAAAATGGTCAGTCGATTATTTTCAAAAATATATAACAATCTATATTTTGTGATTTTAACGCTAAATGCGAGAATGCTGAAAAAGTCTGAAAAAATGTCACGCTTTCTCATTTTAATGACGTTTTACGTTGCGAGTTTCGCGTGAAATAGATTATTTCGAAATTACTGGAAGAAAAATGATATACTGACTGGTTTAATTTAAATAAAAAAACTTTCCTCGGTTTTGACGAGTTTATAGAATAGCAAGACCAACACTATTAAGTATTTTATCATTTTCATAAACCTTTTTTTAGTTTTTCGGAAATTAATGCTTTTGTTCATACAAAATTGATTTTGTCACGTAAATACAGAGATTCTACATCCTGAAAATAATTTATACAAATCTGAACTTGATAGTAATTCACATTTTTAATCACCTCTTTTGATATAATTCAGAATATGGCATATGGTTGTTTTAAATGAAACGCGTTTGTTTTTTCTCCAATTTTACGCTGCAAAAATAACGTCAAATTACGTTACGCTTTGTAGCCTCAGTTCGCTGCGACGTCTCTTTACAAAAAAGTTTTTGTCCCACAGCCACTTTTTTAAAGGAAATACTATGAATTCTATGGTTATTTCTGGAAAATTCGATCAGTTTAAGGGTAACAATTTGATGTTTTTATTTCGCTTCGATGCGCAATGATTACGTCCCCTCCCATCATCAGAGGTAAATAATATGAATATTTGTACGGCCCGCGAGCAGGAAAACTAAAAATTGCCTTTTCGAAGAAATATAAATTCCAATAAGGCGTTCCAAAACCGAAAAACCATTTACGAAAGTTACGTGTTTTCTAAAATTTCATAATCACTCAAGTAGTTTCTGAAGTTGAAATTAAACTTTATTGATGTAAGTATTGAAGCAATAGAGCATTGTTTTACTTTCGACTTAAGAGCTTTAGTTAATTTCGGAAATACAGTGAACTTTTTTTTATCAAACGTCCACTTAAGGAACGGCTAAAAATGGTACAGGATATTTCTAAATAAATACAATCGAGCGAATGTTACCAGGCACACAAAAATGAACTATCTGGGCAATCCGCAAACGATCTAAAAAATCTAGACAGCCGCTAAGTGGACTAATACCCTCCTACAATTGCTTGTCTATGATGAAATGCCATTTTACATTTAAGGGTCGTAACTCTGTCAAAAGTCAATGGATCGCAACCAAAATATCACATCTCTGCTTGATATTGATCACATCTGTGAAGATGAATGAAATCCGCCGATTAGTTGCTGAGAAATTGAGCGGACACGAAAAAGCCACTGACGGACGGACAGACCTACAGGCTGACTCTTATATACCCCCAAACATAGTTTTAGGGGGGTATAAAATGATTTCGGCAGGGATCAGTCGGAGGTCGCATTTCAAAAATTCTTTCACAGCATTGTACAAAGATCATTCTAGTTTCAGAAAAACAACAACAACAATTTGTTATAGCTTCGACCCTAGTCAGTCTGCGCAATCCGCGCAGTCTGACAAGGGTCGAACTTTACATACTTCCAAAGATGGTCCCTTTTCTCATTACGAGTCATGATTATAAACGTGGTTTTGCAATTAAAGTATAAGGTAAAGCGGTGAGCGTCAAGGCCTGAACACCGTCTGTGTTATAGTCAACACCAGGTTCTGGTAAAAACTCAAATTGTTGAATCAAGTTGGTAAAGATGAGAAACAGCTCCATTCTGGCAAGCGGTTCTCCTATACACAATCTGGGACCTGGGGGTATGAAAAATATAAGTTAAATAGAAAATATCATTACCAAACGGTAGGCCTAACCTTTATAATGATTTTACGCAAAGTAGGGGAGAATGGACTTAGTGTCAGAGAGTCATCTGACAATGAAAATGATTAAATATGGTCAGGTTAGGCTTCCAATTGTTGTTCTTTTCTTTATTCAGACCAGATTTTTCTTGCGACACATGCTTATGATGAAAAATGATTCACTTTCTTTAAGAAAAATTACAGTAGAATCCTTCTCCGAATTATACACTTATAATAGCAACTTTTTGCTCAAATGCAACAAACTTTGAAACTTACTTTGTACACAAATTCAAGATTTTAAGACTAGCTCCTATTGATAGTAACTTCTTGTTAACTTTAAGCTTCGTTTATAATTATAATCATCATTATACTGCTAAAACTACAATTTTTAATAAAAAGATGTCAATTTTAAGGACATTTCATTCAGTCTCGTTCAAAATTGTCCCACAAAGTCATAGGCGTACCTAGGAATGTGAAATTTATACGCACTTAGAAGGCGACAACGTAAGAATCTATAGGATAAAGGCAATATATGAGGACTGTGACAAAAGATAAATGCCCTCCGTCCACTCCTTTTTCATGATTTGAGCGTTGGTGAAAAATCAAAACATCGTAACTACAGCTTAAATAAGCTGTAGTTTCGATGTTATGATCATTCATCAACGATATGTTTCAACTGAGAATTATTTCTTTTACGCACTTGCGCAAATTGCGTAATGGGGGCCACGCCCTTGATAATTAAGAAGAAAGGAGACGGTGCAGATTTAGGTTAAGATAAGACTTTTTTTATTCAACCAAATTTAAATTATCATATTATTTTAGATGTCTATATCTACATTTTACAATATGTCACTTGTTTTATTTGGTATACTTCAACTGCGATATTGTGACCTTTGGAAAAAGATGGTCTTAAGTCCGAAGGTTAAGATAAGACTTCACATCTAAGTAACATACCGTCTCCAAAGGGCACCAATCCTTCTTTTCTAATAACATTTCCGTTTTCATCAAGGAACCTTCCTGGATCAAAGACATCTGGCTGTGGCCAATATTTGGTGTCAATATGAGCGGAGTAGAGATTAGCAATGATGATACAGTCTTTAGGAATGTGATAGCCATGTAAGGTAGTGTCTGTATTACAAACGTGGGGTAGAGAAAATGTCACTGAAATTCAAATACAAACTTCGTTTATTCTTACACAAAAGCGCAGCTAGGATTTTGAAATGTATACGCACTCAGAAGTCGACCAACATAGAATATATTGGAAAAAAGGCGATATGTGGACTAAAAGATGAATGTCCTCCGCCCGCTCATCTTTTCTATAATTTGGGCGTTGGTGAATAATCAATACATCGTAACTACAGCTTGAATGTGCTGTAGTTTCGATGTTATGAAATTCATCAACCACCTTTTTCGACAGAGGATATATTTCTATTACGTACTTGCGTAATGTGCGTTATGGTAGTTAGCCCGTGTTACAATCAGAAAATCTCAGGCCCCGTTCATTGTCCGGCGTCACGACACGATATTTAAGGTATTAGACCCGTAGTAGTTTTGTAACATTTCGGAACTCAAGATCCGTCACAATGTTGATCGAGGTTTCCTAATGAAAATCAGTTTATAACTCTCGAAATGTTGCGGACATAATACGGGTCTACTACCTTAAATATCAAAACGTCATTTATCGGTCACCGAAATCAAGCGAACGCTAAATTGATGGAGGGTGACCGTGGCCCTAACGTCTTGACACCAGCTTATTCAAGCTGTATTTACGCCATTTAAGTCGTCCATCTATAAAAAATGTTTTTAAAAAAAGACGGAAATAATGTGGAATTTCAACAGTTGTCTCATCATAAATGAGTGTTTCGATTTTGTAGCGATCTATTAATAACGGATCGCTGCGTATAAATAAAAATCAATTGCCCTATCAAGTAACTTATTTATATCAGGATGGGTGTTGGCTTCCGTTGTTTTGCCATTGTTTTGCAACCATTTTAATGGATTGGAGTGTTTTACGTTATTACTGCAGCTACGATATTTTAGGTCGCCAAATCTTTAATCGGGGTCCGTGAGCATTTTTTTTTTGTAGACAAAATACGTTTTTATAACTGATGTGGCTCGCCCTGTCGGAAGTCAAACTACCTTCACTACCCGAAGGGGCAAAATACCTTCCCTGCGTTCAGGATAAAAACGTTTGCAAAATTATGTACGGCTTTGCGTGTGCACTTATATGGAAAGCGGGATATAAATGGGAAACAGTTTGCAATGTTGAGGCATTATGAAGGCAGTGCAGATCAGCGACAAGTTTTACATATTTAACAATGATGTCGTTACTATGGTTGTTGTATTAATCTTTTTTTTTTGTATATTTTATGTGATCCGCACACGAAAAGGGACCATCTGGATAGTGCATTGAGTGTCTATGCTAGTCAGACTGCGCGGACTGCGCAGACTGACTAGGGTCAAAACTTTTCGCAGTCAACTTTTTTTCTGAATCTAGAATAATAATTCAATCTGTGAAAGAATTTTAGAAATGCGACCCCTGATTGGCCTTTACTAGAACAAATCTCTTTTTTTGAATTTCATTTTATGGAGTTCTCAGATGGTCCCTTTTCGTGTGACGGGTCATATATTCTTATCCGGTTTTGCGTATATTTAATGTGCAATTAAACGTTTCGGGCAATATATCTTGGATATTTTAATGGATATTACTGTACAACTTGTGTTTATTATCTTGTGTTGCAAGTGTTTTAATTACATGTATGTGCTGTCGATTCATGCATATAAAAACATTTTTGAAAAATCGAGCATCCCTACAAAGTTTTAACCCATATTGATATGCAATTATGGCTTTGTTTCAATCATCTGACTTTAAACTCCTATATTCTTTTTCTTCAATACAAAATTGGACAAAATATGAAAGTTTTATGACGAAGTCTCTAAATCACGTCATTGCCAATGAACACTTTGTTTCAAATGCACCCCCCCCCCCCGCAGCAATGACAATGGTAGGGTCAAATGAACGAAGGCAGAATATAACGATGAGACAATTTAACTTGGCTACAGTTAATGACATCGTGAAATTGACAAGATGAATGAATGCGGAATGATTTGGAATGAAATTGAATGAGTGTGTAGGGCGAGGTTTGAGTCAAATTCAAGGGAGGTAATCCAGTATCGCTAATTTTGTTCAATATGAACAAAATAAGCAAAATAAGCGATATCAATTGCCTCACTACAATAAAATATGCATACAGTTCATAATGGCTTTTATGTCTTTACAAGCCCATCCTACGTTTACAAATAAAAAAAGTCAGCAAAAAAACTCTTTTTTTTTCATAGCGATTTTTATTTTGAATGTAGTTTTGGTCTCACCATTTTAGTGAGTTTGGAGCGTTTTTGAATGATATGAGTGAGTGAATGGAATGAATGGAGCGCCAAGTAAGCGAGGAATGAATGGAGCGCCAAGTAAGCGATTTAGAATGGTTTTGATCTGAATGATTGTCAATTTCACGATGTTACTAACAGTATTATAGGTGACATTTCCAAGTAATAATCTATCGATAATCATTTATCATAGACGACACAACTTACATGTATTCGAGATTCTCTGTAGTTCCAGCAATGTGGCCTGCACGAAGTTCAGACTGCCTTTGTCACTGAGAGAAACTGGTCGAGCGTGTCCAATAACCTGGGGTACATAGATCGAGGGTTCAGTAAAAGACTGTGCGTATATACATTTAAACTAAGTATAGTATACATGGTGAATATACATTGTATATACACTTAGTACTGTTTTCTGTACTAAATCCTAGGTTTATTTATCTATATCTATACTTTCAAATAAATACATGTCATACTGAACCAAAAATATTCCTGCTCTGGCAGGAGGTATAGACAAAGATCAGCCTGCCCAGATGTGCAGTCAGTTAGTATTCTATACCGCCTGAATTTCCTTTTTGGAACAAGAAAATTATAAGGTTTGATAGTTCAATAAAGACAATCACTCAAAATCAGGAAATTCAGAGCTTAATCCACAATGCTTTTATTCATCATGAAAGAAATAAAGCATTTGATATGTGTTTCAAGAAAAATGAATGTCTTTCTTTTAAGAAAGCAAAGCGCTAGCGTGCACATAAGAAATGGACCCAATGGATACCCAGTGAAGCGTATTCGATGCGTGTTTCAAACTACGAACGCTCGCTCGTGCTTCGATATCATGTCCTACATTCAGGACGGAACGGTGCAATTTGTTTTCAAATAACCCTCGCTTTGCACGCTGTGATATAATTTGAAAACAATTTGCACCGTTTTGTCACCCTTAACGCAGGGCTGAGTGCAGGACTGATACAAGCACGTCTTGCAGGACTGATACAAGCACGTCGTTTGAATGGCCCAAGCACACAATACATCAACCGAAAATTCTAAAACTAGAAGTCTCAAAATTTTTGTAGTTGCCTAAGCGTTCGTCGTATAAATGGATATATTATAATGTAAGAATCTAAAAACACATAAAATCCCTTAAAACTCATAACTCAAAAATTATGATCATGTCTTTTGATCATTTGATAAACTTACTGCCTACCCAGTAAATTATTAAAACTTTAAACTCGCTTTCGTTACTTTTACCCTTTTTGACGTCATGTAAGCGGAGCCAAATAAGAGACGTCACATGATATTTCATAGCAATCAGGTGTAAAATGATGCGTTTTAAGAACATTTGCTGAATCTTTTAACATATTGTCTTATTTTATCATTAAATGAAAATAATAATAGTTTGTATTTCGAGATAGATATATTTATATTTCATTTCGTGTACGACAAAGGCTATATCTTCAATTGTGGCTCCGCCATTCGTGAAAATATAGCTTTTGTTGTTCACGATTATCTTCTATAATTTTTTTTCTAAACTTTACACGAGTTAGAATTCGTATCTATAACATATGAAAATACCAAAATCTGTACCTGGTTAATTTCCTGAAAGCATTTTTGTTGTATATCCGGAAACTGTATCATGTAGAGTAAAGCCCAGTCTAAACTAGTACCAGTAGTCTCGCCACCAGCAAGGAACAAGTCAACTATAATCTTGTAAACATTCGATTCTGAAATAACAACTACAGCCCTAAATTCAGGATGACAAAAAATTGCAAACAGCTTGCCGATTTTATTCCGTTTTTTTTTTACATTGGCAAACAAGTTCTATCATTTTGTCAACCTGTACGCAGGGACGCATTTATTGTAAAAGCGGGTTAAGAGGTATCTTTCAAGGATAACTGTAGGCATAAAAGTTTGCAACGACATCGGTTCGGAACTAGTACTGGTCCAAAAGAAAATAACATTTAAAATGAATGCACCAGTGTATCGTGTTTGTTTATTCCTCTTTTTCGACAGTTTAAGCTTTAATTCGAAAGAAAAAATAAAGTTTTCTTTTAACAGTTTGTATGTACCTACCTGTGAACAATTGAGGCTCGGATTCATCACGTGATGCATTCAAATATAGGTCAATGAAATCTCGTACATTCTCAGGAGCAAACGTAGCTTTGTGCTCCTCAATGGTTTCCGACAGATAGGACTTGACTCTCTCTATGGCCGCAGTCCTTTTTCGAATCAACTACAATGTATATAATTAATCATAGTAGAAGGTTATATCATACTGATTTGCAAAAAGCAGAATATTATCAACATAAATGAAAATTTAGAACGTTTTATGCCACCGCATCGATAAGATTAGGCATTTTGACAGATCTCAACAATATTTATCCGGAGATATCAAGGGAAGGTCATCTGAAAAGGTCAAGGTTATAGATCTAGCATGGTCAATGTTTGCGAAACCCACCCCCAAAATTGATATTTTTTAGTAACTTGAAGCTTAATTGAGCTTCAGAGTGAATCCCTTGCATTTTATAGATCTCATCAACCCTCAGTAGCAGAAATCAAGTTTAAGGTCCTCTGGCAATGTAAAGGCTACTTTTCAAGGTCATAATTAGCAAACTTAACGACAACAACAACAAGAAAACCCTTAACAATTTTGAATAACTTGAACCATAGTAAGCTCCAGTGCTCATATTTGGCATGATGTCAAATCTATTCAATACTTATCAGCATATTCAAAGTCTAATAGCATATTTCAAGGCCAAGTTCATTGATCAAGGTCAAAATGAGAAAACTTAATAAAAAATTTAACATTTTGTAAGTTGTTATTAGACAAATCTGTCAATATTTTGCCAGTTTGGAGAATTTTCTTTCAAATATCTTTGTACACTCTAAAAAAACAAAAAAAAAAACAAAACCCAAAATAAGTGAGTGTTCAAATTTGCACTCAATCAGCGATGCATATTTTTGTACAGCCAATTAGCGGACTGTACTGTAAAAAGGGCGAAAGTGAATAACTTTTCTAAATGCGACGTCCGATTGGCCTCTACTGGAACAAGTCTCTTGCCTTTCAAATATCTATCCTTCAATGTTTCTTGTTGGTCTCCTTTTGAGTTACGGGTCACAAATGATAAACGTACTACTTGAATTTTGCGTGAGATTCATAGCAATAATTTCATTCGTGTGATACTATATTTGCATGAGAAAAATTAGATAAACATTTATTTGGGAACAATACCTCTCTCCCAGATGGCCAATTCCTAGTGAAAGGGAAGAAATTCTCCTTGGCAAATGGAGCATTCAGTTTGAATATTCCTTCTAAAACGTCAGTAAGTTCTGTAAACTTCTTCTCGTTGTATTCAAATCTACAAAAAATGATTTCCTAAATAAGCAAGAACTTTTTTTATTGGACTTTAGTAATGATAATTACTTATTAGTATGACTTTTTTACATTTTAGAAATAAAGGAAACCCAATTTCCTTTTAGAGATTCCGTATGAATTTAAGTCGTGTTCAACATATTAAAAATATGATCTTTGTGCTATTGCCAAGAATTAATTAATACCGTATTAAAAAATAGATCTGTTCATTTGATTATTTAAAATTCGGGATGGCAATATATATCAAACGAAAATATAATTAGATTGCCTAGAAAATGGAAAATTTAGAAAGATACGAAGGATCGTTTGATTGATCATGTTAATTATGGACTGATATTTCACCGGGTTTCGCGGTTGAACAATACATGTATAAGTTCCGACAACATGGGATTCAGTCAAAAACAATTTAAGAATAGGAAAAAAAAGATCGAATTTCAAACAAAGAAAAAGATATATTTGGACAAGTCTGGGAAAAAAATTGTAAATAAAAATGAGCACACATAGTTATCACGAAATTGACAATTTGAATGCTTTTGGAAAGCATTTGGAATGAAATTAAATGAGTGTGATGAGCGAGCTTTGAATGATATTCAGGGGAGATAAAGAATAATCGATAATTTCGTCAAATTGGACGAAATTATCGATTTTTGTTTACTTCCCTTTAATAAAATCTACAAATTTTTGTGTCTTCAAAGACAAATCAGACAATTAGAAATCAACACCAGCCAATGAAAACATGAAGTTACTTGATTGAAATGTTGAACGAATTCGATGCGTTTTTGAACAATTTCGGTGCGTTTATGAGTGATTTAATTGGCGCGAGGGTTAGGAATGAATGATTTGTTCTTTGTGCGAGTGATTCTGAATGGTTTTGTTCAAAATGAGTGTCATTTTCACGTTGTTGTTAACTGTACCTTGTACCAAACATGACGCTGCATATTATATTTGTAGCAGCTGAGAGGAGGTAAGGTTTAACCCTTATCGGTGACGTCTTGGCGTCTCTAAGTATTGACGTCAGCACGTGGATTTCCTCACGTATACGCTCTTCTAACGTCATTTTACCGACACCAAAGTCTCGCAGTGCTTGTAACGTGAATCGACGTAATGTCTTCCAAGCATGTCCGCTATTATACGTCAAACCTATAATGTTTGAACATTAAGAATTATTCAAGTGGATAACCAAAAAGAATCAAAGGCCTGAAATGCCTAGAATGCGGTCGGGACCGATTTAATCTAATTTTAACTTTTCTGGTTTGAGAATGAAATTAGGGTTTTACAGAATAAAATCAGACTGCACTTGTAGGCAGGCTGTTCTTTGCCTTTATTTCCTGCAAAGGCACGAATACTCGGGGTTCAGCATAGTAAAGGTAAATAGACCAAGGCATTTGACCATCCTCGATTCCATTGACCTTTCAAACTTTCTAAAGATTTTCTCTTCCTCTTTGTCAAGATGTACGAATGTGTGAAATATATATGTAATTTTCTACCATGGCTAAAAATATTTGAAAGCCTTAAATATGACATTGGATACTGTGACAATGACCTTGATTGCAATAGAAGCACTTGCTATGATTCATAAATGTTAAAAAAATCTTGAAAACCGGACAGAGGGTTGCTTTATTCTGAAAGCAATACTCGTATCACGCGGTTATAATCGTAACCATAGAAGCACAAAATGCTATCACCTGTTCCTTTTGAGACCCCTATAAGTGGAGCAAAAAGCTGTGGTCTGTCTGTAAAAACGTCCGCCTGTTTAGTGAACGCCTCGTGTATAGCGTCATAACCATTTAAAATCACAATACAGATTGAACCGCAATATAGTCTGGAAACGAAAGTATGAATATTTGCTAAAATATCGGTGCAGATAAGACTATATATTAGCATTATTTGATACTTTTAAAAAGCTTCTGTCATAGGTGTAAAATAACGTTGCTTTTTCTAAACCTGTTTAGACTTTGACATTGGTCAGTCTGCACAGCCTGACCTAGTCTAAGTTTTTTGTACTTCTCACATGAAACCTTTTCGTATTACATGCATAAAATAGCTAATCATAATTCGTTTCAAGTATAACGTATCGAGGGATCAGCGCAACACTATTGTAAGTCTCTTTATAACGCTGTGTAGTGTTGTGCTGGCTCCTCGATATGTCACCGCTATTAGTATATTCCGTCGGCAAAATGCATCCACTATACATCTAGGTTGGATAATGGAATCTCGTAACAGAAGCGTATACAAAGTCACTAAGTCGTAGTTTCGAGGTTATGTCTGCATTGTGATATCAAGTTTATTTTTCCACCATGTTTTGTTCTTTCAATATTCATAGTGTACTTAAGTCCGCTTGCAAACACTATAGTTTTAAAAACCTGTACCTTTACCTGTAAACGTTACCATATTTCTTCGCCAATTCAGTAAACTTCTTGTATCCGTTCGGGTCTTTCCGGAACATACGAATATTCCCGATGATAGGCCATGCAAATGGTCCTGGTGGCAAATTTCGATTCACATACTGGGTATACAAGGTCAACACGAAAACAAGGAGCACGGAAAATAAGAGAACATTTACTCCATTTTCGAAAAATGTCACAATTGTATTTATCTCCATTTTATCTGTGAATCACTAGTGCACTACTGCACATGTCAATATTTACGACGGGCAACGTTTATATATCTATCATAGTTGGGTATATAGAGGATATTGAATGAGTGGTCATGGAATACTGAATCTATTAAACGAGTCATCTATAAACAGATAAAAACGAGGCTTCGTCGAGTTTTTATCTGTTTATAGGTGACTCGTTTAATAAATTCTATATTTTTTATTTTATGAGTACAAATTTTATAATCTATTATGATATGACCCGAATTTTGCGAAAAATCGTCAAAATTCTTGAAATTCAACATTTCAATTTTCAACTTTTAACGCCGCTTGAAACTGACGTCACAATATATACATTATGACGTCATTTTCGCGGTTACAAAATAGCGTTGCTATTCGCTCTGAGCTCATCTGCATAGTTATTCCACTAATGTAATAACACCCGTGTAATATCAAAAATATTCAACGGGGTAATTTAACTTCTTCGACGTAGGTCGTATTATAAAATTTCAAAATCTTTTATTCAACCCTTTCCTGATTTGTTTGTAAGAGGTTGCAGTAAATGCGGTCTGAAATGAAATCATATCACGTTGTTGAAATATTGAAGAAAAGGGATAAATTGCTTGTTATAAGCAATTTCTTCCTTCTCTAAAATATTTATCTCCCATAAAAATCGATAGGGTTAAAAAAAATAAGAAGGCGATATAGAAAACAGATATTTTCCCAGGGAGAATTGAAATGCATTTAAATTGTTCATTGCGTCTTGTATGAAAGAAATGTTGTTAATGATATTTTAATGCACACATGTATACTCTTTTTTTGAATATCGAAACTTAATTTTGAGAATCGCAAATGAGCTTAGATTTATAAATAATTAATATCATTGCATATCTGTAACCCTTCAAAGAGAAAAGGGACAATCTGAGGACTGTGAAGGCTGATTAGGGTCGAAACTTTTCACACTTTTGCTGATTTTCTTCATCTAGAAGAACTTTTTAACTTTCTAGTATAAGAATTCTTGAAATCCAATGCCTGGCTTACTATCACTGGAAACAATCTCTTTTTAAATTATTTATTACACGAAGCTCCAACATAGACCTATTTTGTATGACGGGTCACATTTATGTTTCAATAACAAATCATTACAACACATCCCTTGTTTCAGCACGAGGAGAAACAAGTCTCGAGATATCAGCGGAGAAAATGTATGTGCAACGCATTTTCTCATATTGTAACAAAAGGCTCAAGAGGACCTATATCGCTCCACTGGCTTTAACATTTTTAGACTAAAATTAGATAAATGAATTATTCTAAATGAATACATTAACACTCTGAAATCTCTTAAGGAAGTTCGCTCCTGAGAATTTTGTTTCATTGCGCAACAGGAATTTCCGGCCACTCTGGTACCATGAACTCGTCCACGCCAAATAGTTTCCATAAATAATTCAAAGAAAAAAGGGGACAATATCACAAAAATCGTCCTTTGAGATTTTTTTACACACAATACGAAACATTTGATTTCAATTTTTCGGCAAAATTATTGCTAGATATCGTATAAATCAACACTGCTATTTTGTTTGTTTATTACAGGATGTGACGTCAACGTCGATTTTGTACATTTAAGCGACGTCGACGTTCCCGCTCTTTATAGGTCGTCAAATTACGTTATGTTAAAATACTAATCCTTTAAAGGCATACGCGCGCAAATAATTTTGTCGACAGAATTTTTTGATATTTTAAATAACTTTTAATCAAAATAGCTTAAGCAAAAATATGCAAAAAAAATTTGGGGGTCACCATATCCGTTTTTGAGAAATTGACCTTTGAAAAAACGCATTTCTATACAATTTTTCACTGATTTTCGAGTGAATTTGTAGATCGATGTATAGTTCGCTTAATCCCCGTTTTCTCTGACATTAAATACTTTTTTGAAATAAAAGATTCTGAAACATTTAAGGATGAAATTACGGGTTCATTTGATACATTTTTGTAGGCTTTGCTAAAATTTTCGTCCATGAACCGATGAGATATAAGGCGGGTTGGCGTAGTAGAAAATAAGTATTTTTTCTAGAATTTCGCGTAAATTTTTGTACTTAACCTTAAAAATAACCAAAACTGCTCGACAGTTTTCTTTTAAATTTAGTACACTTATAGTGCATTCATTTTGCTTTATTAAAATGATTTTACAGACCTAGGCAACATATTTAACCAAAAAAATGTCTACTTCTTCTTGTTCGATTCATAAAGACATAGACGCTTTGAACTATAGATAAAATGAAAAAAAAAATAAATTAAAAAAAACCCTAAAAAGGCAGACGAAGATCTGAATTTAACCAAGCAAAACAGGGAAACATGGATTAGTTTGTCATTGGGTGACCACAGCATTGAAAATACAGGTTAAAAATTGCTGTAGTAACGAGCTTTTGACACCTTAAGATGATCAAACAAAATGCCATAATACTGCTGATATCAGTAAAACCATAAACGCACGCATTTTCCACAATATTTTCTAAGTTGGTGGTTTCGAAAAGTTAAAATGATGGTTATACGAAAATAATGAAATGAATATACAAATAAATTTTGACCTGTCTATAGTCTTTAGAAGACATAAAAGGTGAACATGGGCCTACCATTCTACCCTAGCTAACATTTTTCTTGCGGAGTTCGTACAGCGTCTATTAACCCGTAAATCGCGGCGTCCTAGATCTAAGAACATCGTGAAATTGACAAACGGAATGATTTTACAATGGAATGAATAAGTGGAATGAGCGAGTTTTGAATGAATTCAACATTTTGGGTTGAAACTGGTCGATCAAATATAATGACGCAATATTATTTAAATAGATATGTACATGTCATCACATACTAATCAGAGACTTTGAAAATTCTCGCTGGACAATGAAATCAACGAATGATTGGAGTACTCCTCAATTTGGAGCCACTGCGATCAATTCCGAACGTGATGAATGATTTTGGAGCGCTTAGATTGAGTCGGTTTGGATATCCACGAATGAGGCCCTGCGCTAGTGATTCAGAATGATTGAGTGGGGTCAATTTCAGATGGTCTAAATAACAGTAAAATGCGATCACCGTACGGTTTTACGTATGTTATATAACGTAAATTAGTCATATAGACGACCGAATCGTATAGTGGATTTTCATAGATTCATAACTCCAAATATTCTATACGCTGCAGCTTTTACTAATATCAATAACAACAAAGATACAACATGACATCAAGATGTAGTTCTCCTCTCTCCCCTGAAGCGGCTTATTACCAGACTATTTATTCAAAGATAAAATGTCCATCAATCTAAGACCTCCCTGTATTGTCCTACCAAATACCAATTCTCAGAAAGTACATTATTCCTAGCTCCGCCTTCGTCGGCTCCAGGAAATATCTAATAATAACATTACACGAGTAGTGGAAACCTTGCGACTCGTGGAACAAAAGATTGGTTCGGCTAGCCTATAGACCCAAGTCTCAAATGATAAAAAAAAACTAATAATAACAATAATCATAATAAAATATGAAAAAAACCCACCAAACAACAAAAAAGTAAATATATCTCCAATTATACGTGTAGGCATGAAAACTGCCTAGGCTTAAGAGTGACGGGTTTTATTTCAATTTCAATAAGCAATGCTAGTATCCGCTTACTCATTGATGAATGGATTTGATGTATATCTCAGAAAAGAAACGGCATATAGGTCTTATTTCAGCAACATTTACCTCTAAAAGACTCTGCGACGCTATCAATGTTCGCATAAAAGCTGCAATAGCGCGCCTTTTTGCCAGGCAATGTTCCGACGCCGTGTAGCAACTAAAATGACGTCAAGCTGGCGGGAAAATATCGGTTTCGATTCACAACCATTTCCATCAATTTTAGAACAAACAGAGTTATGTTCCTTGATTTTGAAGTGTATCGCCGCTATGCGGTGCATCATTTACGCGCGTATGCCTTTAAAGTCCAGCCCGTGTAATGTTCCGTCTGTAGTTGGTTTTATCCATGATAATCTATGAATCTAATTTGGCCTGGTTATTCACTAAGGTTATGTGCATTCTAAACTTAAGCTCTTAGGAACTATTCAATAATCCATCCGGATTTTGACCTTTGACCTGTGACCTTAGTACTGGAGGTACAGACTCAAAACTTGACAATGACAACTTTACAAACAATGGGAAGATGTGACGAGGTATCATAGGATCCATTAATTCCAGAAACATGGTGTGGTAATGAATATTTTCAACCGATTTTGAGCTTGGTAGGACCTTGACCTACGAGATCGAGTCTTGAGATAAGAAAAATAGCAATGTGAATTGGAAGTGCAATTCTCAAGATGGTTTCCCAAAAATATTTCCCTGTTTACTGATTTTGAATATTTTTTCTATAATGATAAAGAAATGATTTTTTACCTCCCTTTAATCCAAGAAAAAGTCAAAATATCGCAAAACTCAACTCAATGACCCCATATTCTACTCATCTTTCCAGAATCGTCACTATGTCTCAAATCTATTGAGAAAATTTTCTTTATTATTTTCATTTGTATTGTACGATCATACCAATCAAATTTAAGAGAAAAAAAGTTTGACCATAGTCCATTATTGGTTTTGAAATGGTCGTTTTTCCACATATATTTGAAAATAAACGTTTTATCTTTATATCATTTAACTGATATGATCCCTAATTTCAAGTTATAAGGGTTTTATCTTTTTTTAATTCATAGAAATGCTCTTATTTTCAAATACAATATGAGGGGGCCTTTTAAGTACATTTCTCACAATCAAGAAAAGTATACCCCACCCGCTTAAACAGTCGAACATGCATCCATTTACCCATCTTATCAAAACATAAGGTTCAGAAGGAGATGTCGATAAAAGATTTCGGGCTCAAAAAACGCCCTGCCCTGCCACGCCCATATTTTTGGGCAAATCAAAATTTCTTAAGCAATTTCAGTAAAGGGTCACCAAAGGAACATTGTGTTAAAGTTTCATAGAAATCTGCCCAGTGGTTCAGGAGGAGATGTCATTAAAAGATTTCGGGCTCAAAATAAGCCCCCGCCCTACCTGGCCGATATTTATGGGCAAAACAAAGTTTCCTGGACAATTTAAGTAAAGGGTCACCAAAGGAACATCCATGTCAAGTTTCATTGAAATCAGCCCAGTGGTTTAGGAGGAGATGTCATTCAAAGATTTCGGGCTCAAAATAAGCCCCGCCTTACCACGTCCACATTAATTGGCAAATCAAAGTTTCCTGAACAATTAAAGTAAAGGGTCACCAAAGGTACATCCATTCCAAGTTTCACTGAAATATGCCCATTGGTTTGGGCATAGAAGATTTTTACAGATTTCGAAATGAAAAAGATGGCCCTCCCTGCCATGCCCATATTTTGGGAAAATTTAGAAGGGGGTCAAGCAAGGATCATTTCTACAAAGTTTTGTTAAAATCTGCCCATTGGTTTGGGATGTTTAAAGAAAAAAGTTTACGCACGGACGGTTGCAAGACGGACACTCTGCCATGACAATAGCTCGCTGGCCTTTGGTCAGTGGAGCTAAAAATGTTTTCTATTCCGTATACAAATTGGTTAAAGTGTTTGTCCACATGAGATCCTCGAGAGATTCGCTGAAATCACAGAGGCTCTATCTTAGATTAAGTTCTCCACAAAAATGGATTTTATACCAGCAGTTACATTGTGGTGACTGGTGCATCTGAACATATTGTCCCGTCATTTCTCACACAAGGACTACCTTAACATTTCATCCAAGTCTCCGGCTATCTTATTATTTACTTGCATCATTCCCTGTTGATGAATGACAAATGAGTCTGTGCGTGACATTTCCATGATTCTTTGTTTTAGAAAATGATCAATTTAGGTTAAATTTGATAAACGACTTATAACAATAAATTGTATTTCTCAATGATTGAAAATATAGCTTTTGAAGTTCTCTCAATGGAAGATTGATCAATTTTGCCCGAAAATCAAACAATAATTCTAGTTCTAAATTGCAAAATGACTAAAATGTGAATCTTTTGGGGAAAATCTTTCTTAAAAGCAACACATTGCACGTGATTACTGGGCAATGACATTTCCAACAATTTTAGATATGTGCAGAGAAAAGACTCTGACCAGCCTGTGCATCCGCACAGTCTGACCAGAGTCTTCACTATGCGATTAGTAGATAAATAAGGTCTTAGTATCAGTAGACAGTACCACAATCTACGACACGTTTCTCATACAATGACTACTGCATCATTTCATCCAAGTATCCGGCTATCTTATTATTTACTTGCATCATTCCCTGTTGGTGGAAGACAAATGAAAAAGACATAATGAAATGTCATTTGAATAGTTTTTCTTTAAAATACATCGGGATTCCGCACAAAAACGTTTATTTGGAAAAATTTTAAACCTCTTCATTTTTAAGACAAAACAAGAGCACCGCATACGAAAGCATAGGGTCGGCTGTTGGGTGATTGATAGTGGATACAAATATATGCCCTAATGCGCTCAAGAAGCATAAAGGGCTACCCCTTGTGTAGCATGGAATGTTCTTTTGATATTGTTTGTTTGTTTGAACGGGGTTTTACGCCGCTTTCAACATTATTTCAGTCATATCGCGGCTGCTAGAGCACCTAACAAAGGATCCCTGGCATTTCTCTAACCAGTACATCTTTTCCTAGCCTTCCTAGGTGCTATCCCATATAGGTCCACGATCATTAACCCATTGGTGGATGATAAATAGTCGGAAAGGATTAGTGCTGCCGTCGGGGACCGAAACAGGGACCTCTAGATTGACAGTCCGGCGCTATTTTGATATTGGGCATGTGTGCCAAGTTTCGAGTGAATGCCTTTAGTAGAACAAGAGATAACACAAAATTTCAACTTTAAATGAACTCGGGTTCTTGAGGTGTAACATGTACAAGAAGTGAACAATTTGTTTTATTTCTATTGTGTTTAACGACACTTTTAAAATTAATGCAGTTACATTGCAGTGTCTTGTGCACCTTCCCGTGGGACCCGTTTTACTAAACATCTTGCGATCATTTACTACGCAAGTCAAAAATTAAGATTGCTTCTACAGTAGTAACTAAATATAGAATTCTGCCATGCAGCATCTCATTGGAATCGTCTTTTAAAGACGATTCCAATGAGATATTGCAAAGCAGAATCTAAAACTAAAGGAAAACATCAGGTCTGCTTTGTGTTTTTGACATGCGTTCATTTTTTTCGTGAGAATCTTAGTAAAACGGGCCCCGGTTTCCTGTCGTTTTGTCACATCAGTAAAACCACAACATGACATCTGAGCAGTCAGCTGTTCATCCCATTTAGGGGTATCATTTGCCCATTGGTGGAAGACAAATGAAGCCTGGCACACTTTTGTTAAGTACTATATGAAAGATGGCCAAGCTGGGGGGTCAAACTCACAAACCTAGGATCAAGAGTCTTGTCGTTAATGGAGTGAACAAAACCTGTTTATAGTCAGCATATTTATTTTCTGAAAACAAACCACTCCAAAAATATTACAAACAAAACATGAAATATATTAGTCCGATTTTCTTACTGAGTTTCACTTCCTAAGCCATTCAATAAACATGATAATTATGGACAACAATATTCATCTTTAAATTACATAAAATATCAAGAACGAATTCGTTATGGTTTATAAAAGATTACCCTTGTCATGCAGAATAAAACTTGGCAAAATTACATGAAAATAAAGTGCTGAGAGCTCTTAATATACCGATTCTAAATAAATATCTATTTTGAAAATATAATTTTTAATCTCTTCTGATTAAGAAAGAAAATCAGGTGGTATAATCTAAGACTAGACTGCATAAAGCAGGACCATTCAAGGTTCAGCATGACAAGGGTTATACTTGATTTGACACAATTGGATGCATCATCTGTGTGCATGGCTACCAACATGTTGTAGCTACAACTTGAATAAGGGTTGCAAAATAAGTATGTGACCAGTCACGCAAAAAGGGACCATGTGGGTAGTGTGTAAAGTGTTGACCCTTGTCAGACTGTGCAGACTGACCAGGATCGAAACTTCACACTTTGCTTATTTTCTAAATCTATAATGATCATTCTACCTTCCTGTGAAATAATTTTTGAAATGTAACCTCTGGTTGGCCTGCTCTAAAACGAATCTCTTTTTCAAATATCTATTTTACAAAATTCCTAGATGGTCCCTTTTTGCATGACAGGTTACATATATATCTTACATCTAATGATATCTAAACATTCTTAAAATCATTGCAAAACATGCATAACAGACAGATTCATGATTCAATGAATATGTCTAACTCATTTTCAAATATGCGGGAACATACAAAATAAGCCAGCTCAGTTTAATATATGCTCAGATTGATACAACGCATTTTATATCTTATATTTTCATTTAGTGATGTTGTATGTTATATGTTACCTCATATTATTGACTGAGGTTAATGAAAATCATTAGGAAACCTCGGTTAACATTGTTCAAGTTCATTACTTAAGAATCGTTGCTGAACTATTACAGGTCCACTACCTTAAGCCAAACACAGTACCGGCAAGGAATTCATTGACTTTTCTCCAAGCCAACATTTTTTTCAAAACACTTAACTCATAACCCTGATGGTTCCTGTTATGATTTGTCACATACAAAGTGAAACTATTGTAAGTGCCAATAAATATACTGGGGCTCGTTTTACTAAACTTTTTCCGAAAAAAAAATCACAAATCGCTCCTGGTGTTTTCATTCATTGTTAGATTCAGCCTTGCAATATCTCATTGTAATTGTCTTTAGAAGATGATTCTAATGAGATAATGCATGGCAGAATTCAAAATTTAGTTACTTCTGTAGAAGCCTACTTTAATTATCTACTTACGCAAAAAATGGTTGTAAGATTTTTAGTAAAACAGGGCCAAGACACTTAACAATAGTTTTTCCCTGACCTACTCACACATATGTAAGTTCTTACATTGTTGACAATAGTACATTTTCTTGTGACATGCAAAATAACATTTATGCAGTCACATACTTTGTGAAGGTCATAATGTAATAAATTGACATTTATCTTTGCCTTGACATTGTATATGCACATACAATAACAGCTGGTCACATAAAAAGGGACCTCTTAGGAAATGTAAAAAAAATACTGATCCTGATCAATCTTGGCAGACAAAGCAGTCTGATAAGTGTGACTACTGCTTATTCTTGTTATTGTTTATTGAATTTTCTTTAATGCTTTCTTGTGGTTTATCGAGAAATAACGGTAGATTATCACTTGATAATCTCACCTCAAAAGCAGTGAAATTATCAAAATTTTATACCCTGCTTTTGTGCATTTCACCCTATCTGACGTCATCTAAGCGGGGCGAAATAAGTGACGTCACAATGAACATTGCATGGCAATCATGTGCAAAATTATGCGCTTTACGAAATTATGTCCTAGAAATTTAACATTTTGTCTCATTTTTACATTAAAGAAATAGAATAACCATTTGTTTTTCGAGTAAGATCGATTAATATTTCATTTCGCGAATAACAAAAGCTATATTTTCACCACTTGTGAAAATATAGCTTTAGTTGTTCACTCAATGAAATGTAAATCGATATTACACTGAAACAAATGATTATCCTCTTTTTATATGGTCATTTTACTGTGATAATATTTTCAAAATATCACTTGTTCTAACTGACCTCTGTTGAGTTCCACCACTTGTTACATATATATGAACCATCTTTGTTAAAAGGAGCCACTTGGAATCCTGTGAAAAAGAGCTGCTTCTCAGGAGAAGTTCCTCCATGAATGTATTTTGAGAGAGACAGCACAAAACTATTATAAGTGCCTATAAATATATAGGCACTTACAAAAGTCCTATGCTGACCCTTCGATTTCGCATCACATTTAATTGAATTCCCATTCCATCAGAAACCAGATGGCGTATTCTTTTTTACTTAAAGCCAAGTGGTTTTTTAGAACCTTGTGACAATGTTGTTATTAAGTATGGTCACTCATCAAAAACATATGCTATCCTGATTTTTTTGCAATTCCTGAATTCTTACAAACAAAAAAATATCACATGACCCTTTACCAAGCAATACTAAATTTGATTTAACACTGAAAGAAAAGTTTCTGATGAATTTAAGTAAATCAAATGGGTTAAAGGAAATGGGAAACTAATTTCTTTAAGCCAACATGTTTCTTCGAGCCATATTATATTTTCAGCCTACTTAAAATTCTGAGTTCAGCAGTGATTTATCAAATTAATAATTTGATTAAAGTCAAAATCATTTAAATATTGTCTGGTAAAGGGTAATGAAAGAGTATGAGACATGTAATGTGAAAAGGGGCCATCTGGTATCTCGGTAAAATAGATATTTGGAAAACAGTTTAGTTTTTGTACCAGTCAACCAGAGGTTTTATTTAAAAACTTCTTTCCCAGGAAGGTAGAACAATCATTCATGTTTCAGAAATAAGCAAAGTCTGAAAAGTTTTTACCCTAGTTCGTCGGCACAGTCTGCACAGTCTTACTAGGGTCAACACTTAATGTACTACCCAGATGGTCCCTTTTTGTGTGACAGGTCACATATTTCTAAAAATGTTTACAAGTGCATTTAACCCTTTGCTGTTAAATCCCTGCTTTTTACGTGCCTGTGATTTTATGATTGAGAAAACATTGTGAAAAAAGAAGAAATTGCTTCTGACAAGCAATTTCTTCTTTTTCCACTTTTTTCTACCCTACTGAATGGTCATTTTTCAAATTAAATCCATTTTAAATTTCGTGTGCAAAACCTTCGAATTAGGACAGGTCCAAAATTTTGTAAAACAGGCAAGTGTTAAAAAAGAGACAAATTATGCTCCGAGAAGAAACTTTGCCATAAAAATTCAGATAAGATATAAACTGCCCTTCGTCCACAATGAGTAATGATTAAAGTTATAATAATAGTAAAATGGTTGACCAAGGACAATCAGTGAAAAGCAATTTCTCCTTTAATTACAATCTTTTCTACTGCATTAGAAAATTTCACTTCAAATTGCACCAGCTTTTCAACAATATCTTTAACTTATTTCACCTTGGAACAGTCCAATATTTTGTAAGATAGGAAAGTTAATTCTTCATTTCAATCCATTATGCATTGTTTTCAATTACTTTCTTAAAGGTAGTAGACTCAAATTGAGAATCAAGTCCCATGTTATGAATGCGAACACATTTACTAACTTTTACCATTTGTAGCTTCATTTGCATGCGACTACATGTGGGTAAAATTTCTCAAAGGTTTCACAAAGAATTTCATCCTGAACTCAGGGCAGGTGTTAGGTAGATTTTTAAAATTTCACATTTGGGATGTTCTACCTTTACTCTTACCAATACAGTCATGCTATCTAAGGTCTTTGTGATTTCATACCAGAGAAAAGATAGTGGAAAAAGAAAAAATTGCTTGTATCAAGCAATTTCTCCTTTGTCCGCAATATTTCTCTGCCGCCTAAAATTTATTTATTTCCTTTTATCCTTGTCGTCTACAACTTCTTTCAATTTGGACTGGTCTGAAATTTTGAATTAAAGATCAAATGAAAAGCTAATTTTGGAACGTGTGTTTGAAACATCTCCTGATAATTATCAATGAAATAAGGAGACACAAAAAGTTCGCGTCGAAAAAAACAAATTTAAAAGAGCGATATTGACAAAAATACGACTGTGATTTATTGGAAAATTTTACCTGGCCAGAAATACGTACACGCACATGCACAATAGCTATGACGTCACTGCGAGGGATTCCCCGTTCTAGATAAAGAAAGAGAGCATCGTAAATATGACCACTTTCAAATGAAACGAAGAAAAATCTATCCTGTTACCAACTTATCCACATGTCCAACTGAGATCGTTTGAGCCCACTCGCTTTGAAGATGTAATATCATCACAGTCTGAATCCGAGTCAGAAATGTAGGGTGAAGAAATCGAGTCTGACCGGTATCCGAGTCTGACAGCCCCAACGATCGAGTCAGGAATAGCTCTCCGAGTCTAATCTATTGTGCAACATTTAATTTCAACCTACCAATAAAATTGTTTTTAATGATATACCTGAGATATGTCACATGTTTTTGTCTTATCCCATTTCCTATATAAAAATATTGGGTAATATGAAAAATTTCCATTTGGTCTAAAGAAAGAAAGAAAGAGAAATGACATTCATTAACGTTCCAAAATTCCGAAATTTTGAATTAAGAAGCAGCTTTGGTTTTGCTGTTTTGTGCATTGGTCATTTATCAGCAATTACACATTCTGTCAGAACATTTTATACACTGCAGGCAAATACCATGCATTAAATAATTTCTCCTTTTCTCACAATATTTTCTGCTATAACCATGATTCATGTGGTTTTTTCAATCGTAACTCTTCTTTCTTTAAGGGTATATGTTCCCAACTTTTGATGATATCTGATTATTGTTTGAACAACCTTTAATTGTTTTGCTGATAAATTGCAGCACTTTGACATAAATTAAGTACAAAATCAAAATATACATAAAATCATAACACAATCAAATGGATTTCTTGAGCAAATATACATTAACTTATATACAAAAGCAATCATTAAATGCAGAGTTTGGTTACAAATTTTGGTAATAACAACGATCTAGAGGTCAGATAATCAGGGAAAAAGAGCACTGCCTTCGGGTGCAACACTCAGCTGCAGGTGCTTGATAATTAAAAAAATCTAAGTCAAACAAGATGTGTTTGTGAAACACTAATGCCCCCGTAAGAGCATTTTTTTTCAAAGTTTGACCTTGACAGATGACCTTGACCTTGTCACATGACCTTGACTTTGGTACCAGCGGATGTGGATCATTGAGATCTACCATCATGCAAAATTTGAGCTTTGTATGTCAAATACTTTTTGAGAAAAGGCAAAGGTTAAGTTTTTGGACAGACGGACGGACGGACGGACAGACAGAAGGACAGACAGACAGACGGACATGAGTAAACAATATGCCCCCGATCTCTCCATACGGGGGCATAAAAAGGGGCAAAACTCTTACAAAAATGCTTCCAGAGTTATCCCCCTAGATTCATAGTCTGGATAGCTCTTGTGATGGTGAACACACATGCCCAGTTTCATGAAGATATCTTCTTCATCAACAGAGATATGGACAAGGTTATCACGCCAAGCTTGTCACGCCAATACCAATGGCAACGCCAAAGAAGCACTGATGATCACAATAGCTCAGTTTTCACAGCCGAATGAAAAAATGGAAAAAGTATTAAAATAACCCATTTTTCACATAGACACCTTTGTCTTCTAAAACCAACATCTATGAGATATCTGTGTCTTTACACATGTGTATAATACCACCCTTTATAATTTGACCTACACCACCGGATCAAAATTACAATTTGAATTATTCTTACATCACATGGGTGTTATTACACTAGTGGAATAACTATGCAAAAAAGCTAAGAGTGTATACAAACATTTTACATTGCAATAATGACATCAGAATGCATTTTCTGTCCTCATTTCACAAACAGCATTTTGTGTTTCAGGGAAAAACCTTGACCAATAAATTTCTGGAATTTCCCGATTTATCTAAAAACTTCATGTCATATTATAAATAGAATATAAAATTTGCATTCATTAGATACAGACTTCATTAAACTCACCATCTAAAATAGATAAAACCTCGGCGCAGCCTAGTTAAATAGATGACTTGTTTCATAAATTTGGTATTCAATGACCACTCATTCAATATCCTCTATTTAATTGGTGTCAATGCACCATAAACAAATATTTACAAGGCTTTTCTTTGGTTGAGATGTGTTTAAAAGCAAAGAAAAGCTGTTTAAGTGCATAAAAGAATCGGTTACTCTTTTTTCTTAACAAGCTGATTTTAACCTTGTCTAGGATAGAAAAAGTTTTTTTAAAGAACGTTTCCATTCATTCTCTGAATACATTTGAGCAATTTATTATTTTCTTTCCAACTTTAACAAACACTGCATTGTAAATATATAACAAGAGCACTACCAACAGATGCCTACACTCCAGTGCTGGGAGTTGGATCGTAAAAAAAGACCTTATAGTTGCATCTAGAGATACCCCCCTTGATAGTAAAGATTGATCTTTTGATAGTTACCTTGTGAGCAAAGTTTAAAATGAATGTCTTTAGTAACACCAAAGGCATCACAAAATGTCAAAGTTTTGACAAAAAAAGTCGAAAAAGGGGCATAGTTTGCACAAAATGAATTTTAGGTTCTCTACTTTGATAGTAAAGGTTGTTCTTTTGATAGTGTGAACATGTGTGCCAAGTTACAAGTGTATGCCTCTAATAATACTAGAGATATCCCAAATTGTTAGTTTTTGCACAATGATGACGACGACCTTGTAAACAACAATAGCAATGCCTCAGTTTTTCTATGAAAACAGCAGAGTAAACAAGAGCTTCGCAGAGCGGCGCATATACGCCCGATGGGGCTTGTCAGTAACCTTGGCTTGTGGGTTACGTGAGCTTGGATGATAGCTAAAAAAAAGTATGACCTTTTGAGTGTAAATTGAAAATGATTTTATGCACAACTATATGCCAAACAGTTATTTTGCTAGTTTCAGTTCATTCCAATTCAGTGTGACGAGTTGCTCACAAAAGAAATATAGTGAATTTCAATCAATTCAAGGGCAGATAATACAAGAAAGACCCAAGCTTTTTGAATTTCTGAAGGTTAATGCTTAACCAAATATCAGGGTTACATTATGGCAAGATCCATTTCAATCCAATTAAATTTGTAGGAGTTGTGCACACACACGCACAAAAAGTCTGTAAATTTAAACTATTTTGTGAAGTAAAGGGCAGGACCTACTTTAAATATGAAAATATATTTAGTCCTAAGCACAAATAGACAACCTACAGAGTCATTATGGCAAGTTTCCTTTCATTCCCATCCAAAATGTAGGAGAAAATGAGCTGACAAGAAATTTTGTTTTTCAACAACTCAAGGGCAGATAATCCAAGATAACTCAAGAATGACTGGAGCATTCTGAATTGAAAAGTCTTATGCAAACTAGACATCATAGAGAGTAATTGTGTCTAGTTACAGCTCATTTCAATTGATAGTTAAGGAGGAGTTGCACACAAAATACAGTGATTTTTGTTTAATTCAAAAGCAGGTAATTCATGATTTCTCAGGAATGACTAGAGCGATTTGAATTTAAAAGGTCTTATGCACAACTAGACATCATAGGAAGTAATTGTTTCTAGTATCAGCTCATTCCAATTGATAGTTTAGGAGGAGTTGCGCACACAAAAAATAGTGATAATCGTTAAGTTCAAGGGCAGATAATTCAAGATTTCTCAGGAATGACAGGAGCGATTTCAATTTCAAAAGTCTTATGCACAACTAGACATCATAGGGGGTAATTGTGCCAAGTTTCAGCTCATTCCCATTGATAGTTTAGGAGGAGTTGCGCACTAAAAAAATGCTAACGGACGGACAGACAGACAGATGGACATCCGAGGCCATAACATAAAAGACCCTTTGGGCGTATAAAAATGTATAATTAAATATCAACTTGCCTTATTTTCAATCCCTGCAAAATGACAGATCATTTGATGTTTATTTTGTGTACACCAATTGTAAGTATTTTGGAGATTGAGGTAACGGGTCCACTACCTTAAACGTTCTTGCGATACTTTTTCATGAATATTTGATTATCGTCTTAATCACAACTTACAATTATTTAACAGAAGTACTTATATATAAATCACATGATGTTTTACATAACTTTACAAAAGAAAATAGTTATGTGAAACACATTAATGCTCGCTTAATGTCCACAGTATTGAGGTAATCTAATAACACAAATGCAAGTTGAAGTTATGCTCTGAACAAAATGAGGACAGACATATCAAAACAATAGATGGACAATGCCAAAGCAAAATCAGATTACCCAGTGGTTGGGAATGAACCTGTAAAGTAACAAGAGATGTTTGTAAAACATTTATGCCCCCCCCCCCCCCCCCCCCCCCAAGATCTAGAGTAGCTGATGGCATATTCTTTGTCAATATACAAAAAGCAATGACTCAGTAAATATGATGAGTAGAGCGGTTCTTGTGCACTGCACTTCTCCTCAAAGTTATTTTTTCACCTGTGAAGTTACATGATTCATTGTTGCTTGCATACATTTTGAAATATGCCCCAGACAAAAAAAGGTCTACCAACTGACCGACCTACCAACAGGGTGGCAATATTCATATGATAACAAGAGATAACAATTTAGAGAGTTACATTGTCAATCAGCTAAAGCTCATTACTGAATATGACTTGATATATCCCCCTCCCACCCCCACCTCCCTAAATATATAGGCACTTACAATAGTCTTGCGCTGACCCTTGAATGTAAAAAAGCATAACTACCCCAAACAAGCAGACCCTCACCATTCTAATGAACATTGTGGCATTGTATGTCTTATGTCAGCAGTGAATATCACAACATAATCAGTTATCAGGGATAACTTGCTAACAAGAGGGCCATGATGGTCCTATATTGCTCACCTGAGTAACTCAACTCATAACAAGATGTGTTTGTGAAACAAAAATGTCCCATAAACAGATTTTTTTTTTTAATTTGACCTTAACAGATGACCTTGGTTTCTGTTGATGTGCACCATTGAGGTCTGTCATCATACCACACATGAGCATTGTATTTTGAATAGCCTTAATTGGCAATGTTAAGTTATTTAATTAAGTTTTAGGACAGACAGACAGACAACAGCAAAACAATATGCCCCCGATATTTCAATAGGGAGGGTGTGTGTAAAAAGCAGGTTTGCCTGGATAATGAATCAAATAATTTAATAAATTTATAAATATATGTGCCTTTCATGGCCATTTTCTACAATTTCACACGTACACAATGCATAATATTATATACAAAAATATCACATTTCAAGTAAATAATTACCCTATTGTGTCTTATAGCCCATTTCAATACAAACTCTTTTTTAATGAATTGATTTGTATAAATCTTTAACAAGGAATTGCAACTAAAGGAGGAAATACTGCAAATCAGTATTTTCTATTTTTCTATAATATTCTTTATAATAGTATAAAAGTTATTTGATTTATTTGCCTTTATGGATTATGATTTAAGACTGTTCTAAATATAGACAATACCAAATGAATCACAAAAGAGGTAAGGAACACTGACTCAAAAGGAGAAAATGACCGGCATGTGCTCCATTTGCTTTCAATAATTAAGCTTTCTTTAAAGAAAATGTGTTGTATTTTAGTGTGGGAAAAGATTAGGAGAGATTCATTTTCTTTTAATAAGCCTAACAAGGGTAAATACTTGAACTTGGCTTAGCACTTTGAACATATTACTGCATAAATCAATAAGGAAATAATATATATCTGTGAGACATTGTGGAAAAAGATAAACTGTTTTCTCACAATTCTACTTTTTGACGTCCCCGAGGAAAAAAGCTTTGGAAAACATTATGGAAAACGAAGAAATTGCTTGTTAAGAGCAATTTCTTCATTATTCAGATCATTTTCACTTCCCCAAAAGACTTGGTGTAGGGAATGATCTAATTTGAGACATCTAATTTGTAAATTTACAATTAAGACTACATGTGACATTTCCAACAATTTCATATGGTCTCAAGTCACACCTATAGAGCAGGATGGCTGATAACATGACGAGGAGTTAAGATCTTATATGTCAACTGAGATCAGGGTAAAGACTTTGGTCAGACTGTGCAGATCCATAGGCTGGCCAGAGGGTATGCTCTGTGCACATATGAATTGATTGGATATATCATTCAAAGGCCAAATTTTTTCAGCTTTTTTTCCATCTGATATAGCTTGATTCTTGATTGAACTAGTCAAACATTTTGAACATTTTATTACAAATACAATATTTCAAAAGTGTTGTGCAATAATATATCAGCAAAATATTGGTGAAAAGGATATTGCTACCAACCAATGATCTATTCAAACACAAAGGACGCTTCAGATGCCCTTGAAAAATAGGTTTCACAAAAAAAATGTGGAATAAGTAGAATTTGCTTGTTACAAGCAATTTCTTAATTATTTCCTATTTTTTCATAAAAAAGACAAAGATCTTCTAATTTCATTTGCCAAAACAGGATACTTATGTTAAACACCAAAGCCCCCGCAAATACCATTTTTCAGAAATTGTCTGCTGACCTTGAAAGTGGTACTAACAAGAATGCGGTCAGAAACAAGGCACATGTGAGATGAAGACTGGATTCCTCAACAATCAGCAAATGTGAAAGATTTGAGGACAAACAGATAAATATATAATACTTACTTAGTGTATTATATGAAAAATAATATCTAACAAGGTTGGGAGAATTGAAAATTGTCGAGGCTCTGCCGTGACAATTATCAATTCTCACAACCGAGTTAGATATTTTTTTCATACAATACACTAAGTACGTATTTTATTTATCCTATAACCTCTTTTTATCTTCTTTTCGTCGACGTTTCTAACAGAAAAGCAAGTTACTAAAACTTACCGCATTATATCATTGTTCTAAAAATAACTATGCGATATCATAAAAAATATCACACGGGATGTTATCACACGGATATTTGTATAGTTATAAGATAAAAAAGACAAACAGAAAGAGACTAAGAGACAGAACAAAAACAATATACCCCCAACGTAGTTGATAATGGGGCACAGTTTGCTATCTGCATCTTTGAACTTTTAAAAAAGACTGTTTTCAATTTGGTCCAAGTGGGTAAAGGGTTAATAAGGGTAATTAAAATAATTCACATATTTGAGCTGTTTGGAATGTAGGAAGATCAATTTTCCTGCGCTGTTATTGTCCTGCCAGGTTACGATTTTGCCAGCCGTCCGTCAAATAGTTTATTTTCTTCATCATCATCTGAATCAGTTGCGTCATGATATTCATTCGGATTGTTTTTTATCAGCGATTTTGGATTTTTGCCTAGATCACCAAACACTTCATCGTCTGAGTCTGAATCTCCGAGATTTAAACGTCGGAATCCCACTTTTGAATAAGGCACTTGTTTTCTATTGCGTAAACACATTACTACTGTCACAACAAATACAAATACCAACACCACAATTCCTGAAATGGAAATATAGATACATATACTTTCACATTTAAAACATTTGAAGCAAGTCAACTTTTGTCATGCTAATCAATCCAGGCATAAATTCGAATCCAAATCAAGGGGCTGAAAGCACTGAAGGTATTTATTGCTGGGCAATGTTTCACTCAAAAACTATTTCTAAAGACAAATCTGGTTCAAAAGGAAAAACCATGGGACATAGACTAAGATCAGTCTGCAAAAATGTGCAAACTGATCTTTGTCTATACCTCTGTTTCAGCATGATAAGGGGCAATGTGAAAGTCCTTATCTGTGAAGTGAAGAGGCTGTAAAATCGGTGTAAGTACTTTGACAATGCATTTTGGAAAAGTACACAAACATTTATTTAAAGTAGGATACTCATAGTAGGAATTTTGTTGGATAATGTTGAAGTACATTATAATATAGGCAAAAAAAGAGAGTTTGTGTTTTATTGTACAGCCCTTCCAACAGGAAAAGATTTGTATCTTAAAACTATACAAATATCCGTGTGATAACATCCAGTATGATATTTTTTATGATATCACATAGTTATTTTTAGAATAATGATATAATGCAGTTACTTTTAGAAACTTGCATTTCTATTAGAAACATCTACGAAAACAAGGCAAATTGAGGTTATAAGATAAATATAATACATACTTAGTGTATCACATGAAAAATATCTAACTCAGTTGTGGGAATTGATAATCATCTCGGCAGAGCCTCGACAATGATCAATTCTCCCAACCTCGTTAGATATTTTTTCTCATACAAGACACTATGTACGTATTATAAATGTATACATGCATAAGTACAGATTCTGATCTTACACTCAGGCTATTCATGTAAAAAATGCTCGAGTAAGAGACTCCTATCAAGGTTTGCATAGGATGAGGTTAATCCATAACCAGATAATATTTTTTAGACTGGTCCAATTTTAAAGAAGAAACAACCATTTTAATTGATTAGATTTTAAGAATCTGTGTATTTGGTTAAGAAAAACATTTTTGGCAATTATATAATTGTTTGTCACAAGTAATGTCTTCATGATTCACTTTTTTCAAAGCTTTTTTTCTTCAGTCACATCAAAGAGTATGATTGTGTGGAAAAAGGTTAAGTGGCTTACCTATTCCAACCACAAAGAGGGCTTTAGAGCTAGCCTGGGATGAAGATTTTGATTCTAGTGTAACAATCAACTCAAAACTCTCTTCATCTTCTACAACAGTGACTTCCTGAAACATAACATGACATAACATAACATAATATAACATAACATACCAGGAACATGAAATAATATAACAAAGTATTACATGACATTAACTCAAAATGAGGACTTTGATTAAAAAAATATAATTAACTCAAAAATCTTTTCGTCTTCAACACTTACTTCCTGAAACATAACATAGCATGACATAATTCAATTACGATATAACATAAACCTTGACTGAAGATTTATATTCAAACAATACAACCAACCAATCATCACTTTCCTCATATTCTAGAAAAAATTGACTTCCCGAATCATGATGTAATATAACATAACAAGAAATAAATTTGTTATGTCACTTTTGATTCTAACAATACATTCAAATCTCAAGGTCTTTTGAAATTCCTAAAATTTTGATACCACAGTCAGATAAATTTTCCAAAAGACTAACTGTGGTCAATAAAGTTATATGATTCAAATAAATTCATCATTGAAATCTATTGAGAAATCTATATAGAAGCTGTCCAAGACATTTAATTATTAATCACTTCTTTTATCTTAGCTAACAAATAACAAAATCATTGGACTTGACTATCCTTTTCACCAGTGTTGGGATTGTGGAAGCTAGTGGGAATAATGTGTTAACACTTTTCTGCATCATCCCTTGATTTTACCTTCCTGTAAATCAATACTATAGGAGCCTGTGCGTGACATTTCCAACTATTTCATGTATGCGTGATAAGAAACACAATGTTCAGCCTAGAAAACTATACAATGCAATTAGAATATTCGCAGATCACCTTAACTATCTACACACCCCAAAGTGAAGACTCTGGTCAGGCTGTGCGGCTGCACAGGCTGACATTAGGCTTTGCTTTACCCACAGTTGAAATTTTTGGAAATGTCATGCACAGGATTTTCTATTAGAAATTTACTAGAAAGGAAGAAATTGCTTGAAACAAGCTAAAATTTCTAAAAAGGTGAAAGGGTTCATATCACACCTGTTCCTGCTCCTGGTACCCAGGACTGTTGATATGTACTTTGTATTTGCCGGGTGCCAGGTAAATCCAAAACCGGGCACCAGTATCTACAGGATGGATATGCTGGGAACCATCTATGTGAATTGTGGCTTCCTTTAAAAATTCTCGAGCTTTGTTCATAACCACACCCTTTATACCCCTTCTTCCCTGTAAAATTAAGTTTAAATTCTTAATAAAATCATCCTCATTTGTAACTTTGGTAATTTTGCTTGGAATATATAGATCCACAAGTTTGAGTGAGTGATCAAAGGTCAATTTCGTCTATACACTGTATAGACAAAATTGACCTTTGATTTCTCACTTGAAATTGTGGATGTATATCATCCCTTATCATACAAAAGGAAACAAAAGGGCAAGCAAGTAATAACAAAATAAAAGTGAAGTAGAAGAAGATGTGTTTCGGGGTACACTTGTGTCCCCAAAACAGATATCTTTTATAAATTTGACCCTGCATATTGACCTTGACCTTTTCTGATGACCATGCAATTCTTTAATGTATATTGATGAGAGGAACATTCATACCAAATATGAGCATCACAACTCAAATTGTATCTAAGTAGATGTACATGTAATATGTAAAGTGCACAGGTTAAGTTTTCTAGACAAACAGACAGTTTGACGCTGGTGCAAAAATAATCCCCCAGTTTATCAGTGTTTGGGCGTAAAAACAGCCAGTGCTAATGAGCCTTAGACTCTATTTGAAATGATCACCCTTTCAAACAGCCTCTTTCAACATCTTTTTATCCATAGATGAGTGTAGGTCTAGAGATGGGCATTTGAAGAAAAGTATCATTAATAATATGGTAATACATTGTACTCAAATAAAAAAAGATTCAGTCGAAGGTTGAACTAAATTTGTGTGACGACCTACCTGTTGTAATAACGCTAGAAGTGGTTTACTGTTCAAGTGCCATAAATTCAACAGACTTTCTTCTTTAGGGTATTTACAACAACTCATATAAACTGTTATTGCAGCACTGTGTAGGTTATCATATACATAGTCCTGGAAAACACAAATGAAGGTAGAATTACAATTATGTCTGGGACATAGCTTGCTGAAATTAAAGTGTAAACAAGAAAATGCAGAAGGCTTCATCCGAGGCTCAAAGCACTGACAAGAGAGTGTAACTTAGCTTCTATAACAAAGACCTCTCCATCTCTAGCAGAAGCTAGAGTTACCTTTTCAACATGTAAGATCTATGTCTACAGTTGCATAAAATTGTAGTTATGAAAATTTGGAACTAAAGTAAAAATTTAGCTCTTTTTGTGCTGTTCTTGTGCTATTAAAGACATCTAAATGCTTGACACAGAGTTTTTTCAGAAAGTATAGACAAAGATCAGCCTACATATCTGTGCAGTCTGATCTGAGCATACTCTGCCTGCTCTTTTAAATATTATAGCCCTAAAAAATGACTCAAACTGGTTTGTATGTCCAAAAAATAATTTGGGAATATTGTTAAAAACAAAATTCAAATTTGGCAGTACAAGGCTAGGGTTAAGTGACCTACCATAAAGCTTCCAGTATGTTGGTGGTAATCAGATGCCTCCATTATACCAACATTTCCACTTCTTACTACACCTGAAATAAAGCACTCAAACTGGTTTCAAGGGGTCAGTGCAAATCCATTGTAAGCGCCTTTACATTGATTGGCTTTTACAAAAGTTTTGCCCTCATCCATCAATTCATTTTCATTAGAAACTTGCTGATTTATCTGTATGTCACTTCAGAAACAACAATGTTTAAACAAGATGTGTTTGTGAAACACAATGCCCCGTTACAGCATTTTTTTCAAAATGTTGCCCTTCACAGAAGACTTTGACCTTTTAGCATGACCTTGACTTTGATACCTATAGATCTTCTACGACGATTTCAATGAGGTATTGCAAGGCAGAATCTAACAATGAATGAAAGCACAAGATAAAATTTGTGATTTTACCTAAAGATTAATTTTGTCGTAAGAAGATTAGTAAAATGGGCCAAAGGCCAGATTGACGCAGTCTTTCCAACAATAAATAAGAAGAAAGGAGGCAGTGTAGGCTAAGATTGGTTTGTTTGATTCAAGTTTTACCCTGCATTCAATAATCTTAGTTATATGGTGGCAACTGGAGCACCTGACAATGGATTCCTTGTATTTTGCCCACCATTACTATCATAATATCCTTTCTAAGCCCCCTGCGGCTATCCAACATACGGTAGGTCTATGATTATCAACCAACTGGTGGAACATAAATGGGCAGAAAGGATGAGTGCAGTCGACAGGAATCTGTAGATTAAGATCAAACTGTAGTAACAAACATGTGTCATTATAAAGAATCTCACCTCTAGCACTAGAGTCATTGCTACACCTGAACTGTTTAGCCTGCATCTCTGGATGATTATCTGTGTAGACCAGGGCCAGATTGACTAGGGTCTTCTTGTCTATTTCTGGTAATTGGGCTGCAATATATACAAATATTTATATATAAGGTAGAAAGCCGACAATATAGGCCAAGATCTGTTTTCACATATCTGTAAAGGATGATCTAAGTCTATACTGTCGGCTGAAACTTTATGTGCCATATAATACCCCACTCTTGACTTTTGAACCACTGAATTATTAATAACTTTTCTGCTGGTTAGAGATCAATTCTCACCAAGTGCCGGTTCTTGCCTTCACCCCTGTTTCATGGCATAGACGGAAAAGGAACCCTTCTAAATTACAAGTTATGTTGACAAGAACTTATTTAAATCAGGAAAGAATCTTTACTGTGAAAATGGTCAGTTGGCGAGACCTGGTACTTTGTAAGACTCGGTCTCCAACCACTATAGCTGAAGAAATTTCATGTAAAGCATAGAATGTTGCTATGCACATGTAATCATGATAACCTTATAACTTTCAAAATGAATCCTTCATCAAAATAGGAATGTTACTCCTTATGTACTGATTCTGGAGGATAAAGGTACAGTCTATCTTGCTCAAGCAACCACCTTTATTTAGCGACCATTTTTATTCAGCGACTATTTTAAAATTCCCATTCTTTAAATCAACTAGAACTGTAGCAGAGCGGACTTATACTCCCCACAAGCACTTTGTCATAATGCAAGTGCTTTTAGTGTAGGATGTGTTTGTAACAAATATTGAGACGAGAATTGAACAAAAATTGACTGTGACCTTGACCTTTGAGTTAGAGTCCAGAAACAAAAATTGAACAAAGGCTCACTGTGACCTTGACCTTTGTGACCCCAAAACAATAGGGCACTTCCTTGGGTCATGAGAAACATTTGCATAAAGTTTCATGATTTTAAGTCACTTGGTTCTTGAGTAAGAGTCCGGAAACAAAAAGGTCTACCAACCGATGGATGGACACACAGATGGACTGATGGTCAGACAGACAAACATGGTGAAACCAATATACCCCCCTCTACTTCGGTAAACTAGGTATTGTTGGTCTAAGATTTTTGGAAAATGAATCCAAGTTTGTTGAAACTCACCAAAATCAATGTGATGATTCGATTGAGTTTTAAAAACATAGGATATCTGATATGTTTGCAAGAATATGCATATTCAATAAAAAAAAAGTATGTTTCTTATTTGTAAAAAAACCCCATCTATTAAGCAACCATTTTTTTAACAAACTTTTTTATGGTTCCGTGAGTGGTCCCTTAATTAAAGTTTTTTATACATCTTTTTTATAAACAATAAAACAGTCATAATTGGTCATCAGATTACCTCCTTTATGTTTGTAACGAGTAACGTACCCAACTTTGTATGGTGTGGATAAAGGACCATCATATCGCCACTTCTCATCACAACAGTAATGGTTGGATTAAATGATCTCTTTAACCAGTCAGTCATTGTTTCTGTCTCTCTTTGAGTGTTGGTTTTGTTTGTTCCTGGCACTGAAAAACAATGATATAATAGCTCACTTTGTGAGTAACACAGAAATTCTTATTTCAAGTTCAGAATCAATTTGCTTGTTTGTTTGAATAGGGAATACACCACTTTCAACACTTTTTCAGTTATATCGCGGAGGCTGGAGTACCTACGATAGATTCCTAGTATTTCTCACACCAGTACAACCATAACATCCTTTCCTTGCCTTCAGTTGCTATCCCATACAAGTCTATGATTATCAACCCATTGGTGAAGGACAAATAGTCGGAAAGGATGAGTGCCGC